>CM076578.1:1767127823-1767632685 GCA_034641835.2 Pinus albicaulis
TCTATAATAAGAAAATTATTTTACTATATTGTTAAGAGGATATTTTCTAATTTGTTGATATGTTATTTATATTTTTTTGTGAGCTGGTTGCATAACATATTCCCATGAGCCTATGCCCAGGGTTTCATGGTCAGAATATGTAAGTTTATACTCATGTGAACCGAATTTTTTCCAAGAATTTGATAGTGTAGACAGTTATTTGATTTGAGCAATGAATATTCCATAGGCAAAACGTTGAGCAATGGAACCTTGAGGCAAAAATCCGCAAAGAATCCTCTAGATTCCCTAGAGGCCCATATTTAACAATTTCAAAACATAGTCAACTTTATATTCAAATTTCATGATTTTTCACAAGGAACGCGTAGCCAGTTTTGTCATTTGACCAACCAATTTTCAAGCTATCGCCATATTTGGAGGCATATTGATGCTTTTGGCCACTTTGATTATTTTTGTTTTGACAAAAGGATGCATGTATGTTCCAAGTGTTCGTGATATTTGTATGTTGCAATAGGACAATGAGATTTGAACCTTTGTAGGAAATTCTTGTATGTTGCAATAGGACATTGAGATTTGAACCTTTGCAGGAAATTCATCATTTTAGTCGTTGCACAAAATTCGAGATGATGCAGTGATGAAAGTGGGCCATGTTGACACTTTGACAAAAAGTGATTGTGTTTACAGCCATTAGTATCAAAATTTCGAGATGATCATGATGATGATGATGAATATCACTTGAATCTGAATTTCGAGACGATCGTGATGATGATCTGTATGACTTGAATCTCATCAGCAGATTCAAGAACACCATTTATGCCACTTATGTGTGAAAATCCATTTATGCCACTTTTGGGAGAGATCAGTCATTTTTCAAGTTGAAAGAGAACATTTTGTGAATGAGAGTTTTTTTATTGGAGAACGTCTCTTGAGCAAAAGAGAGCAAGAGACATGTCACTCTAGATAAGGGTTTAGAGAGAGACATCATATCACTCTTTAGAGAGACATGTCATTCAAACTATTGATAGTACTTTCAACCAGTTGATTGGTATCATGCCATATGCACTCGGAAGTCACACGGGACTAGTTAAACTCAATCTCTCTCATAATACATTTCAAGGTCCAATTTCATAGTTGTTGGGTGAATTCAGTCTTGCACAAAAGTCGAGATGATGCAGTGATGAAAATGGGCCATGTTAACACTTTGATAGAAAGTGGATGTGTTTACAGCCATTAGTATCATAATTTCATAGAAAGTGGTTGTGTTTACAGCCATTAGTATCAGAATTTCATAGAAAGTGGTTGTGTTTACAGCCATTAGCATCAGAATTTCGAGACAATGGTTGTGTTCACAGCCATTAGTATCAGAATTTCATAGAAAGTGGTTGTGTTTACAGCCATTAAAATCAGGATTTCGAGACGATCTCATTGATGATGAGTATGACTTGAATCTGATCAGCGTATTCAAGAAGACCAATTATGCCACATATGTGTGAAAATCCATTTATGCCATTTTTGTGAGAGATCATTCATTTTTCATGTTGAAAGATCACATTTTGTGAATGAGAGTTTTTTAAAGGAGAACGTCTCTTGAGCAAGAGACATGTCACTCTAGATAAGAGACATGTCATTCAAACTATTGATAGTACTCACTTTCAACCAGTTGATTGGTATCATGCCATATGCACTCGGAAGCCACACGGGACTAGTTAAACTCAATCTCTCTCATAATACATTTCAAGGTCCAATTTTCATATCCGTTGGGTGAATTCAAAAAATTGTAGGATAGATCTCAAAAACTTAGACATGCTTCAACCTCTGAGCCTTTCTTTCAACAATTTAAGGATCCCCAGAGAAGGGATTTTTGCGATTTTAATTGCTTCACTCTCTGAGCCTTTATTTCAACAATTTTAGGGGAAAATGCCCAATCTAAGGATTTTTGTGAATGTTACTTTCAATTCATTTATGGGGAATCCTGGCCTTTGTGGACAACAAATATGCTTTGCCTCTGTGTCCCCCTACTACTACTTTGAAAGAGAAAAATCAATCAGTTCTAAAATGTGATTGTACCAATTGAAGGTGGCAGCACCTTTTATATGTTGTTTACTCTCTGGATTCTTCTGGAGTCTGGTTACCTGACTAAATTTTAAGTTTCCGAAGAGCTTTCTCACTACAATTTGGACCACCAGTGATTTTATATGAAGATATTGTAAAAGCAACTCAAGGATTCAACGAGGCAAACTTGATAAAGAGTTGGGAGTTTTGGATCAATCTATAAAGGAATTTACACAATGGCACAGATGTCGCGGTCAAGGTTCTCAAGTTGCAAAATGAAGAAACTTACAAGAGTTTCAAAACAGAATGCAATGTGGTTAGGAGAATTAGGCACAAAAATCTTATTAGAGTTACAAGTTGCTCAACCCCTCACTTCAAATCTTTGGGCCTCCAACTAATGTCAAATGGAAGCTTGGAAAATCAATTGTATCCCGCTGGAGAGTAGAGTGCTAAGATAGATGTGTATGCATTGAACTTAAGCCAGAGTAAAGATATGCATAGATAGCACATATCACAAAATATATTCATCACCATTGTTTTGTTCAAGTGGTGCATTATGATATAAAGCCCAGCAATATCGAAAAAGTTTTGTTCAAGTGGTGCTTTCTGATATAAAGCCCAGCAATATCATTTTCGATAGCAATATGACAACACATTTATCTGATTTTGGCATTGCAAAATTAACTTGACTGTCAAGACTCGATGGACTCAATCACTTCCACACTTTGTCTAAAAGGATCCATTGGCTATGTTGCCCCAAGTTTGGAACTTCACAAAATTGAGCAAAACAGATTATATCAGTATTCCTAAGATGCCTCAATCAAAATTTGATGACTAGTTGGCCTGAATATAGAATATGGATTTGGAAAAACTGTGTCAACAAAGGGTGATGTTTGTAGAGGGGACGGAACCTACCTAAGAGGGTGACCATGGCTTTTTCCCGATAAAAATGGGGGAAGTGACGGATAGCAACCTGTTGAGGGATGAAAATATTGACGCACTAGAGCAATATGAGATACTCAAAATTGTGTGAATAAACTCGTGGCATTGGGATTGGGATGCACAAGAGAATCACCTGAAGAACGACAAACTATGGTAGAGGTTGCATTTGTATTAGAAATGATCAAAAAAATCTTTGTTGGAGTCACTGGGGTCTACAAATCGCCATCAGATTTATCATTTTACTGGACGTAATACCTTAAAAAATGATGTGACAGATTTTATGTTAACGATAGTCAACAAGGTAAAGACATACAGATCCTTTTAACTATTTCATGTTGTACCAAGTTTATAGCAAGAGACATCACAACATATGTAGAATGAATATAGTTAGTTGAGCTCTTCCTTACATCCATTCCAAACAATACCACCGTTAAGCTTTTCCTATCAACATAGGAATTCATGTTGTAGCTACATATTTATATTTTGGGACATGCCAAAGAGATGTTTCCTATATTTCGGTTTAAACTTGGAAGTAACAAACTATGTTAAACTAAATAATCATTTATTGAATAAAGTTTTATTGTCTAAACTATTTAAACCTAATCGTGTTCTATGGTAAAGTGCAACCCTTTTGGCCTACTAAACTAAAAACTGGGTCCTAAATTTGCACCAACATTCTCAGACCTACTAGTGAAATGAGTGAAGTACAAATGTTTGTGTTGTAAGGTATGCTCAACGACCAGATGTAGTATAAAGGAACAACCATACATTAGTAACATTACACATTAATTGCACCAATCAATAGATTTCACAATGTAGAAAACACCAGAGCACCCAAATTTACCAAAAAATAAGAAAAACTCGATGAGTATATTTATAGAGAGCAAGGTTTCCTTTGAAAGAATGGCAGATTCACAGCCCTGGATCCCTAAATCCCCTGCAATGTATCGACACGCAAACAACTAAACAACAAATTTAGTTGTTTCTCGGCGTAGACAGAGCTTTATCTGTAACTGACTAATACCAGACTAGCACAAACTTAAGCTCACCACCATTGAGGGGGGGTTATCATGCGCTCAGAATCAGGCATTAATGGTACAACTGTCTCTAAGTCATGGAGGCCTGTAAAACGTAATGAATTATCGTGCTTTGAATCGAGAGGCATTAATGGCACAATGAGACCTGATATGCCACCTGATGGAGGCACTTGCATGCTCAGAACAAGCGGCATGATGGAGGGCATTAATGGCAATGAGAATTGGTATCCCAACTAATGGAGGAACTTGCCTGTCTCTAGATTTAATGGCACTGCTAACTGAACATGCAGCATGGAGGGCATTAAAGGCAATGAGAGTTGGTATCCCGCTTGATGGAGACACCCACCCAATCTCTAAATTTAATGAACATGTGCCGTGGTGTAGGCACCCTACAGTCTGTAGGTTTTTGCGAGGGATCAGTACAACATCACACAATATTTCTATCATCTAACACCAATCAATGGTGCAAAACAACACACAGTGGAGCGGGAGGGGAGATCTCACAAAGAATGCCTTACTGAGTAAAGATTTCAATAAATTAAAAACAAAGAAAAAAAAATTAAAAATTAAAAAATAAAAAAAATCTCCAATACAGCTAATAGACAAGGAGTGACACAACTAAAGCTGGCAGGAGATCAATATTAACCAAGCCACCAAAACTGGTGGTTTTCAAAGCATTTCCTACTTAATACCTCCATATAGTTTAATCATTTTTATGATGTCTAACAACCCAGAAAATATGTTTTTAATGATGTATGACAACAACAGCAAGACTAGTGCCCATCTTAAGAGCATGTCTTCATTTGAATGCTCCTCTCAATAATTCTATAATAACCATCTTATAAAGATATCCTCATATGACTGAACTTCACTTCAAGTAATTTATTATCTATGTTCACTTTTCTTAATTTTTGAAGAACGTGGGATATTTCAAACATGGAATGTACTTTCAAACTATGTTCAGCACAAAAATGGCCTACAAGTTCACATGCTTCATAGAACACAAGTCTTTTGACATCAAAATTGCTCAAGCTAAACACAAATGCAGATCATATCCCTACTAGGTAAAAAACTATAGGCCTTAAGGAAACCCATCTCGGTACATCCAACTGAGATTATATGCAGATATAAAAAGATTTCAAAGCAAGGAAACCCATCTTGGTATAGCCAACTGAGATTATATGCAGATATAAAAATATTTCAAAGCATAACCAAATAAGTTATAGGCAAAGAGTAAGACAACTGAGCTAGCTAATAAAAACACAAAAAACACTAGAGCATTAAAAGTATTTCCACCTTAACACCTCCAAGTATTTGAATCAAGTCTTTGCACAAACATATAACTCTCAGACCAACTTTCAGTTTAGATTAAAATTTGCTCATGTAAATGTCAAAAAAAATACAAAGCAAAGCAGTCCAAAACTTTTATAATATAACCCAGTCACTGCCCCCCTCCCAATGTCCATCAAGGCTCATTTCAGGAAGAGAGATGGGAAGGCATCACTTGATCTAAGATTGCATTTTGCATTCCTGAGACAAGGAGCTCGTTTCTTTAATTGATCACAGAAACTCCTTCACGCAGCTGCATCTGCTGCTTTCTGTTTCTTGGGCATTCTGTAGCCACCTACAACACAAGCATGATCTCTTTCAAAAGGTTCTAATGTCACCTACTCAAATGGCTTAAATTGCTCCTTTTGCAACTTCTTAACTTCCTGAGCAAACACTGCCTCCGCTGGCACAGTAGAGTCAATGCAATTTGCCTGCATTAAAGAGTGAAAATCAAAAAATGAGGAACAAAAACATGATTTCCAGATTTGCTTCAGAAGTATGAGAAAGGTCTAACATATGTACCTTGATAGATAATACAAAATGGCCACCATTTTTCAAAAAATAATGGCCATTTAATGCCACAATGTGTGCCTGTATCCCACCAAACAAGAGTAGAGTAAAAAAAAACATCAAACAAGCAAAATATAAGGGTCTAGCATCTGTTGCTAAGCATTCAGTAACAGAACCCAGCAATACATCCTTTAAAGCATAAAGAGATCAAATTAGTCTAAAAAAATTGCAATTTGATGAAAAATAGGGCACCTTCATATGAAAGGTCGTACATGCAACTATTAATAGCATAAACATGCATCTCAGGTACAACCTACTCTAGAGATCACCATTTTATTAAAACATAACCACGAAGATTATAAAGGAGGAGAATTAAAGTACAGCACTGCACCATGCAAAAGTAATTTAGTCCTCATCAGTAAAGTCAACCCAACAAAACTAAAAAAAGTACAGAATAAAATTGAATTATACAAGAGAAAGGCATACTTAAAACATCATGCCACACAAAAGTAAGGCTGAACAGCCATCTTAACAGTTTCCCAACATACATTACATTGTACAATGTAAGCAGTAGATAGAATAGATTCAACCTACAAATAATCAGCTAAAACCTCATGCGTCTGAACCTCGAATGGCATCATCCATAATGTCCTGAAGGGGAATCCGAGTATATCTCATCCTTCGCATGAATACTATTGCTATTAAAAACCAACCAAATAACCACATGACAAGTTTATCTAATCCACTGATAACCATTTTTCTATACACATGCTAGTCTGGTGCAATGTTGAACCATTTTCTATACACAAGCTAGTCTGGTGCAATGTTGAAGACTACAATCCATATCAGAATTACTACAAATAATCAGCTAATACCTCAAGCGTCAGAAACTCGGATGGCATCATCCATAATTTCCTGAAGGGGAATCCGAGCATACCTCATCCTTCGCTTGAATACTATTGCTATTAAAAATCAACCAAATAACCACATAACAAATCTAATACATTGATAAGCATTTTTCCATACACAAGATAGTAATGTTGCAATGTTGAAGACAAGATCCATATCAGAATTATTAATCCACATCTGAATACAGCAAGGAAAACTAAAAGCTACTACTGCACAACAATACAAAATAATGCAAATCTCTTGTTAAAATAAAGAACAAAATAACCATGCACAACAAACTCAATCACAGTCCTAAATATCATAATTTGTTAAAGCACCTGCTGATCATAATTCAATGCATAACATTGTATAATATATATATATATATATATATATATATAAACCAAAAACTTGGAGAGAACTTAAGTATAGCACTGCACCATAGAAAAGTAACAAAGTTCTATTAATAAAGGCAGTCTAGCACTTTTTAAGAGAGTAGCACAGAAAAGCAAGTCTTACCAAAAACATAATACTATAGAATATAACAGTATAACTGAAACAACACCCCACATAACATAAGAGCTAAAACCCTCAAGCATCAAAAGCTCGAATGGCATCATCCATTAAGTCCTGAAGGGGAATCCGTCGACCTTCTAGCTAGTGGATGGTGGGCATAAAACAAGAATACTGCCACCATATACATACACTCTCTGTAGTCAATCACATATCAAGTTTTTCAGATCTCTCTAAGTAAGAAGTGTGGATAACCTGAAGAAGATTAATTGAAATGCGTGACAAAGAGTGGACTATTCTATGGATAAATGAATATGAGGTGTTCTGTTCATATAAGTGAGAATAGTCAAGTCTGAAATATAAGATGGAGTAGACTGAAAGAAAATTTTCTGGGTTTAAACCAAACCAAAATCCTATGGAGATGTCCCGGGAAGGGTTTGTAAAGACTTCAAAAACTAGAATCTTCAGTATTCACACAGCCCACTTCATCAGAATACCTCCATGCATTGCCCACATTCAACAACAGAAACTTATGGTTCTCAACCATCACCACAAACTATACTCTGTTCAGATACTGATAATATTTACCATCTTCCTTGCTGCACTCTGTTCTTCCTGGAACATACCCCCATTCCAGAACTGCGCCAACATATCCTTTACCTTGAAAAAGGATCGATTCAAAGATAAATCTGACCTAAAAAAGAGTGATAGCCCATAGCTAAGAAGCAGTGGTTTCTTATATACATAGACAGACCAAAAATATCATAGAAAGCAAGTTTTTCCTCTTCCGTAAGCTCAGTGCAGGTTTTTCCTCTTAGATAAGCACAACATTTCCTCTTAGGTAAGCTCAGCTCTGCATTGAAGGAATTCTCTCCAATAAGCTTAGGTCTAAGCATAGAAGGAATACAAAGCAGGTAAAGGAGGAAAACCAGATTATCAGATGAACCTTGCAAGGCGGTGGGATGAGGCGGCAAAGGTCTGCGTTTCATAGTTGCTGAGCTCCAGACTTGGCCCTATATTTTGAGAGCATTAACAAATTCTCGATCCCTCAGCAGTAAAATCTGCGGCCCTTCAGACATCGCCATTTCCACGGATGGAGCCACTCGTCTCATTACCCTTGAACTCCGCAACTTGCAAGGCGGTGGGATGAGGCCGCAAAGGTCTGCGTTTCACATTTGCTGAGCTCCAGACTTGGCCCTATAGTTTGATAGCATTAACAAATTCTCGATCCCTCAACAGTAAAATATGTGGCCAACTATGGGAAGGCCCTAACAACGAACAGACCAGAGAGGGTCGGCCTTGCTCAGCCAGCAAGAATATATGTGTCCAGCGGCCAGCCACCTCTCTTAACCATTGAAAAAATTGGGGCGAATCACTGTAACTCCTCATTTGGACCCTGTAAATCCAGGCGAATGCCATGGAAATTTGCTCCATAAGAAAAAAATCGGGGCGAATTTCATTTTTCCATGTTATGCGCCCTTTTTTTTGGTGGGCTACTACTTAATAATTAATTATTTTTAAAATATTTATTGGGATAACTTTATTAAACTATAGAAAATTGGTTTTATGTAAAAAATTCGCCCTATTAAAATTGAAAATCCCTTAAAATTCGCCTTTGGGCTAAAATTCGCCCCTAATATTATCCCTGCTCCCTAATAGGGAATTCAAATGTGACAAGTTTCTCCTCCTTATCATCAAAGCCTCCATTGGTATTACCAGTACCTTCTTCGTGAGCCATATCAGTCCAAGAAATAATGGGACCTTGGAAGGCTACAAATTCCTCAAAGTCAATAGAATGGAATTCCAGTTCTTTCATAGGGTTCACAAGGAACTCTTCTTCGGGCTAACCACTGAGCAGAGATGTTGTCTTCCTTGAAAGGGGAGATTCTAGATGGGTAGCAATGGAGGATCATCCAGCAGAGTGCTCTACTATGGAAGGGTCAATCTGTTCCGAACTGTAGACCTCTTGTTCATATTCTTCTTCCTTTACTGCCTTTTTTGTTGCAGACTTCCTTTTTCTTGCCAGTGTATTAGTAAATTAAGTGGTGCTCACACCACCACGAAAAAATGTAGGAAATATTGGACCCTATTCATATAATATTAAAAAAAAAATTAAAAACTTACCAAATAATTAGGACACGACTTTAGCGAGTGTCTAACCTCTGTGGGTGTGTGGGCTTTGCCCTTCGTCTTTTCACTTCGACTCCCCCAGTCTAGAAAAACCAAATCAACAAAATCAAACTAAAACACTTTCAGTATCATCCCTTAGCACCTCCTTGGAAACAGCACCAAAATGTTGAGTCAAATTATATGCTTATAATTTTCCAATCATGAATTGTCAACCCAGGAAGGTAAACTGATGAGATGCAGTGCAAAGTATATGCAGGATGATTACTTCAAGTGTTAATACATTATACACAACAAAAAATAATGCTTCTCTCCTATGTCAATACTTGGTAGCAATGACTATGGAGTGGCATATATCATCCCTCAACAACACTTAGTATTTTTGATATTGATCATGAAAATATAAGGATCAAACAACAATAAACAACTCATGCTTCTTTCTTGTATCAATACTTTAGCAACAATGGCTATGGAGTGGCATATAACATCCCTCTACAACACTTTAGTTTTCTCATATTGATGCAGGAAAAGATAAAAGATAAATCTGAAGCGAAAAAAGTTCCTTCTCAAGCTTAAATACTCCAGAACACTTGGAATACAAAGATATCCATGAGGATACAAATATTATATTATAAAATATATGAGATAGATAGATAGATGATAAAATGTTACAATGAGACCCTGCTTATATACCTATGCAGGTGACCTTTCATGACTGGACATGTCTCTTAGACATGCCCTTTCACTAACTTAATGACTACTTACATAATCCTTAATTGAATATTAATAATTATATTTTTTATATTCGTTATGAATTATATTCATAACATTGCCCCTTCCTTCAAGAGCTTTGTCCTCAAAGCTTATAGTTGACACTTTTCTTCAGTTCAATCACGCACCATTTTCTTCATTTTATTTCGTCATTTTCTTTCGTCACAATTTAATATATCAACTTTTATTTATTTATTTGTTATAAATTGGCCCTTCCTTCAGAACTTTGTCCTCAAAGTTTTATGGATAATAATTTCTTCATCTTGTATTTGTTAAAATACTATAATTTTTAGGAAATATTCCTTCTTTCCTTTTCGAATTGGATTTAATTTCCTTTTCATCAATGATTTATTTCATTTTGTCTGTTGAATTGAGTTTTTATGGTTTTTAAGGTAACCCTTCCTAACTTTCTCTTATTCTTTTTAATGAGGTTATTAGGGTCTTGGCATGTACATATATGTACTTCTTTATATATGTCTCTTTTTTTTTCTTTTTAATATACTTTGACTTTCCTTCTCTCTTATATTATTTTTAATATAAATTCTTCCTTTTTTAATATTTCTTCAATTTTTTTATATAAATTATTCTCCCTTTTTTTATATTTCTTTTCAAAAATTCTTTGGTTTGTTTTTTCCCATTTTTTTTAATTATGGCCAAAGGCCTAGTGGCTAAAATGGAGAAACTCCAAGATTGATAGTGAAACGCTTCAGTCACGACGGCAACAAGGTTGACAATTTTTATGGTCAAAGACCTGGATCAAGGAGCGTAGCTCTGTGCAGCAATGAGCGGCTAGAAGATCGACTCCTCTGATACCAAATGAAGTGAACAAAGTTCCTTCTCAAGATTAAATACTCCAGAGCACTTGAAATACAAAGATATCCATGAGGATACAAATATTATATTATAAAAGATAGGAGATAGATAGATAGATGATAAAATGTTACAATGAGGCCCTGCTTATATACCTACTCAGGTGACCTTTCATGTCTGGGCATGTCTCTTAGACATGCCCTTTCACTAACTTAATGACTACTTACATAATCCTTAATTGAATATTAATAATTATATTTGTTATATTCGTTATGAATTATATTCATAACATTATCTTAAAGAGCATGAATCCAAACATTTATCAAATGAAAATAACTCATTAATATAAATAATTAAATCACTTAACCAATTAATAGTTTTCTGCAAGAAATGTAGAAAGAAAGCACTAGCTGTATACATGAATTATTAAGGCATAAATAAAACATAAATAAAAAACACACACTATGCTACGGGAGTTGTGAGAAAAGGGTCCCTCCCTCACTCACAACTCCTTCAAAAGTCGAAGAAGCTTCTTAGAAAGATAAACATAACATAGACTATTTTATTAATCTGAAATTTATAGTCAAGTATAGTATGATATCTTACTATCAATAACAATATCAACTCAACCCCCTTACAAAGAGAAATACATCTGATTTATACATTTCTTGAAGCCCATATTTGGCTCGAACAAAGTAAATTACTATTCTAAGCCTACAACCAATGATGCAGATACAAATTGACAAGTCTATTAATTCTAATCAATGACTGGAAGCATGGATTAGACGATTTCTGTTATGTGGCTAAAGTTGTTTCTCCATGTGGGCATGAGAGAAGATTTGGAGGTTTGAGTGGTTGCAAAAGAGGATTCGAAACAGTAAATAGGACAACTTCCATATGCAGAAAATTCCCTTCAAAACCCATGTATTTACTCGATTTAGAGATGAGTGTAACATGGTCAACCATTAATCTCGCTGTAGGTAATTGAGATGGTTGCAGGAAATCGACGTATCTGCAAGAAATCTGGAACATCTGCAGGAATCTCAGCTGCATGAGTTGTTTGCAGGAATTGCGGAACTGTTTGAATCTAGCAAATCTGTGCACGAGTTCTAGACTAGTTAGAGTAGTAGGACAATAAAGACACAACTAAATCAAAGAATACTCAAATTTACATAAAATGACACTTCTTATGATAATTCAACATACCTTAGGCATATGGTACCCTTTTTAGTAAAAAATAGATAACATAGCCAAACTAGGTATAATTAAAGAGAGAAAAGGGTTCAAAAATAAGGGAGGCAAGGTCTAGGATAGGTGTCAAAAATGGGTAAATTTCAAACTCAACAGAAGGTATAGAAGAAGAACTGAAAGGCAACATGGAATATTTGAAGAAACACATGGAAGGCTTGAAGGAATGTTTGACAAAGCTGCTACAAGAAAATCTTCCTAATGGCAAAAAGGTAGTAGAGGAAACTCATGATGAGAACAAAATAAATGTTAATCATGATTTCATAGACTCTAACATTAGATTGAAGACCCACCATATTCCACATATCGATATCAGGAAGTTTTATGGCAAGGATCCCGTAACATGGTTACTATAGATGGAGTAATATTTTGATCTCCATAATGTGAAAAACACACAAAAGTTACACACTGAAACTTTATATTTAGAACCCAATACATTTGCATGGCATCGATGGCTTTTCTCTCGTAAAAAAATGGTCACTTGGTCATTTTTTACGGAGGAGATGATAGCACATTATGAGGATACAAAGAGAAACACATTCTTTAGCCAATTGATAAATCTCAAACAAAAGGGTTCAATGGTGGAGCACATTGAGGACTTCCAAAAATTGAATATAAGGCTAATTGATATTCCAGAGGAACACAATATTGATTTCTTCATAGGGACTTTAAAGGATAACATTCAACATGAGGTTCACCTTTGGGAACTTGATTTAGTGGAGATGGCATTCAAGTTGGAAAGAAAAATTGAAATAAAAATTATGGTGACAAGGAATCCTAGCACTCACAACTATAAAGATGGAAGTGTTGCTACTCCTATACTTCCACAACCTACAAGGTTGACACCACAACAATTGGAAGAAAAAAAAAGAAAAATGGATTTGCTACAGTTGTGATAGAAAATACACTAAAGGCCATAAGTGTGCTGAGAAGAAATTATTTTACATAGATTGTGAAGAGGAGGAAGAAAATGAACAAGAAACTTAAAAACACGATGATATGCACCAGGAACCAACCCTAGAGAAAGAAGAAATGAATATGACCATATCTTGTAATGCATTGGTAGGAATTACCACTCCTCAAACTCTCGATATAGAAGGACATATCAAGAAGAAAAATGCAATAGTGTTGATTGATTCGGGTAGTACCAATAATTTTACTCATTGTAGGGTAGCCAAGGAATTTAATTGCTTCCTATACCCAACACCAGAATGTCAAGTGATGGTTGAAAATGGAGGAACTATAGATCACTCTAAAAAGTGCCATAATATCAAGCTAAACATGGGGGAATATGTATTGAATAGTTCAATACTCTCCATTCTAATGGGTGGTGCTAATGTTATACTAGGAGTCCAATGGTTACAATATTTGGGGACGATAGCTTTTAATTTTCAAGAACTTTTCTTGAAATTTTTTTGGGAAGGAAAAGAAGTTGAATTACGGGGTATCATAGAGAATCCTAGAAAGATAATCATCTATAATGTCGTGAAAATATTCTGAAGAAATAACAATGAGGTGTAGTTGCATAATTATTCTCACTAGAGGTTCAAACACCAAAATAATCTATTTCTCCATATCTCCAAAAAGTCTTAGACAATCATTCCAAGGTGTTTTAAACTCCCAAAGGACTCCCACGTATTTTTAATCATGATTATGTTATTAATTTTATTTCAGAAAGTGCTCCTCCAAACATCAAACCTTACATATATCCTTATGCTCAAAAGACTGAGATTGAACATATGGTTGCATAAATGCTAGAGGCTGGTATAATTCAACCCAGTCAAGTTTGTTCTTTGCTCAAGTAATATTGGTGCAAAAGAAATATGGATCATGGTGTATGTGTCTGTATTATAGGAAGCTCAACAATCTCACTATTAGAGATAAATTTCATGTCCCCGTCATTGATGAATTATTGGACAAATTACATGTAGCAATTTACTTCACCATGCTGATCTTCGTTCTGGATATCATCAAATTAGAATGAAGACTAAAGAAATTCCAAAAACAACATTCAGAACTCATAAGGGTCATTATGAATTTTTTTTCATGCCTTTTGGCCTTACTAATCCACCTTCCACATTTCAAGGTTTGATGAATTTCATTGTCAAACCATTCCTTAGAAATTTTGTGTTAGTATTTTTTGATGATATACTAATCTACATCAACTTTTGGAAGGATCATGGTCAACATGTTGACATGGTGCTCAAACTATTGGAGGAGAAACAATTATATGAAAAAACATCCAAATGTTTCTTAGGATTACAAGAGGTGGAATATTTGGGTCAAATTGTATCTCATAAGGGTGTTAAGGTAGACCCTAACAAAATTAAATACATTAATGGAAAATCCCCACAACCATAAAGCATGTTCAAGTATTTCTGGGGTTAACATGGTATTATCACAAGTTTTTTAATAATTATGGGAGAATATCGGCACCTCTAACATCATTTCCGAACAAAGATGAATTTTCTTGGAATCCAGAAGCAGCTAAGACCTTTGGATATCTTAAAGAGGCAATGTGCCAAGCACTAGTATTAGCTACACCAGACTTCACAAAAACCTTTATTGTGGAATGTGATGCCTCGAGAAATTAAATTGGTGTGATTTAAATGCAAGAAGGAAAACCCATTGATTTTGAAAGTTGTTCAATCAAAGGAAAGTATTTATAGAAACCTATTTATGAGAAAGAAATGTTGGAAATACTACATGCACTAAAGCAATGGCGACCTTACCTAATGGGAAGACACTTCAAGGTTAAAATAAATCATGAGAGTCTTAAATACTTTTTGTAACAAAGATTATCTTCACAAGAGAAGAAAAAATGGGTCACAAAGATGTTGGGTTATGACTTTGAAATAATATACAAAAAAGGAAATAAAAAATGTGTTGCATATACACTCTCAAGAAAGGATGAGGATGTGGAATAATTTCTTTGTGCCTTTTCTATTATCCAACCTAAGTGGAAAACCGAAGAAAGGGATGAATGGAAGAATGATGAAGAGGTGTGGACACTCATTAAAACATTGCAGCAAGATCCCAGTACATCTGGAACATTTAGCTAGAAAAATGATTCATTGTGGTACAAATATCGCTTATATATTTGTAAGAATTCCCACCTTAAACAAAATATTCTTTTGGACTTGCACACCTCTCCCTTAGGAGGGCACTCGAGAATTTTTAAAAACTTACCATAGTGTCAAGAAGGAATTATTTTGGGATGGCCTTGTTATCACTTGGATTGAACCTCAGGCTGAAGAAGGCAATTCCGAGGTAACCACAAACCACGCTTAGCCAAATAGCTAGCCATACTAGGCAAGGAGAGGCCTCTCTCTGTAAGGATCACAACCAAGATGGATGAGTAAAGAAGATATTAGGCTTGGTATATTAGCTCAGGGTTTTTATTTGATTGTATAGGGTTGTGCTGGATCAGAAGGAGAAAAACAGTCAAGGCAAGGGAAATTAGGTCAAAATTTGCAGAGTGTTCTATGGGGCAAGGTAGGCATAGTGATTTAGCACTTTAGGATTTTAATGGGTGGGATGATAAAGATAGGTGAGGGGCTGGAAAGAGCATGGTGAAATCACGGGTTCTTTCTAAACTGAAGAAATTTAACAGACTATGAATGTCTACCCAAAACGGAGCATATGAGAATGGATTATGCTTATCTAACTTGCATACATTCACTTAGAAGTTATGAAATGATGAATAAACTTAAAAATACATTTCAAAACATGAAAAAAAAATGAGAGACTGAACTAAACATGATACCACAGGGATCCCATAAAAATAGCTGCAAATTTGATTAATATTCCTGCTCAGAAAACTGATACAAAGCGTGTCTCTTCAAAACCCAAGTATCCAACTAAGTCCAACCCTTAAAAATGAGAAATCAGAAGAAGATATAGACCTAAAAACAACTCCCCCTAGCCTCAAGGAGTCGAATCCATGAGATGAGGATCAGTTTCAACCAAATTTTGAACAAGAATCTGAAGACTAGGAAGATCCACCAACTTGCCTCTAAAAGAGAGGAAACTGATTCATTTGACCTCTAGAAGACTCAAGTTAATGAATTTACCCATTGTAAACTAATCGTCATAATAATTAAATTCATCTTTACGAATCACATACGTGAAAAACCCAACTAGTGAGATAAAACTCAAAAATTCCGTGAAAATCAGAGAAAATGCTAAACAGAGAAAAATTGTCCTATGCGCAGCTCCAAGGAGGAAACATTAGCCTTTCTTTCAGGTCACTTTTGACTAACGTCCTGGTGTCCAAATTGAGCTCATGATAGCTCATTGGAAATATTGTCCTATCTACTTTCCAGATCTTCTTGTGTTTTTTGATTTGGAGCTGATGTGACCCTTCAAAACAACAATCTCCCAAGACTACCTCTATGTGCAGCGCCACCCTAAAAAAGAGGCAGAAACATGATCTTTTGGGTGTTTTTGGCCCTTTTTCCTGACCATTTTTGCTCCAAATGCTTAGAAAAAGTACAGGGGTAATTTCCTCATCATTATGAACCCACTTATGTCTTCCTTTTTTCCATTGGATGCCCCAAAAGAGTGCGCAGTGCCAACGCGCTGCCCATAGAGAAAAAATTCCTGTGTTTTTCCAAATTTGCCCAAAAACTCAAAAATATCCAAAAATGCAAAATTTCTCAAAATTTGTGGAATACGCCGACAATCATATGTCAAGTTGACCTAAGGAGGCATCCAAAAATATCTTGATTTTGTCACCTCCCTTCTTACCCTTCTGGATCTTCTTCAGTTTATATTTCATCTGTTTGACCTTGATATTGAAAATTTTGTTCCAGGTTTGATAGTGATGAGCCATGTGCCTGAGCATATGATTTTATTTGTTTTCCTTCTTTAGAAACTCCTCCAAGTGAATGTTTACTCTCTCAATCCATACTTCTCTGTCATCTTCAATCTCCATTTCCAACTGTTGGTCAAAACTCAAACTTTGGGCTTCTTGATTTTCCTTCTCCAATGTTCTTTTGAGGCCTCTTGTCTTTCGCCATTTCCTGATGTTTTGATGGAGGAGAATCCAGCTCAGCAAATTAATTTTAATTTAATAGATATACGGGGTCTTGTGTTTCTATGAAATTGGAATGAGTTGAGTGATTTTAATATTTTAAAATAGGATTAATTAATATTGAGAGGATTTTTTTAAATGTTCTTGAAAGAGAATATGAGAGATAGATTTGAGAATTAATTGTATTTTCCGAATTAGAATTAGTTTCATGAATCTGGGGATTTATGAGAGTCCTTAGGGATTAAGTAGAGATTTTAGGATTAAAGATGATTCTTAGGAATTTGTTGAAGAAATAGAGGATCTTAAACCATAATTGGGTTCAGAAACATTTTTATATATTGTAAGCCTCAAAGGAAAAAAATAATATAGGTAGAGAAGAGATTCAAGATAGACAAATAGGAATTGCTTTGAACCTACAAAAATTTAGAGAAAAGGCCACTGATTAGAAAATTAGTCCAGAAGAACAATTCTGTGTATATATTGAGCATTAAAACAGAGAACTCAATTTCTGAGTTTGTATAAAGTGTGATGTGTTAATACATTTATACATGTGTGTATGTACCAGAGTATGCATGATTTAAGTGTGCAGAGTATTTTGGAAGAATATGATATAGAAATCTAATTCTATGAAATCGAATTCATAAGGAATTTGATATATTCCTTTTGGAAATTCAAGTGACTATAATTGAAGTTTCATTGAAACATAGAACTAAATGAATGAAATTCAAAACATGTACATTGACTTGTGATTGAAGTCGCGAATGGAGTAAAGTGCAGAAATGTTGTAAAGATCAGTTAAATAAATGAACAAGCAAAGTCATGGATAAAGAACCACAGAAGATGAAACCAAGCATTGACTGAATGACAGAATGGGTTAAAGACTGGTAAGCAGTTTACGCATATTCTAAAATTTGGAAACATACTTGGTCATTTTTGTAGCTAGAAGAATTTCTTGAATTCTGGAATTATGTATTTATGGAACCCTGCATAAATATTTGCATCGCTAAAACAATGAAGATGTATGGTATGGCTGTTGTGAAATTCTTTCAAGTTGGAACCATAGTTATGTTCAGAAACCCGAGTCAAATGAAAGCAGACATGATGGCGTAGAGGCATGAAGAAATGGTTCTATAAAACCACATGTGGTTTTCGCATAGGTTGAAAACTAAAAGCGGTATTTAGTTGATGAGTGCGATAGTGGTTAAGAGATGACACATGGCATTTTAATACCGCGTATTTCACATAGGATTGAACCTTTAAAATTCATGTTTTTTAATGTGCGATTACCGTCGGATTGATGAGTGTTCATGATCGACGGTGGATAAGTTTGTTGGGGATGAATATAACATTTGTCAACACTTGGTTTTGTAACCAAGAGTGAACGTCGAGTCAACTTTGACTTCGTTAAAGGTAAAAGACTGGTAGAAGGCATATTAAAGAAATATTTAATATGGTATTTACCCATAGTCATTTTTTAAAGGTGAGTTGGTAAGCGTGGGCCATTATATATATATATATATATATATATATATATATATATATATATATATATCTGTGTGTGTGTGTGTGTGTGTGATGATACTTTGGGTTTTAATGCAAATTTGAATATTCGTAAATATGAATATTCATAAGGTGGGTTCATTTCATATGGTTTTGAAAGGAAATAAAACGGAATCGATAAAGCATAAATGTTTAATAATAATGGTTGGGGTTTTTAACCAAGGTCCAGGGATTTATGTTGTTAAATGAAAAGAGCAAATATTTTGAAAGTAAAATAGCTTCCGCATATGAGGTGATCTTGGTTGGGGTTTTTAATTGAGGTGTGCATTTTTATATGCATATATGTGGGTAAATGCAACTAAGGCTGCATCAATTTTTGGTATCAGAGCTAGAAAAGCTCTTTTGAAAATTAAATATTTTTTTTTAAATGCATGTGTGATGGGAAAAATAAGAGGAGATCAGATTCTAAATCTAGTAAGCATCATAAATACAGAGTTGATGTGTAACAAGCAATTGCAGAAATACATGAGAACAACACATTCAAAGTACTATCAATGAAGAGGGAAAGGACATGCAGAGATCTTGAAGGTGAGATAATTTCAATCTGGTTGAAAATTGTGATTGCAAAATTCTAGTTGCAGACAACATGAAGACAAAGATTTTGATGATGATGGCATTGAACCTAATATTCTAGCTAAAGGTTGGATAGGGAGAATAGCTGAAGTGTTATCAAGATAAGGTGAGTTGAGGATATAAGCCTAAAGAGAGCAGAAGAGAGTGCTCAAGAGGTTCCAAAGATAGAGAACCAATGCTTGCCAAAAGACCAATTCCAGAGAGGGGATTGGTGAGGTAAGTGGCAGCAGGGAGGAATTGATGTTGCAGAGGCTTAGTGCAACTCATAGTGAGTGAGGAGCTCATAGAGATGAAGAAGATGATCATGGAGGATCAAAGAAGAGGCTCTAAAGAATTCCATAAAGAGAATAAAGAAGATGTCATTTTAGGTGACATAGAGTTGATGAGTCAAGAGGAGCTTGACACACAACTTGCTGACATAAAAGCAAGACTTGAGGTATTGATGAAGCTTCTACAAGAAGAGGAAAACCAGAGAGGAGGATGGATCTTTCCACTAAAGGGAAAGAAGGTAATTTTGCACCCATTACAAATTAAGTGGAGGTAGAAGGAGATTGCCTTATGGAAGGAAGAACTCATATTTTTTGAGTCAAGGATAGAATTTGAGGATTCCACATGCAAATCTGTTCAAGGAGAAATGCTTGAAGAAGAAAACGAGACTAATAGGTGTTTTGTTTTTAAAACTAATGAATTGTGCATGATTGCAGATACATCACAAGATTTTGAACAAACTTTTAAGTTTGTTAAGGAGAAGAAGTTGAATCTGAATTATGTTCAGAATGATGCTGAGATAGAAAAATCTCAGAAAAAAAGGAGACAGAGGGGTCTCATGGGAACAAACAGCAGAGTATTGAAGCAGAGGAAGAGGGGCCATCTGATGATTGGTCAACAACAAGTGAAGGTATGGAAAGTTGTGTGAAGTTTCCAAATTCTACCCCAATTGAAATTGTTGAGTTATATAGAAAGTTAGATCTTCAAAGAAGAGAATTGGAAAAGCAGAGGATCTATACTCAGGATAAATTGTTGAATGTGAAAGACAAAGAATTTTTCATGAATGACAGTCAGGAAACAGAGGATAAGGATGTAAGAATGATTCAGCAAATTGAAGAATTTCATTATTGTGAACCAGAGCAGAGAGACATTCTTGAAACAGATGATAAGAAGGAGAGACTAGCTGACAGTCTCATGGAGAATTTAAATCAGCATACTAATGTGCCAACAAAGGAATTAAACAAAAACTCAAAGCAGCATATTGAAATGTTTCCATAGGAGGAAGAGGCATTGAGACCTTGTATTTTTAATACTGATAATTCATGTGTTACTTATGCAGGAAAAGAAGGACAACAAATGAAAAATGTCAGAGAATCTAATGAAAGGGAAACTATGTTAGATGAAAACATATTATAGGATCATCATTCTATCATGGTGATTGTAACAATGGAGATAACCTTGGAAGCTGGAAAGAAAGACAATGAAGATTTTTTGAGTCTTGAAGGAGACTTGGAACTGCTAGAAGAATATTTGGTGATTGGATCATCAAATGAGACCATTGGGTATTGTGATTTTGAAATTGATAATTTGACTGTGTTTACAGGTGTTGTAGAAGACAATCCATCTCTTGGAGTTGTCTTGAATGAAGATTAACTGTTGCAGAAGAAGGAACTCGTAAATTCCAAGGAAGGTGCGACAGTCATGTCTCATATGAAGGAACTATTCATTATTGATGACAAGGAGGAGTTGGCTTGTCCGATTGGCCAAGAGATCACTATAGGATAGGCTTTTAGAACTGCCACAGTGATGGAGAATCAAAATTATATTCTGATAAAGGATGAAGATACAATGTTTGCGGAATATGATTTGATTGCCAGAATCAATCAAGGAGATGAAAGACAATCACTGAAGGTTGTCAAGGGAAAGGAAAAAGAAGTTAGTGAACATAAGAAGAATGTTGCAAAGGGAGATATCTTAAGAGATATTTAGGAATCTTGGGAGGCAGCAACAAGAGCAACATTTACAACAATATCTAAAGCAACAGTATTTGGAGCAAAATCTACAAGAATATTTGCAGCAGAAATTGGAAGCAGCAACAAAAGGTAGAGTAATTTCCAGACAGAAGATAAACTGGACATAGAGATTGAAAGTATAAGGAGGTTTATGATGAAGGTGTCTCAGAAAAAGACAGTAGCAAGAAAGCAAAGTAAAAATAGAAAAGAAAATACAAGAACATACTATGAAAGCATAGCTAGCGGGAAGATGCAGAATAAAATATGGAAGCCTAGAAAAGTGCAGCTGAATAATAATGCAACTTATAGACAGCAACAAAAAAAAGTATGGGATCCAGGAGGCTAAAAGTTGGAAGCACATGATCAGGAGATCATGATTAATTTCTACTTTGGGAATCTGATGCAGGAGCATCCAACTCAACAAATTAATTTTAATTTAATAGATATAGGGGGTCTTGTATTTCTATGAAATTGGAATGAGTTGAGTGATTTTAATATTTTAAAATAATACTAATTAATATTGAGAGAATTTTTGTAAATGTTCTTGAAAGAGAATATGAGAGATAGATTTGAGAATTAATTGTATTTTTCTGAATTAGAATTAGTTTCATGAATCTGGGGATTTATGAGAGTCCTTTGGGATTAAGTAGAGATTTTAGGATTAAAGAGGATTCTTGGGAATTTGTTGAAGAAATAGAGGATCTGAAACCATAATTGGGTATAGAAACATTTTTATATATTGTAAGCCTCAAAGGAAAAAAAAAATATAGGTAGAGGAGAGATTCAGGACAGACAGATGGGAATTGCTTTGAGCCTACGACAATTTAGAGAAAAGGCCTCTGATTAGAAAATCAGGCCAGAAGAAAAATTATGTGTATATATTGAGCATTAAAACAGAGACCTCAATTTCTGAGTTTGTATAAAGTGTGATGTGTTAATACATTTATACATGTGTGTATGTACTAGAGTATGCATGATTTAAGTGTGCAGAGTATTTTGGAAGAATCTGATATAGAAATCGAATTCTATGAAATCGAATTCGCAAGGAATTTAATATATTCCTTTTGGAAAGTCAAGTGACTATAATTGAAGTTTCATTGAAACATAGAACTGAATGAATGAAATTCAAAACATGTACATTGACTTTTGATTGAAGACACGAATGGAGTAAAGTGCATAAATGTTGTAAAGATCGGTTAAATAAATGAACAAGCAAAGTCATGGATAAAGAACCATAGAATATGAAACCACGCGTTGACTGAATGACAAAATTGGTTGAAGACTAGTAAGTAGTTTACGCATATTCTGAAATTTGGAAACATACTTGGTCATTTTTGTAGCTGGAAGAATTTCTTGAATTCTGAAATTATGTATTTATGGAACCCTGCATAAAGATTTACATCGCTAAAACAGTGAAGATGTATGGTATGGCCGTTGTGAAATTCTTTCAAGTTGGAAACATACTTCTGTTCAGAAACCCAAGTCAAATTAAAGTAGAAATGATGGCGTAGAGGCATGAAGAGATGGTTTTATAAAACCACATGTGGTTTTCACGTAGGTTGAAAACTGAAAGCAGTATTTAGTTGATGAGTGTGATAGTGGTTAAGAGATGACACGTGGCATTTTAATACCGCCTATTTCGTATAGGATTGAACCTTTAAACTTCATGCTTTTTAATGTGCGATTACCGTCGAATTGATGAGTGTGCATGATCGATGGTGGATAAGTTTGTTGGAAAGTTTTGGGGCTGAATATAACGTTTGTTGGCACTTGGTTTTGTAACCAAGAGTGAACGTCGAGTCAGCTTTGACTTCGTTAAAGGTAAAATATTGGTGGAAGGCATATTAAATAAATATTTAATATGGTATTAAGGAAATTACCCATAGTCATTGTTTAAAGGTTAGTTGGTAAGCGTGGGCCATTATATGTGTGTGTGTGTGTGTGTGTGTGTGTGTGTGTGTGTGTGTGTGTGTGTGTGATGATACTTTGGGTTTTAATGAAAAGTTGAATATTCATAAATATGAATATTCATAAGGTGGGTTCATTTCATATGGTTTCAAAAGGAAATAAAATGGAATCGATAAAGCATAAATGTTTAATAATAATGGTTGGGATTTTTAACCAAGGTCCAGGGATTTATGTTGTTAAATGAAAAGAGAAAATATTTTGAAAGTAAAATAGCTTCCACATATGAGGTGATCTTGGTTGGGGTTTTTAATTGAGGTGTGTGTTTTTAGATGCATAGATGTGGGTAAACACAGCTAAGGTTGCATCATGTTTTCAGCCTCCTCAAGATCTTCCATAGTTGCTTGATAAATCATGTTTTGCCTCCTCTCCTGCAGCAACTTCATCTGTAAAATAGTTTGCTTGTCTGTCAACTGTTGATTCTCTTTCTATAGGCAAGAAATGATGAATTTTGCCTTCCCAAGATTGGTTTGCAGCTCTTTGATCTATGCCTCCTTTTCTTTGATTGCAATGTTTGATGTGGTAGTGTCATCAAACTGTCCAAGATCTACTAGCTCAAAATCAGCCTCCACCCCATGGGCATCTTCATGCTCTTGATTTGTTTCTCCATGGCTGAACCCTATGACTTTATCTTTTCCCTTCAATGCCTGGTGTACATGCTTTGTTGATGAAGAACGAAAATCCCCTTCCACATCATGTGGAGCAAGCATTTTCCCTTGTGCTGATGAAGAAGGCAAGGCCCCTTCCACACCATGTGGAGCAATCACTTACCTTTCTGCTGCAAACAGTTTCCTAAGCCCTATTTGATATGTCACACTGCATTCTTTGACTGGTTTGGGTGATTTGACTTTATGCTTCTTTGTCTTTGCAGTTGCGGGGCTAGTAGATGTTTCTCTTTTCTCTTGTGGCATTGGTGGAGGAATTTGGGGATGTTTGAATATGTCATTGGAAATGAAGGTATCCCAAGAAATGTTGAGAAAATTTAGATGATGAAGCACAATGAGTTTGATGAAGGAATGATGATAGAGTTTGTTCATCTGTTGATGATAATATTTATTAAGTATGCCATATTCTCAATGTTCCAGAGTAATAAATATAGGATGTTCAACATCCTCACCCTAGTGAAGTGCATGAGCAACCTGATATGATATGTATACATTATGGAGAATCTGCCCTCACAAGTGAAGTATCTCATGATAATCTTCATCATTCGTGCACACTTGTTGAGGAGGAAACTGAAAGGGGAAAACTTTATCTTTTCATTATTGTACTTGGCCTTGATGTAAGGCTCAAAATAGTGATCATCCAAGTCCTATTCTTTGTACCATCTCTCCCCTACATTTGGAATCCCTGTAGCACCAGAAATAATAGAAGTGGAAATAGCAAAAGTTACACCTGCAAGAGTTACCTTGTTATCATGGAGGTTCAATATGAAAAGTCGAGTAAACTCAGGGTAATGCTGAAATTTTTCCACCTTTTCACAAAACTCATAGCACCCGACATATCTGAAACAAGACACAGCTAAAGGTGAAGCCTCTAGCTCTCTAAGGTTTGCTGGCTCTAGTTTGATGATTCTACCTCCCTTGTGTGGCCTTCTTTGTTGTACTATCTCATTTTCCTCCAATTCATCATCATTGTGTTCCTCCTCTCTTTAATTTATGTCTTCTCTCTCCATGCTTGTTTTCTTTGGCACTTTGGAAACCCTAGGGAAGAGGAAAGAAAAGGAGAGTGAGTGAGGGAGTGAAGGGAATGGGAGCAGGGAAATAAATGATGAAATGAGGGCTTTAGGGAATAGGGATAGGGTCACAAAAATTTATGGAGATGGAGAAAAGGGTTAAGAAACTTTTTGAAGTGATGGGAAGTGAAAATATGAAGGGAGATGAAAATGATAATTTAATTACAGGTCAGACGTATGGGGGAAATCTAGGAAAAATAGTGAAATTCTTAGAAATTTGGATTTTAATGGAAAAGAGTAAAGGGGTTTAGGGAGGGGTAGTTTTAGTGGTTTTTTATAGGCATGGAGTGATGGGGTAGGGTCTAGGGACAATGAATTGGGACAAGGGGGTTTTTGGAAATTTGTTATGAGGATAGGGATTTTGGGAAAACTAGGGTTTCCTAGTGATTCTTGCTAACATAAAACTTCAGTCACAAGCATAAAATGGTGAAAGAGGGAGTTATAAAGGTTTAATTACTTTTTTTGATGACTAAGAGGCAATCTTGAAGTGCTTGGAGGAGTTTGGGAGGTTTCTGGCCCTATGCGCAGCACCTTTCCTAGGTGAGCAATGCCCTCTTCCTATGTACAGCACCATGCAATTTTTCACTGGCCAAAATGCTCTATGTGTAGCGTCAGTCTTCTATGCACAGCGCCAAGGCTCTATGCGCAGCGCCGAGCAATTTCTGCAATTTTTCCGTTGTTTCGAACTTCCTCCTCCAAAATCTTGTTTTTCTCCTTAGCAAATGAAAAAATGAGGGTTTCTCTTTGATAAATGGGCTCTTATAATTGAATGACCTTTAGGTTTTCAAAATATTGGGACCCACACTTCTTTCTTCTCTTTAACCTTTTAAGATACTTTTTTATGCTTTGGATGACTGACATGGCCTTTGTATTTTCTTCATCAAATGTCTTTAGCTAGGAATATGTAGCTTTTTGGGTTTTATTACATATAATGACTTTAAAATTACATAAAACTAGAACATAAAAAATATCTCTGTTTTTATCTCAAAAATGTGATTTTTGAGATGAAAACTTATAAAAATGAAATGTAGCTTTACATGGAAAACCTGACTGAAGCAAATCATGATTTTATTCTGGATCACCTTCACACCTTCTGCTGCCCTCTATTGAAAATGATACCATGCAATGATTTGACCATAATGAAACCCTAGTGACCTAATGAGAAATAAAAGAAACTGACTTAATGAGTGATTTTGACTATAAGTGAAATGAGATCAGACTTGTTCTCAGCATGATGAAGACATGGAAGAGGGTCAGAAAGCATATACTTGTGAAGGAAAATGGGACACTTGACAAGGACAACCACCAGTGGAACAATTTTATATCATGACCTAATGGAATGATTGAAAATTCTTTAGAGTGGGACACCTAAGATGCACATGCAAAATGTGTTTTGATCCCTGGTGGGATTATGCAAATACTGACACTAACATTGGATCCATCTGGGGATGGTAGCTCCTTGGAGGTGCCAAGAACATCGTAGACCAAGTGCCTCTTCATTGGGTATGGAGTCAAAAGCTAAAGACTAATTGAATAATGAAAACTTGACTCAATAAATTGACTCAATACTAACTCAAGACTGACTGAAAAAGATGCTCAGAATTGAGCTTATTCAACTAAATCTAATCTAACGAATCCATTCATCACTTGATCAAGTGATGTTGTAATTCCAGATTAGCCAATCAAGCAACTGTAACAATAATGATGCTTGGAAATGCTTGAACCAGAACACAATTGGGCTTCCTGACAGCCATACATGCACACAATGTCTCTAGCTTTGTAAAAGACAATTTGGTCTATCATTTAAACTAAAAAAAATATTCCATATATGTTGCAATGGGATCATAGAAACCAGAATCCGTCTGCTGCCCCAACTCCTCAATACATGCCTCCATCTGCAAACTGTCAATGAAAACATACAAGGGCAGCCTTACCTTTCTTTCCTTCTACTGGAAAACATTCCCAAAGAATGGGAATTGACAGTACAGATCCTGGGACTGTATTTGGGTCTCCAATTCAACTAGATATTTTTCGATTTTGATGGAAAAATATTGCAAAAAAATGATCTTAATTTCATGGCTACATTGACAGGACTTCATATAAGAAGAAAGAGATGAAGCAAAGTTCTTATCTACCTCAACATCTGTGCACATATCTTCCCATTCTCTAAATCCTTGAATAGAGGCCGCCTCTATTTTGAATTCTTCCTTCTCCATCCATGTTTCCAGAAAGATATGCCGCAACTATGCAAATGACTTAATAGATCCGACAGACAAATTTTCAATCCATTGTCTACATTTCCCTTGAAATGAATCATAGAACAATCTGATGAAGACATCTTCTTGTTTGAATCTAATAAGTTCAACAAAATTTTTAAAATTTTCTACATGTTTAAGAATCAAAGTTAGATCTTCTCCGTTAAATATAGGGCCATTGCTCAAAAAATATGCATCTTTCGGTAATTGATTAGGAAAACTAGGAAGATTATAAAATTCGATACATGAATACCTTGAACAAATAGAAACGAAATCTGAGTCCTTCATTTAGCCAGTGGAGCCACCATCAATATTTCGAAACTCAGGATTTCCAACAATGGATTCGCCAAGTGAATGTTTCAGCCTTAATATGTGTCTGACCGTTGTTTAGCATCAACAATCAGATCTGCAACTTGAACAATATTTCTCGGAGAAGATATGTCACCTCGTTCCCCAGTGGAATCGCCAAAATGGTGTCACTCAGATTGAACCTCAAGCTGAAGAAGGCAATTCCGAGGTAACCACAAACCATGCTTAGCCAAGTAGCTAGCCCTACTAGGCAAGGAGAGGGCTCTCTCCATAAGAATCACAACCAATATGGTTAATTAAATAAGATATTAGGCTAGGTATAGTATATCAGGGTTTTGATTTGATTGTATAGGGTTGTGCTGGATCAGAAGGAGCAAAACGATCAAGGCAAGGGAAATTAGGTCAAAATGTTTAGTGCGTTCTACGGGGCAAGGTAGGCATAGTGATTTATCACTTTAGGATTTCAATGGGTGGGATGATCAAGACAGGCGAGGGGCTAGAAATAGCATGGTGAAATCATGGGTTCTTTCTAAACTGAAGAAATTTAACAGACTGTGAATATCTACCCAAAACAGAGAATATGAGAATGGATTCTGCTTGTCTAAATTGCATACATTCACTTAGAAGCTATGAAATGATGAATAAAATTAAAAATAAATTTTAGAACATGAAAACAAAAGGATAAATTGAACTAAACACCATACCACAGGGATCCCATAAAAATAGCTGCAAATTTGATTAATATTCTTGCTCAGAAAACTGATACAAAGTGTGTCTCTTCAAAATCCAAGTATCCAACCGCATCCAACCCTTACAAATGAGAAAAAAGAAGAATATATAGACCTCAAAACAACTCTCCCTAGCCTTAGGGAGTCGAATCCATGAGATGAGGATCAGTTTCCACCAAATGTTGAACAAGAATCTGAAGACTAGGAAGATCCACCAACTTGCCTCTAAAAGAGAGGACACTGATTCATTTGACCTCTAGAAGACTCAAGTTAATGAATGTTCCCATAGTAAAATATTCCTCATCATAATTAAATTCATCTTTACCAATTACATCAGTGAAAAATCCAAATAGTGATAAAACTCATAAATTCTGTGAAAAGCAGAGAAAACTCTAAAACAAGGAAAATTTATCCTATGTGTAGCGCCAAGGAGGAAAAATTAGCCTTTTTTGCAGGTCACTGTTGACTGACTTCTTGGTGTCCAAATTGAGCTCATGATAGCTCATTGGAAAGCTTGTCCTATCTACTTTCCAGATCTGTTTGTGGTTTATGATTTGGAGCTGATTTGGCCCTCCAAAAATGCAATCTACCAGGAATTCCTCTATGTGCAGTGCCACCCTGAAAAAGAGGCAAAAACATGATTTTTTGGGTGTTTTTGGCCCTTTTTCCTGACCATTTTGCTCCAAATTCTTAGAAAAAGTACAGGGAGCATGTCCTCCTCGTTATGAATCCACTGATGTCTTCCTTTTTTCCATTGGATTCCCCAAAATAGTGCGCAGCGCCTTGAGCAGAAATTCCTGTGTTTTTCCAAAATTGCCCAAGAAATCAAAAATATTGAAAAATTTGCAAAATTACTCAAAATTTGTATAATAATCCCACAATAACATGTCAAGTTGAGCTAAGGAGGCATCAAAAAGTATCTTGAGTTTGTCACCTCCCTTATTATCCTTTCGGATCTTCTTTAGTTTATCTTTCATTTGTTTGACCTTGATATTGCAAATTTTGTTCTGGGTATGATAGTGATGAGCCATGTGCCTCAGCATCTGATTGTCTTTGTTGGCCTTCTTTAGAAACTCCTCCAAGTGAATGTTTACTCTCTCAAGCCACACTTCTCTGTCATCTTCAATCTCCTTTGCCAATTGCTGGTGAAAACTCAAACTTTGGGCTTCTTGCTTTTCCTTCTCCAATGCTCTTTTGAGGCCTCGTCTTTGGTATTTTCCTGATGTTTTTAGCCTCCTCAGGATCTTCCATAACTTCTTGATAAATCATGTTTTTCCTCCTCTCCTGCAGCAACTTCATCTCTAAAATATTTTTCTTATCTGTCAAATGTGTATTCTCTTGTTCTAGGCAAGAGATGATGAATTTTTCCCTCTCAAGATTGCTTTGCAGCTCTTTGATCTGTGCCTCCTTTTATTTTATTACATTGTTTGATGTGGTAGTGTCATCAAACTTTCCAAGGTCTACTAGCTCAAAATTAGCCTCCACCTCATGGGCATATTCATGCTCTTGATTTATTTCTCCATGGCTGACCTCTATGACTTTCTCTTTTCCCTTCAATACCTGGTGTACCTGCTTTATTGATGAAGAAGGAAAAGCCCCTTCCACATCATGTGGAGCAAAAATTTTCCTTTGTGTTGATGAATAAGGCAAGGCCCCTTCCACACCATGTGGAGCAAGCACTTGCATTTCTACTGCAAACAATTTTCTAGGCCCTCTTTGATATGTCACACTGCATTCTTTGACTAGCTCGGGTGATTTGACTTTATGCTTCTTTGTCTTTTCAGCTGTAGGGCTAGTAGATGTTTCTCTTCTCCCTTGTGGCATTGGTGGAGGAATTTGGGGATGTGTGAATATGTCATTGGAAATGAAGGTATCCCAAGCAATGTTGAGCAAATTTATATGATGAAGCACAATGAGTTTGATGAGGGAATGATGATAGAGGTTGTTCATTTGCTGATGATAATATTTATTTTCCACCAAGTATGCCATATTCTTAATGTTCCGGAGCTGGAAATATGATATGTTCAGCATCCTCACCCTAGTGAAATGCATGAGAAACTTGATATGATATGTATACAATCTGGAGAATCTGCCCTCACAAGTGAAGTATCTTATGATAATCTTAATCATTGGTGCATACTTGCTGAGGAGGAAACTGAAAGGGAAAAACATTCTCTTTTCATTCTTGCACCTAGCCTTGATGTAAGGCTCAAAATAGTGATCATCCAGGTCCTGTGCTTTTTACCATCTCTCCCATACATTTGGAATCCCTATAGCATCTGCAATAATAGAAGTGGAAATAGAAAAATTTACACCTGCAAGAGTTACCCTGTTATCATGGAGGTTCAGTATGAAAATCCTAGTAAACTCAGGGTAACGTTGAATTCTTTCCACCTTTTCACAAAACTCATAGCACCCGACATATCTGAAACAAGACACAACTAAAGGTGAAGCCTCTAGCTCTCTGTGGTTTGTTGGCTCTAGTATGATGATTTTGCCTCCCTTGTGTGGCCTTCTTTGCTGTACTATATCATTTTCCTCAAATTCATCATCACTGTGTTCCTCCTCTCTATAATATTTTTCCTCTCTCTCCATGCTTGTTTTCTTAGGCACTTTTTAAACCCTAAGGAAGAGGAAAGAAAAGGAGAGTGAGTGAGGGAGTGAAGGGAATGGGAGCAGAGAAGGAAATGATGAAATGAGGACTTTAGGGAATAGGGATAGGGTCACAAATATTTATGGAGATGGAGAAAAGGGTTAAGAAACTTTGTGAAGTGATGGGAAGTGAAAATATGAAGGGAGATGAAAATGATAATTTAATTACAGGTCAGAGGTGTGGGGGAAATCTAGGAAAAATAGTGAAATTCCTAGAAATTGGGATTTTAATGGAAAAGAGTAAAGGGATTTAGGGAGGGGTAGTTTTAGTGGTTTTTTAGAAGCATGGATTGATGGGGTAGGGTCTAGGGAAAATGATTTGGGACAAGGGGGTTTTGGGAAACTTGTGATGAGGATAGGGATTTTGGGAAAACTAGGGTTTCCTAGTGATTCTTGCCAACATAAAACTTCACTCACAAGCATAAAATGGTGAAAGAGGGAGTTATAAAGTTTACTTACTTGTTTTTATGATGATGAGGAAATATTGAAATGCTTGGAGGAGTTTGGGGGGTTTTTGGCCCTATGCGCAGTGCCTTTCCCAGGTGAGCAGTGCCCTCTTCTTATACCCAACATTGTGAAATTTTGCACTAGCAAGAATGCTCTATGTGTAGCATCGGTCTTCTATGCGCAGCGCTAGGCAATTTATGCAATTTTTACCTTGTTTCAAACTTCTTCCTCCAAAATCGTGTTTTTTCTCCTTAGCAAATGAACGAATGAGGGTTTCTCTTTGATAAATGGGATCTTATACTTGAATGACCTTTGGGTTTTAAAGATTGGGACCCACACTTCTTTCTTCTCTTTAACCTTTCAAGATACTTTTTGATGCTTTGGATGACTGACATGGCATTTGTATTTTCTTCATCAAATGTCTTTAGCTAGGAATAAACATATTTTTGGGTTTTATAACATATAGTGACTTTAAAATTACATAAAACTAGAACATAAAAAATATCTTTGTTTTTATCTCAAAAATGTGATTTTTGAGATGAAAACTTATAAAAATGAAATGTAACTTTACATGGAAAACTTGACTGAAGCAAATCATGAGTTTATTCTGGATCACCTTCACACCTTCTGCTTTCCTTTACAGAAAATGAGACCATGCAATGATTTGACCATAATGAAACCCGAGAGACCTAATGAGAAATGAAAGAAACTGACTCAATGAGTGATTTTGACTAAAAGTGAAATGAGAGCAAACTTGTTCTCAGCATGATGAAGACATGGAAGAGGGGCAGCAGGGATATATTTGTGAAGGAAAATGGGACACTTGACAAGGACAACCACCAGTGGAACAATTTTATATCATGACCTAATGGAATGATTGAAAATTATTTAGAGTGGGACACCTAAAATGCACATGCAAAATGTGTTTTGATCCCTGGTGTAAGTATGAAAATACTAACACTAATAGGCCTTAAATATGATATCCAAAATTTTGTGTCAGGATGTTTTGTTTTCCAATAAAATAAAGTTGAGACTATTAAGACCCTAGGTCTTTAACAACCTTTATCCATTCCAATTCAACGTTGGGAGGAGGTTTCAATGTATTTTATCACAAGTTTACCCAAGTCTGAAGGAGAGACTGTCATCATGGTGGTAGTTGATAGAATTATCAAGTATGCACACTTTTGTGTCTTATCTCATCCATTTAAAGCTAGTACGATTTCTACTGCATTTATGGAAACAATTCAAAAGCTACATGGAAACCCAAAGATCATTGCAAGCGACAGAGATCCCATTTTTACAGGAAATTTTTGGACGGAATTATTCTCTTTTTTGGGTACTCAATTAGATCATATCTCATCATATCATCCTCAACTGAGATGGTGAAATTTTTTTTGGAAGGATATCTTCGTTGCTTTGTATCCGATAAACAGACATAATGGATCAAGTGGTTACCTCTCGCTGAATGGTGGTATAACATTTCCTTCCATACTGCAGCAAAAATGACCCCATTTATGGCACTTTATGGATATCATCCACCGTCCATCACATCATATTTAAGAGGAAATTCTAAGGTTCAAGCAGTGGAAGATCACATCGAGCATCAACAACAAGTTCTCCAACTCTTAAAGGATAACCTCACTTTAGTGCAAAATCGAATGAAACAACATGCAGATCAACATCACAATAAAAGAAGTTTTGATGTAGGTGACTGGGTATTTTTACAGCTACAACCATACAAACAAATGTCCTTCAAGCAAGCTAAGAAGGATAATAAATTATCACCAAAGTATTATGGTCCTTACAAGGTGTTGCAAAAGATTGGTACTATGGCATACAAATTGGAGCTTCCTGCATCTTCCCGAGTGCACCCAGTTTTCCATGTTTCATGCTTAAAGAATATTATAGGTGACACGCTCCCAGTTCAAACAAAAATCATATTGGAACCTGAAGTAGTCACAGAAACAAGAACTTGACAGCTATGAAATCCATCACTTTCTGAGTATCTCATCAAGTGGAAGAACTTACCCATTGAAGATTCAACATGGGAGGATGAGAATTTTATACAGAAGCATCCAAAACTACTCAAGCATTGAAGACAACAATTTTTTGAAGGAGAGGGGCATTCCAGGTCCCTATAATACTATTTTATCCCCTTATTTTTATTATTAGTATAGCTCTCTTATTGTTATTGTTGTGCCCATGTAGTCCCCATATTGTTATTATTGTGCCCCATAGAAGCCCACTATTGTTATTGTTGTGCCCTTACATTTTTATTGTTATGTCGGCTAGGATTATATTGTGACCCCTTGGAATCCTATATATAGAAAGGAGGTTTTGTCATTTGTATCATCCAAGAATTGTTCATTTATGTAATGTAAAGGAGGTTTCCCCCTTGAAGAGGATGATTTCTTAGTCATTGATCTATATTTTCTTCTATTTTGTGAGTAGGTTGCATAACATATCTAAATACTACAAGGTATGTATATTGTATTGTTTCAATGTTATTTTTCAGTTGCATTATTGGATGGAAAGGTAAGATCTAAGGTATTATGGGATTTTCACCTTCATGAATGACTCATATATGCATATGAGAAAATTTTCATTTATGGTACGTATTAGTGCTCTTGATATTTGGCAAGTATCTTACATTTTAGACATGATGGATTTTTTGATCCCATAAAGAAGGATAGCACATTTATTCTTATACATGGTAGCTTGATACTACTATTAATTCTTGTAATAAGCATGATAACCACGATAATAAAAGTGTGACACTAAGATTTATATTCAGGATCTTCTTGTTGACCTTATTTAGGTTTTGATAAGCTTAGTAAATTTGACAATGTGATAAATTTGGATGCCCTAACTTGATGGTTGAAAAACATGATAAAGAAGTGTAGTGATTATAATTTTTGAAGTATGACGATACAACTATCAGTTTCCTCAATCATATGACTCTAACTCTTAATGAAATTTTGATGCCATGTTCATATGTGATGATAAAGTAGTTGTTGCTAATATGTTATGGCCATGATGAATAAATGTTTTAGAACCTGATATAGTTTGATTTCATGATCTAACATTTTTGTTGATGCATGGAAGTATTATGATAGACATTTTACGACTTGAATGATGATGGATGAAGTGAATTCCCATTCATAGGGAGAAACTCTACATAATATCCCTACATCTATTATCACTTGCGTTAAATGTGTATTATTGAAGTAAGATTTTTGGACATGAATAGACAAATATCTGATGTTGTTAGTCTGCAACAAGTTCTAATCTGAGAAAGGAAGGTTTTTCCCATTCTAAGCCCCAACTGTTTAGAGAAATACTTAATATTACGATTATAGGCCTCCCTACCTCATGGAAGAAGGCCTATGGGTGAGGTTGTGCCTGTAAGCCACAAAAAACTAAATCCCTATGCATAAAAATAGGAACGCACCAGGAGCATGAAAACCCTCTAGCTATGGAATAGATAATAGAAAGTCTTGTGAGCATGGAAGTTTGAATGTTAGACTTATTATATAGAATGTGAATGTGTTGACTAAACTTACGTTTACGTGGGACTGAAATATGAATATCAATATGTTATTTTGATTTTATCATTGATTTGATAATAATTGCAATATTTGGTTGATTGGTTTAGTATAGATGAGAAGTATTGGCTTAGATAAAATGATGATTCCCTATAACTTTGACAGGATGCATGATAGTTCAAATATATACTTTGGCTTATGGATTGATTAAATTCACAGTGATAACAAATTAGGTTTTTTATTTGATAATTGATTATTTTCCTTGATGACAATGCTATGTGTGCATAGTGACTTTCTATGGATAATATTGGTATTCAATAGCAATTTTGTATTGGAATCATTGGCTTTGGCACATTTGGATAAAGTATAAACATTTATGATTCAGTATGCAGTGATCTCACAATGAATGCATGAAACTTATATGACCTATCCTTGATGTGTAATAACAAAAATAATTCATATTATGATTATGTGGATAACGTGATGGAATTTGGTATTTGATTAATAACAATTTGTTTACATGATGATAGATGAAGTCATAACATGGTATTGGGATGTGATCTCTACCTGACACCTAACTCAAAGAGTTTGTTGTAGTGATATTGGAAGAAACTTGTATAAATTTGATATTAGTCATGATTTGGCATCTAAAGGCTTGATAAGCTGACTTAGTTGATTTGATTGCATAGTTTTGATTTGTGTAAGGTTGATTATATTGGTTTGTTCAATATAATGTTTGAAACTATCATTTATGGTTTGAAGCAAACTTGCCTAGCCCGGTATGTCTGCATTGACAATTGCCTACTGAAGCCAGGAAGATGTGTCAATACTAACCTCCAAAACTGGTCTAAGGTATGACTTTGATTTTGGTTTTATATGTTGATGGTCTATTCTTGACACGTAATGAGCCTCTGATGATGAAAGGGGAAATGAAAATCCTTGGACACTTCGATTTAATTTCAATAAGTTATGCAAAAATATTGTTAGACCTGACTTGGCAACTGATAGTTGATTGAAACATTAATGTTTTGTATGAACACATGTTTTTATATATCTATATTTTGCATAGAATATGAGTCAATTCATGATTGAGCCACTTCATACACATTGGGTTGTTGTCAAGCACACTTCGAGATATTTGCATGGGATGATTAAGTTTTTGGTTTGAGATATTTTTCCTGTGATATGTGATTGCATGGATGTACTGATGTTGTTTGGGATCATTATTGAAGAGATTATCACATCTAGGTTCTACTTTAGTATGATATCTGCCATGATATGATAATTCTGTAGCTTGAAGCATGACAAAGATTGAGTACATTGTTTCTAGCATGGCTAGTTGTGGGACAACTTGGTTAAGGAAGCTCCTTGGAGAGTTGTTTGAGAAGATTCTGGATATGACAGTGATACATTGTGACAATAAGCAGTGGGATCTCATTAGTATAAAATATCATGTACTGTTAAGAGGGAGGATGAATAAGGTATCCTTTTTATGATATCTATTTGTTCTAACATGATATTTGATTTGATTACCTGCATGAACAGGAAGAAAAAAGACTACTACTCTTGATAATATATGGTGTTTAAGCAAGTACCATATATGAGCATCATGACATGTTTCTGATCTAAAAAGAGGGGTATTTCTCAAGGACATTGAGCTATCTCTTTCCTCTTGTCTGAGATCCTAGGGTGAGGAATTAAGATGAAGGGTTGCTGGGGTTGAGGGATCTCTAGACAATAGGGTATCACCCCCATCTGTTACCCATAGGGACAGAGATTTTTCTCCCCTATTTTGTCTATGCATAGTATACCCCAGTTGGCATCATACCCATAAGCTGGGGTTGTTGGTATCCACTCCCCATCTAGCCAACGGGTTGAGCGAGTGCTTGGAGGTGTGTCACCCAAGTTGATTATGATGCAAGTATTCTAACACATGACTCTTCAGTGCCAATGTTGGGAATATCAACATGCAATAGAATGGTTAAGATCCTTACCTCGTATATCAAGTGGTATCTTTCCCATTGGTTGCACAATGGGATGTTGTGATCCTTGATTTGTAAGTTGTATCTCGCTTATTTCTCAATGAGATGACTTGGGGTGAGTGTCCCATAGAAACTTCCCTACTATCATAGACATGAGGTGAGAGTGTCCAATAATACCTTCCTCATTTTCATTGGATTTCAAGTTCATATTTGCTCCCCAATGTGGTTCCAGGTTGAGCAGGGATCCCTGATGATAAGCTCTCTAATGTTTCTCAGGTGGTAGCATTGGCCTCCCTGTTGGTAGTGATTCCGAGTGGTAGTGGTGCCTCCCCAATAAATAGAGGGTGGTAGCTTAGGCTCCCCTCCGATGTAAAAAATTTCCTTTAGATTCGAGAATGTTTAGCATATGAGGAGAGAAAATCAAGAGATGAGCAGAGATAAGCATAGATGAGTCGAGATGAGCATTGACATCGTTTGATGTCAAGATATTTGAGATTGGATATGAATTGTTGATAGGATACTTGCGATGATTACATGATGTGGTTGGAATTTCTCCCTAGATGAGAGGGAGTTTTACTTTGGTAGCTCAATGAAAAATTCCAATCATAGGACTAGGTTACTCTATTTGAAAGGACAAATTTTGCCTATTAAAGTGCTCAATTTGAACAAGGGAAAGTGTATTTTGAATTAAATCCCACATGTGAAAAAAATGACAGATTGACCCAAAAGAGAAATTGGACACCCATGGATGGCTATAAATACAACTTAAGTGACCCTCATTTGGAAATCATAATGATCATTCTTCTTTCTTTGGGTTTGCCTCACACAAGTCTGAGGTTGGGTCATGGAGATAGGTTCGTACAGGTTCGAAATTGTAGGGTCTGAAGCTCGCACGTGTTTAGGGTTTTGGTTTCCAGCCGCAGGCATGACACAGGAAGCGTTCAGTCACAACCACAAGAACGCATGATCATGTGTGCAGTTGAATTGTTTCAGCCACACGCGTATCACTCTCTGCATGCGGTTGGGAATTAGGGTTTGAGTTTTACAGATGACCGCAGATTTCTTCAGTTGACCACAAATTTCAGCAGTTAACTACATATTTCATCAGTTGACCACAAAGTTCAACAGTTAACCGTAGATTTCGTCAGTTGACCACAAATTTCAGCAGTTAACCGCAGATTTTTTTCAATTGACCATAAAGTTCGATAGTTAACCAAAAATTTCGTCAATTAACCACAGAGTTCGACAGTTGGCTGCAGAATGTGACATTTGACCACATGGCTTTTAATCATGGATTTGATTATTAGCATTGTTGGGTTCATCTCATGAATATTGTTTAGTTGATTTTATTGGATATTGTTTAGAAGGATTTGAAAGGGTTTTCCCCATAGTGGGTTTTTCCCTAGTCTTCTACCAATCCTGGTGTCTCTATGTGTGAATGTTTTTCTTCTATTGTTCCTTTATATTTCATTGCATTGATGATGATATTTCTCTTTCTATATAACTACATATGTTATTTAATAATGTTATAAATATAAATAATACTATGATGTTGTGGGGTGAATTTAATGTGCAAATGAAGAAATGCAATTATATAAAGAAAAGAACAATATATCCCTAAGAAAATTTAACATCGATGAGGGAAAACACTAAAGAAACAAAGAGCCATTAACCAATGCCAAAATACAATTTATTATGAAATTAACCATTAAATATCAACTTATTGAATATGCCCTCAAATTGGTCGACACAAATCTTGTAAAAGTGTACAGTAGTCATCCCATGAGCCACTTGATATTTACCCTTCAAAATTATAGCTTGCCACAGTAATAGGTGGAGTAAAACTTTCCAAATGAGCAGTAATGTATCATTTCCATGTAGGAAACCCTTATTACAGAGGGTCGTGCCTTTTACAACCCAAACAATTTACATCCCTTGATCATTTTTATGGATCGAAACATTCAATACATGAGTTGGAATTCCCCATTCCAAAGCCCAACATTTAAGACTAAGAGTGCACCAAGCCACCTCATGATTAGTGGGTTCAAAAATGGCTTGTGAACAACAGGAAAATTGAAAATAAACCATAACACATCAACCATCGAAATGACTCAACATGCATGCATCCACCATGTGGGTCAAATTTATGAGAGACATACATATTATATTGAAACTCATGACATATATGTAGTAATTCATCACGGAATATAATGAAGCAAAAAACCCTTATAACACTCATATACCAAATTCGAAGCCACAAAGGGAACCATAGCTCAACCAAGAATTAAAATGGGCAACATACCATATGCACAATGCAACTTTGGACCTCATCATATATATCATATAACATTTAACCCCATAAAATGTAAACTATTTCCACAATAGATATTATGCATGCCATTTTCATAATATTTCCATTATAAAAACAATATTCAATTATCTACAATCTGAGTATATGGCAAGAATTTATAACTCTCATTTTATCCCTTTTTGAGAAAGGTATTTTCTTGAGAAATTTTCATTCATGCATTCAAATTCATGGTATTTTCAAATATAAAAATAAAAAATAAAAATATAATAAACCTATCAAAATTAGCCATGATTCGGTCAACATCAAATATTTATATCATAGGATATATGCACACAATATACACGATCAATCTTCTTGTATGGTTTCCTTCCCCCTTTGGTCATGGAATAGGTCAAAACAAGTAAAATATAGGGTCACTTTAAGAATGACACAACAATGATGGAGGCATAATTGTGTATCTTAATACAAAATTGAAATTTTTAATGAAACTGGTATCAACACCTAGAAAGCAAGTTTATGAGTTTCTTGTTATGTAGCCATTTTATAAAATAAACTTAGGGTTTAAAAATAAATAAAAACGATATGAGCCCTTTAAGTCTTAAAACATGAGTAGAAATTTATCTTTCCCATTAATATTAATAAATTTAATGTGTTGATGTCAAGTGCTTCAAATTGTAACCTCAATTTTATTCATATTCTATTCAGATTGTTGGATTCTAATATCATTAATATGAAAGAAGATTGAACATTAATTCTTAGGTCAATGGTTATTATTAATAATGATAGATGATCATAATAAATTTATTTAAAAAATTATCACAATAATATTAATGATATTTATAACCATAAAATATAAATTCATATTCAAATCTAATTAATATAATTAGATTATCATAAATATAAATGCTATCATCTAATGTTCATGAATTTGGCAATTTGTGCATCATCATTAAAAACTTACTAATAGACATAGTTGTTCAAGTTCTTTTTACAAAAGATAATTCCAATTTCCCTCTTCCTAAATCATAGCAAGCTTACAAGTTTAATGCTACAATTGATAGTGCATCACCTTTCTCATTGAATGATATTGATTATGCTTCCAAAGACATTGTATCAAATGCACACATGGTATCTAGCACTGCATCTCTATATCTTCTCAACTTTTCATGTTTAAAAGGAAATTCCTCTTTCACTTGTAGAACAATAAGGCCAAAATTCCCAATAATCTTTAAAATTTTAATTCCAAGATTTTAGCTATGTTTAATCCCAATAAAGTGTTTTGTATTTTGCAATATTGTTGGTAGCTTCAAATTCTAATTGAAAAACATGACATAAAGAAGTATCATCAACAGGAGTTAGTAAAATACCTGCTCCATCACTTGCTTCGAAGTTGGTTCCTTTGAAGTTCATCTTCCAAAAGTTGTCTTAGTCCTCGTAAGGAGCTTCATGAATTGTGAGCACAATGTATGAGCCAAGCTTATCTCCATAACATATTAATTCATTTCCAAACTTTTGAGGATCTTCAAGATGATGTTTTCCCATCTATTCTCTGTATAAAATCACAAATTTTCCTTTCAAGGCAAGAATGGTAGCATAGGATAAATCCATCTAGATTATTTCCCGTAAAATAGTTGCTCATTTTCAAGATAAAAGCATTTCCCAATCTACAGGAGCATCAATATCCACTATGTTAATGCCCAAGACTATGTTGAGGTGCGTAACCAAGTGAAGTTGAAGGTCCTTGATCATGCAACAAATAATGAATTATCGGGACTCCATGGCACATATGTTCCTCTAAAGTATGGAAGGCCTTAATCCCAATTCGTTCATCACCTCAACTTTCATTACAATCATCAAAGCACTAGAGTCAAACATGCAATGGTGTAATATCTAATCTGTCACTATTAATGAGATGAAGAATGGTTGATGTTTTGGATTTTTGACCCCATCTATAGTCATATTTTGCAAAATGATGGAATCATCTTCACTAATGTCAATTTTACCGCCGTATTGTCATTTGTTTCAAGTACCAATGCTTGGCTCAGTTGTTTCTTGACTGTAGTAATCTTAGCCAATTTTTTCATTGGTATTGGAACCTTCAACTCATTAATCACACTCATTATATCAACCTTCACATCATAAGATGGATTTAATGGAAAATTTCCATAATTCATTACCATAGTGGGCCTTGTTTGTTCATCATTCTTTGCTGGAGAAGCTAGAGTGTTTTGAAATCAACTAGCAAAGTATTTCCTTGCCTTATATGAAAAATTATCCCCTTTAAATTGTTTCGCTACATTTGATTTATCTCATCTCGTGAAGAAATTTTTCCATTTAACATCATTGCACTCTGTAAGCCAAATGAATTGACCTATGTTTATGGCGCGTACATTCCTTCGAATACAAAATTGTAAGCATCTAAGTAACCTTCATTGTTTTCATTATTTAGTTGTTTTTCTCGATTAAGGAATGTGCATGTTATCTCATCATGAAAACTTCGAAAAAATCTATGAAAATAAGGATGCTGACACTCCACCATATTAGTTGGTTCAAGAGTTGTAGTAGGCCTTTAATTTAGAAGGGGGGATGTATACACATTCCTTGGTTGGAAATTATTTTGTTGGTGGCTCCTCTTTAATTGCACTAATTGATTTTGAATTGTATTTGTCGCTACTTGCATTTCTTCCATTTTCTTATGGATAATCATGAAAGAATCTAGAGGAAGCATTGGAGGAGGAGGAGACTTTGGCTTCAGATCACTCATGGACCTAGCAAGGCTAACATGTCTAGCATGTCTAATTACACCCAACTTTCATCCAAACTTGTTAAACACACACATGGTGGGTGAAGAAAGTAAAACACCCAAATAGAAAGATAGGCATTCGGTGTTCATCTTATTCACTATGGATGTACATTTATAATACAATGGTGTGACCCTTGGATTTATCTTCCAAGGTCACTTGGACTCCATTTGTTATTATTCGTCTTCCACACCTACCCATAGAGGATTAGGTGTCCAACATTCCCCCCTTAATCCGAAGGGGTATGTGTGAGTCCAAAAAGAGAATTGTAATACAAATTTGCAAAATATGCATGGCAGCACTTAGGTTGAATCAAATCTCTGAAATGTTGGCATAAAGAGGTGGTTTAAAGATGACCACCAACACTGGAACGCAACGCTTATTACAGTTCCTGGAACTCTTCCAAAACTGGCAAGAAGCTGAGGGCTTTTGCTAGAGGAAGTGTCCCTCATATTTGAAGAGGGAGACCATCAACCTAAAAGAAGGGAAGTCTACAACCTGTGATGGTTTAAGGATGACCACCAACACTGGAATTCTTGATGCAATTCTTGGAACTCTTCCAAAGCTAGCAAGACGTTGAAGTCTGCTACTAGAGGAAGTGTTCTGAAAGAGGAAGAATATCAACGTCACATGGATGGTTTAAGGTTTTCCATCAACCAAAGGCATGCGCATGGGCATCCGTGTCTCTGGCTACAACTCTGAATCTGGAACGACAGGTTGTGGCTCAGGCTCGCTTGAACTGCTATGTCTTTGGCTACAACACTGAATATGGAATGAGATAATATGGCTCAGGCTCACTTGATGTAGTGTCGAAGCTTATAGATGACCACCATTTTCCCCCCTATCAGGTACAAGGTGAGATGATGGCGAAAACTCAACTGCAAGATTGTTCAATATTCGAGAACAAGTTCTAAAATGCAACTTAAACATCTTCTTGGTTGTTGATGCCCATTGCCAAGAAGCGATCCATCCAAGATGAATCTTTGCTTTTGCAGGAGGCTTGTTTCTGAAGCATCTGTGTGAAAAATGGGTGTGCCGACCACAATGCTTGCATGGGTGAAGATTGAAACAATGATCTTTCATATGGCCAATGCGATCACAGTGTTCGCATTTTTCAATTTGTTGTTGTTGTTGTCGTGGAGGAGGAGTAGGATCCGGAACAGCTGAATGTGAACTGTCATAAAGGAATCCGACACTCTGAAATTTGATGGGCTTGGAGTAGTCCATAATATGAAAGGACAACTCCTTGTCATATCCAAGACTTGTTCTTTGCTTGTTGTGGACAAGCTGTTCCCAAGGTCTGATGCTGGGCTTGCGAAGTGCAGACTGAGTTGTTGCATCTGCATGTAAATATGCTCTTGTACAAGGAATTGAATGTGAATCGACTACAACTTTATATTCTTGTTGCTGATGAGAATCCTTCTCAATTTTCTGAAGAGAAACAGGTTCAAAATTATGACTCTTTTGCTAAAGTTCATTTTGCTGAAGCTAAGACTCCAACTGCAAAAACTCAATCTTGTCTTGTGCATCTTGCAAGCAAGTTTGAATATTAAAAAGAGTGTTCTTGCTCATTTTTACCATATCATGAACAGTGGAATGAATGAGGTTATGCAACAACTCTAATGCATCATTGATTTTAGCCATTTTTCTCAACAACTCAGGCTCAATAAATAAAGGGTGTCGGCTTCAACCGATAATGCACCCGTTTACAATGTGATTCAACTTACTTTCAAAAAAATAAAAATTACTTCAAAGACCCTTTTTTTTGAACTTCCAATTATGGAATACCCAAAGAACAAACTCTGCTACTCAAATTACGGAGGAGACGAAACATAACTGACTTAGTATTGCAAACAAAGGGTTCCAAATTATCTCTCTTTTAATGAATAATTGTAGAAATCATATAAAAACCAATACCAAAAAGTAAGATCTTCAAAATACTCCCCAAATCTAAATGTGGGAAAATTGTACCAAGATTCTGAAATTTGTTAGGTTCCTCAATAGGGAGGCATAGAAAGCAGAGCCACACAGGTAGCAATGAGAGGACAGAAGGACGGTTCTGCAACTAGTCGTGCACCATGCTCTAATACTGGCTCATGACATCAGTGACAGATCACGTAATGGAGCTGGACTTTGATGATCAATACATATGAAATTTCAAAATCATTCAAGACCAACTAGCACACGAATCAAGGAATGTTAATGCATAAATTTTTAAACTTCATTAATGCTAGACGGAGAAGTCCAAGGCTAGGACTGGAATTCTTTGACATATATAGGGATGCCGAAAGTAGGAGGGCCAACAGGGCCAAGCCTCCACAGTGCCAAGCACCAAGGATGAAGTGTTATGATGAGCAAGAAAAATTCCAAACAAACATGAAAAGTTATGAAATGCTCTCCTTCCACCACTGCGAATCAACCTACACCAGAAGTGGTACAATTAAGTTTCCATCAGTTCTTTTAACAAGTGGAAAACTGAACACCGACCTCGAGATTTAGGAGCCAGGATAGCAGCAAAGATTAAATAAAGTCGATATCGTTCCATGGGGGGGTGAAACAACTTATAGTTTGAACCTTAAAAGAGTTGATGTGCTCAAGGAATTCTTTAATTCTAAATCCAGTCCCATCCTCGCATCGTGTTAAGCCTATGTTTACCGGTTCAATGCCAGATTAAATGATTCAAGGGCCTCTAGAGAGCGCGGCTGTCTTAATGTTGAAAATAAGTTGATCATAATGAGTTCTGCCACAACAAATATCCATCCATCAAGCGCTCTAGTGGCTTCTGAGGGGGTTGCGCGGAGGTGGAAGCAGCGTGAGGAGGAGCGCAGAGATGCGGCGTTAACCAACAGAGTGGTGTGAGGTATGGAGAGCGTGGGGGAGAGGCAAGAGCTGAGCGGTATGATTGTGTGGGGTCAATGCCGAGAGGTGAGCCCAAATGCAGGGAGTGCGACCGTGGGAGCTGAGAGGTGTAGAAATTTTCTATTTCCCACCCCGGTTTTCAGTTTCACCTTATTTCTCCAAAATAGTTAAATGCCCTTTCCCATATCCATACATTCAACAACTGGAAAAATAAATTTTGCTGAAAACACAAATTCTGGAAATATTACAGAATGCTGGAAAATGTAGAAATAAATATCAGCACATACAAACAGCCATTCAACACATTTAAACACAGTGATTTTTGGTCAAGGTGACCCTGGAAAAACCCCCTACAACTCTTGGGGAAAACCAGTTCGAAAGCTCCTTCTTATTACTGGAAAATGCTTTTTACAGTTAGAGAAATATTCAGCAAAAAATCAGCAAACAGACTTTACAACTTATCTCGTTTTCCGTGCTTAACCACCGCCTCGGAAAATGTGCAAACAGCAAAAACAGAACAACAATAAATGTTGTACATCCTCCTCGATTTTCGTGCCCATAAATATGCAATAAATGCAGTTGTACGGACTCCTCAAAATCTGTGCAAACAACGATAAATGCTACTGTCCAAAATCTCGATTTTCGTGCCAAAAACAGAGCAGAATTTTGTTGTACGGAACAACCCTCTGCTGCCTTGATTTTTGTGCCCAATCTTGCTATACGGCCTTGCTGTACGGCCTCCTTTTCTAGAAAATCGTGCCCAAAAATTTTGCCTTTCACTGTGCTAACTCAGCTATACAGTCTTGCTGAAATGTTGCCTTGGAAAGTGTGCCAAGATACTGCCTCCTTCTCCTCACTGCCCAGAAATCTCCCTTGCTCTCTTGCTCTCCTTCTCTCAATCTGCTCATGAAAGAATGAATGATATTTTTCTCCTTTTCCTCCTTTAACCTAACCCTAAGTGACTTTTGGGGAATCCCTAAATCCAATGGCTGAAATAGATTGAGATCTAGGGATGAGATTAAATGCTCAAATCTCACTTTCTATTTTTTAATTCACCCCACTTTAATAAAGACCCACTTAGTCATTTATTTCCAAAGTCACTTTCCTTTCTAATTTTACATTGACTTTATTAAAGTCACTTTAAAATTAGACTTTAGTAACTTTATCACATAAAGTCACTTTTAAATTAGATTTGACTTTATAAAAAATTATAAAGTCACTTTAGGAGAAAAATTAAATTCTTTTGGACACTTTTCCCTAGGCCAAAGATCAAAGCCTTAGGGAACCACCTGTCCTCCGGTGCCAAATTTCAACACTCCCTCTTACCGAGGAAGGTGTTCCTCACCACACCCATCTTGTCTCTGAAGTAGACATGCTTGCCCCGTGGTAAGGCTTTGGTAAGAATATCTGCAACCTGCTCATCAGTGGGAATATACTCAAGCTTCACAACTCCTTTCTGAACATAGTCTCTGATGAAGTGATATTTGATCCCGATATGCTTTGACCTGTCATGAAATACTGGATTCTCAGTGAGTTTAATGCAACTCTGATTATCACAGTAAATCACTGAAGGTCTCAACGGCTGACCAAATAAGCCAAACAACATCTTGCGAAGCCAGATGGCCTCACAACTAGCTGGACTGGCTGCCATATACTCTGCTTCCGCTGAACTCAATGCTACTGACTGCTGCTTTCGGCTGAACCATGACACAACTGCCGAACCCAACCCAAAACAGCACCCTAAAGTGCTCTTCCTATCAGAAGCACAACCTGCCCAATCAGAATCAGTGTAACCTGCCAATCTCACTCCATCCCCCTGCCTGTAGTCCAGACCATAATCCACTGTCCCCTGCAAGTACCGCAAAATGTGTTTTGCAGCCACCCGGTGAACCTTCCTAGGCTCACACATAAACTGACTCATCGTGTTGACTGCAAAACAAATATCTGGTCTAGTGTTGACCAAATACATCAAGGAACCAATCAGCTGTCTGTACAATGTGGGATCCACCAACTCGGAATCCGAAGCATGAAGCTTCTTCAAGTTGGTGATCATCGGTGTCGACATGGGTCTACAATCCTCCATGTGGAATCTGCCAAGGATGTCCACAATATACTTCCCCTGTCCCAGGAAGAAATGCTCCTCCTCCTGCCACACCTCCAAACCCAAAAAGTAATGCATCAAGCCGATGTCCTTCATCTCAAACTCCGCCGCAAGATCTCTCTTGCAGTGCTCTATGAGTCTCTCTGCACCTGTAATGACCAAGTCATCCACATACAACACTAAAATGAGAGGCTCCTCACCTATCACAATATAGTAAAGGTTCGGATCTGCCTCACTCTTTGTGAAACCCATCTTCTGCAAGTATGTATCTATCCTGGAGTACCAAGCTTTGGGAGCTTGCTTCAGGCCATAGAGGGCCTTCTTCAGTCTGCACACATGGGACTCCTTCCCATGCACCTCAAAGCCCTGTGGCTGCTCAATGTACACCTCCTCTTATATGAAGCCATTGAGAAATGCGGTCTTCACATCCATCTGGTGGATCTTCCAACCCATCTCTGCTGCTATTGATATAATGGAGCGGATCGAAGTATATCGAGCCACGGGAGCGAAGGTCTCCTCATAATCAACTCCCTCTACCTGGGAGAACCCTCTAGCCACAAACTTCGCTTTGAATTTCTCAATGCTGCCATCTGCAGCATGCTTTACCTTGTAAAGCCATCTGGAAGTAACCACGGATTTGCCCTCAGGCCTCGGCACCACCTCCCAAACATCATTCTTCATGATAGAAGAAAACTCCTCCTGCATGGCCTCTCTCCAGACCTGCTGGCTAGCTGCCTCCTCATAGCTAGAAGGCTCAAAGTCAAGGATGCTGGTAGCCATTGCCATATAGCTACAAAACCTCTCAGGTGGTCTGCTCTCTCTGACCGGCCTCTTAGGCTCAGCAACAGATGTGGCATCTCTCGAGGTGTCCTGAAGCCACTTGGGCTTCCTCTTCCCTGAGTGCACTTCTCCCGCCGGAGAATAAAACTCCTCCTCCTCAACATCAGGAGCCTGAACTCCTGACTGTCTGTCTGCTGTCCTCCTGCCTTTTTGAACATGAATCTTGAGTCTTTTGTGTGGGCTATCCATCGATGGACTCCCCGATCAGCCCACTCTGTGTTCCACTATCCATGCGCACCGTAGCACACCATATATTATCGGTGAGCCACTCCCAGCAGCGGACCGACGCCGTCATAGATGTACCTCGGGATCCTCTGATCCACCGCCCCGCTGGATCCCACTGCCAGTGACTCAGCGCTGAGGGTCTGGCTGATCCAGATACTCTAACTCCCGTGACCTCCTAAAGGCCCTGTCCTCCTCGGACTTCACATCCCGCCTGACAACAACTTTCCTCTGCGCAGGAATGTAAATCCGAAAGGCCTTGGAGGTCTCACTGTAGCCCACAAAGATACCCTTCTCTGCGGTGGGCTCTAGTTTTGTCCTCTTCTCCTTGGGTATGTAGGAGTATGTGATGCACCCAAAGATACGAAGATGACCAATATCAGGCTTCTTCCCAGAAAAAGCCTCCTCCGGAGTCATGTGCCCCAAGGCACGATGCGGACTCATGTTCTGCAAATAAACAGCTGTGTTGCAGGCCTCTGCCCACAAAAACAATGGCAACCCCTGATCATGTAACATGGCTTTGGCAGCCCCTCCGATGGATCTGTTCTTCCTCTCCGCAACCCTGTTTTGCTGGGGGTTGTAAGGAACAGTGAACTCCCTCCTAATGCCTGCCTCTGCACAATAGTCAACAAACTCTCCAAGGGTGTACTCTCTACCATTGTCCGACCTCAGGAACTTGATCTTCCGACCTGTCTGTGTCTCCACAAGAGCTCTGAACTCCTGAAACCGCTTGAAGACCTCACTCTTGGTCTTCAAGAAATAAATCTAGGTCCTCCTGGAGTGATCATCAATGAATAAAACATAGTACTCATATCCACTCAAGGAAACATGAGACATTCGACCGCTCACATCGGAATGAATCAAATCAAGTATCCCAGTCGCTCTGTTGTCACTGCTGGGAAAAGGGGATTTGACAAACTTGCCCATCGCACAGCCTCTGCAAGTATCAAAGTGATCAGTACTGAAATCTGGCACACCTGTAGTGATCTCCCGCAAAGTCCTCAAGGCTCCATGATACATATGCCCCATCCTGCGGTGCCAAATCTCACATAGCTCAGAACTGCTAGCTCTGCTGTCGGTACTACTGCTCAATGCCAAAAGGGGTTGAAATGCAAACTTGTACACCTTTGCATGGCGTACACCTATCACTCTAGCTGAATCAGCTGGAGCGCCCCTGGGATACATCAGCACCTGTCCACCCCTGAACAGTATCTCATATCCTCTGTCCTCCAAAGCTGAGATGGATATGAGGTTCTTCCTCATCCCTGGCACATAAAGAACATCTGACACCTTCAAGGGACGTTTAGACTCCCTCTGAAATGTTAATGTTCCCACACCGACTGCTCTAACAACTCTGTCATCACCGAGTACTACCTCTACATCAGTGCCACTCTCTGAAAGCTCTGAGAAGTACTCACGGACTCTGTCATATGACGCAAAACATTGTCCACATGCGGATGCCGAAAATGCTCATGTCCGGGGAAATGCCTCTCCTACGAACTGTGTGGCGGGTGATCACACCTTCAGAGGACTCACACGCAATGAACCCAAACTCCCGGTCAAGCGATACGCAAAGTCCCTCAACCTCGCCCGATCTTGCCATGCTACGGATTTTCTTCCCCTTCTTCTTCTTCTTCTCCGGACACACAATTGCATAGTGTCCCATCTTCTGACAATTCCAACACTTCACTTTGGAATAGTCCTTCTGTGAGTTATCCTGTTTACCTTTACCTTTGCCTTTGCCCCCACCATTGCTTGTGGAAGCATGCTTCTTCCCTTTGCCTTTCTTGCGTCCTGCCAACAGTGCTACATCCTCATCCTGCTCAACTGGCTTGGCTGCCCCAAGCTGACCTTTCCTGATCTCTGTCTGAATGCAATCATCCCAAAACCTCTCCGATGTGGGAAGGGTCTCACGTGCACAAACTCCATCAGCAAAGTTCATCCATGAACGGGGGAGGCCATTCACTGCAATCCGCACCAACTCAGTGGGTGGAATGGCCTCTCCAATCGCTGCCAACTCATCTCTCACATTAGTAATCTTTGTGAGATATCCAGTTGCACTATCAGTCTTACCCATCTTAATGTTCTTCAACTTCTCCTTCAGGACCATTTTTCGGTTCTCATTGGTACTCTGGTAGAGGTTGGTCAATGCTGTCCACATCTCATGAGCATTTCTCTTTCCTCTCACATGAGGAATGCAATGGTCTTTGATTCCGTCTAGAATCAGTCTCTTACCCTTGTTGTTCTTTTTATTATATGTTGCCAACTGAGTAGCATCAGTAGGCACATTTACAGGATTTTGTGCGGTATGCACCATTATGTCCCAGACTTCCGCCTCCTCAAAGATACTCTGCATTCTCTCCTTCCAAACACTGTAATTGGTATGCCCATCCAACCTATCCTCCACCTTCAGTCCCAAAGACATCCTGCTATCCTAAAACTGAAAAATAGCACTGCTGTAGTAAAGGTAAAATTTCTGTTTGTGAAAAAATCAGCTTGCTGGAATTTTCTGAGTGAAAAATCAGCACGCTGTATTTTTCTCCTTGCTGTCCCAAATTGCACTTCAACACTCAAGCTCTGATACCATGTAGAAATTTCTCATTTCCCACCCCGGTTTTCAGTTTCACCTTATTATTCCAAAATAGTTAAATGCCCTTTCCCATATCCATACATTTAACAAGCTGGAAAATAAATTTTGCTGAAAACACAAATTCTGGAAAAAAATTACAGAATGTTGAAAATACAGAAATAAAAATCAGCAGATGCAAACAGCCATTCAACACATTTAAACACAGTGATTTTTGGTCAATGTGACCCTGGAAAAAACCCCCTACAACTCTTGGGGAAAACCAGTTTGAAAGCTCCTTCTTATTTCTGGAAAATGCTTTTTACAGTGAGAGAAATATTCAGCAAAAAATCAGCAAACAGACTTTACAACTTATCTCGTTTTCCGTGCTTAACCACCGCCTTGGAAAATGTGCAAACATAAAAAACAGAACAGCAATAAATGCTGTACGTCCTCCTCGATTTTCGTGCCTAGAAATCTGCAATAAATGCAGCTGTACGGCCTCCTCAAAATCTGTGCAAACAACAATAAATGCTGTTGTCCAAAATCTCGATTTTTGTGCCAAAAACACAGCAAAACTTTGCTGTACGGAATCAGCCTCGATTTCCGTGCAAGAGGACAGCCACTTGCTGTACGGCCTGCCTCGAAATTCGAGCCAACTAAACCAGCCTTTTGCTGCCTTGATTTTACGTACCCAAACTTAACATGCGACACGCCTTCATAAAATCGTGCGGAAAATACAACGTGGGGCATGCTAGCTTCGGTATGCGGTCTTTGGCTGGCTTGGCGCCCTTTGGACTGTGCCAAAGGCTGCTTTGTCTCCTTCTCCCTCCACTTGTAAATCTCCCTTGCTCTCTTGCTCTCCTTCTCTCAATCTGCTCATGAAAGAATGAATGACCTTTCCCTCCTTTTCCTCCTTTAACCTAACCCTAAGTGACTTTTGGGGAATCCCTAAATCCAATGGCTGAAATAGATTGAGATCTAGGGCTGAGATTAAATGCTCATTTAAATATCACTTTCTATTTTTTAATTCACCCCACTTTAATAAAGACCCACTTAGTCATTTATTTCCAAAGTCACTTTTCCTTTCTAATTTTACATTGACTTTATAAAAAATTATAAAGTCACTTTAGGAGAAAAATTAAATTCTTTTGGACACTTTTCCCTAGGCCAAAGATCAAAGCCTTAGGGAACCACCTGTCCTCCGGTACCAAATTTCAACACTCGTCTTCATCTATCTTCTCTTCGACAACTTCTAACTCGTCCTTGACAAGTTTGACCCTCGTGATGTAACTGACTACGCCTTTTCCCTTGTTTTGTGTGGTGTTTCTTAGCTACTCTTTGAGCATCAACTTCCTATCTATAGTAGCATTCTGGAATAGCTTTTGGATGGCATCCGACATCTTCTTGGTAGTATCCAATTTTTTAATATGGGGAATGATGTGATCTTTAACCTCGTCTTGGATAATACGCCTAGCTTTGGCATTCTCCTTGCGGTAGGTCGCTAATTGCGCTAGATATTTCAGTATGGCAACGACTATTGTAGCACACTGCTTTAGTCCATGCTCCTCCCACAACAATAAAAGTACGGATTTCTAGATGCTAAAGTTCGATGCACCATCAAGTCTGTCCTAATCTCTCAAACTAGCTGAACCCATTTCTGAAACCCTCGAACAATAAACCCCTATTAATCTAAATAGGTTTGAAGAGATATGTCTGTGTGAAAACCTTTGATTTCTCCTTTAAAATCCTTGTGCTTAGATCACTAATAACATCGCTTCACTACTCTGATACCATGTGAAATTTCTGGCTTGCCAGAAGGTGCTATTAACCCAGCGAATTATTTTCTGCTACTTTTTTCACAAGTTAATTCTTTTGTTAGAAGTAATGAACAACAACATGAAAAACACCATTCATGAAATAAAATTACAAGAAATATACGAGAAACCAATCAAACAATTTATACCAGAATTTTTGGACAAAACGTCCATGGAAAAACTCCAATGTGGGGAAAACTAGCTTGCAGATTTGAGGGGTTTTAAGTTTTTATTAATATCTTCAACCAAAATTGCTTTTGAGAAATTATAATTGCATGCCTGACACTAGGAAAGCTCCAACAATATTTTTTCTTCACTTCTGAACAAATCTAACTCGGAAATTTTACTGTCTCACTCTGCAGATCAACTCGACCCTTTCCGACAATTCACACTCCCTTCTTGCAATCGCATTGGCTAATTGGGAACTCGCACAACCCTTCCTGCCAATTCACACTGCCTTTGGGAAATCGATCTAGCAAGTTATGCTGCCTCCAACAACTCGCATAGGTCACTTGCTTACCTCCAACAATTCACACTGGAAACTGGCAACTCAATCTGGACCTTTAGCAACTTGCACTGGTAAATTGGCAAACTCACATTGGCAAACACAACCTCCTTCTAAAACCCTCGAGGGTCTTTTGAAAATCACCCTCTTGATGTGTCTATATCTCCAATGCTGCCCATCGATCGAGCTTTATAATCTCTCGTTCACAAATGAATGGCCACGATTATAAGGTCACTTGATCCAATCGATGTCTAAGATCAACTTAGAAACTTTCTACAAGCTTCTAGAGGTAAATCGATCGTATCCCAACTAATGTAAATTAATTATTCATTTTTCCTAAGTTAGAATTAGGAAATAATTAAAAAATCACTAATTGATATAATTAAGATATTTCACTTAGGAAAAATTACACCGTCTTGGAGATAATTAAATCCTATGTGTTCCTAACCTCAATGAGACCTCTCAAGACTATAACACCTGCTCGAGCTACAAAATCTAATAGTGCCAGCAAAAATAAATAGGGGTTGGTACTCCTGCAAGTTGGTGCTTGCGAATTAGGGAATGGTTGCTTCCTCTGGTTGGTGCCTCAAAACATAATGTAACAACAAGTTGGGGCTTGCATTTACATAAAGAACAAAACAAGAATGATGGTCTTCTCCCTTTATGGGTTTCAACGTACATTTGGTGTCTCTATGTGTTGCATGTGTATGATGTTTATGATGTGACTGTGTGATTTATGATTTTTTCTATGGTGCTGCTTACATGTTTGATTGAGAAGTAAAGTGAAAGTATAAATTAACAATAAGTGTAAAAATTGGCCTTAATATTAATTCACTCCCCCTCGATATTAACTTGGTTTCCAACAATTGGTATCAAAGTGAGGTTCCTTCAAGAACAAATTAACTAGGATAACTAGACCATGGATAACTAGGATTGGCTTACACTAGATGGAGTACAATTTTTGAATTGATTAGGTTATTTAACCTGGAAGGTAAGAATGAAAGTCTATTTTATGGCCTTTGATTTAAATGTATGGTTATCTTTAGAGCATGGAGTAAAGAATGAATATGATATAGAAGCAAAGAATATTATCTTGGAAGAATTATCAAATTCAGTCTCTAATAAAGTGAGACATTGTGAGACTGCAAAAGAAATGCTAGATAAGTTACATTGCATATATGAAGGAAAAAATCAACAAGTATCAATGAAGGTTGAAGACCCTAGCTCATGACGATGACTCCTTTGTCATAAATTCTCAAGTCGCTGATTATCTAGAGGACGAAGCTGGAGGTAAAGAAAGTACTAATGAGGAGCGATCTAAAAGTAAGTTGCTATTTTGTTGCAAATGTAAAAGATTAAGTCATCTTACTCTTAATCGTTCAAATGTAAGGTCAGAAAATAGTTGCCATAAAGGAGTACTAGAAGTTGAGAGAACACTCGTTAAGGAAAATAAGAAAAGATCTCGCGACTATTGAGAGTGCATCTAGTAGTGAAAAAGAAGGAATTCTTCTTGTGTCTATGGAAGAGAGTATAGAGTCAAAAAGTGCAATAGATCGTAGATGTGAAATTGTTAGTTCCTTTGATGACTTTGATGAAGAAGGTGATGTTGTTTTTCCATGATATTGGAGTCTAGGTTAGAATCTTACAATCATTGACGCTACCAATCCAAGTATCACAACAAACTACTTTGCACAATGGAACAATAAATATAAGTAAATCAACACGTGCACAAATATAAACAACTTTTTACAAATTTTAACTGCCCAACTTTGTTATATTAACAAACTGATATACAACTGTCTGGGGCTCCCGTACCAGGGATAATGGCCCACATACATCCGCTGATACAAGACTACAACAGGGACTTGGTGTCATCAACTATGACAACCAAACTACTCGAACAAGATTTACTGACCATCTGGATGATGTAGCGCTCTCTCTCAACTTCCCTCGGTTGTACCCTGAACACACCTACTCAGTCCTTTGGCTCCTGATCTGCAACAACACAACTTTGCCTTTATCAATGAACCAACTCCATAAGGTCACTGAACACGACTTCAATTGCTCTCTAGCTGATCTTTAGTCCGTCAATGCATCAACACATTGAGACTCCTATTGAGTTGTTCACAAACTCAACTGCCCACTACTACTCCTTAACTCCTTTGTGATTTCTTGCCCAACTAGCTGCTCCTTAGTCCTTCAAGGACACAACTCTTAGGGGATTTCTTCCCATTGGTGCATTCTTGTGCTGCCCGATGAAGACACTCCTTAGGGCACAAAGAGCTGCCACCTATCACTGTCAAGACTCAAAAGTCCTTCAACAATGAACTTGGGCTGATGTGATATGCTCCCTTGACCTCCATTTTTCGACCTTCAAGTATCAATCCCGAGCTACTTACTTCTGCCTCTCCTAGTAGACCATTTGTCCTTCAATGACCTGCACTTAGGGCTTGGAGCAAGCCGCTACAACCCTCCTAAGCAACTATTCTTTTGGCTGCTCCACCAACTATCCATCACTAGGACAACATCCTCTAGTGCTCACATCAACTTAGGAAGATGACCAAAACTGTCCTGCAACCTCTTGCTGCTCTTCTTGACCTTGTGCAACTATTGATGATGAATTTGCTTCGCTCCTTGAGGCATGCGAAGTCTTTCTTGAGAGAGATCTGCACTTGTTGGATGACCAAATGAGGTCTACACTCTCTCTATTTATATGTTCTTGTGTGGTGTGACTCTAAGCCCTTGAGGGTACTCATCCAACTAGGCTGACTTGTCATCTTTATTAGCATAACCACACATAACATATAAAAAAATTATCTTGCTTTGTAGACCTCATTTTTTCGTGCTCTTTGCAGCCCCTAGTTCCTTTTAGGTTCCTCAATCATCTCCACAAATCAAATCACAAAAACTCTTTCTTCGTGTTAGTTTTTGTAGCATCAGATGGTGTTCTAGTCTCAAACTTTGTGGAGGGGCTAAAACACATGAGATCTCCAAAACGTAGAAATTGTTTATGGAAATTCCACCTAGAGATAACTCAATTAAATTAACTGATTTATAATAAAAAAATGCCCAAATCTAACTTATAGGGAAATCAATTAATAAATGGGAATTAATTGAGAAAGGTGAGAATTCTATAGAAACTCACATGGATCTACTCAAAAATAATCTCAGCCATCGATAACGATTTAATCATGGTTGTTGGTGATCCAACTAGAGATTATAAGAGGAGGTCGATGAGGTTGATGGAGAACACACGAGAGAGAAACGAATGGTGTGAGTTCCTTGACAGGTCAAGTTATACAACTTCAAAGGTCGAGAAGAGGAAGAGAGTTCAAGCTAGAAGGGATGCAGAGGGGCAAAGATAGTGATTCCAGAGGAGGATTCCAGTTCTGGAGAGTCAGGAGAGGAGGTCGTCTTATTTCTCCAAGAGGCTGCGCAGAGCCTCAAGAGGGTAGTTTGATTTAGGTAAGCAGGAGGAGAATTCAGTTGCCGAGGTCCTGGATAATTTTCAAAAGGGCTAGAGGATTCTTCCTAGAGTAGCAGCAACCATTCAGAGGCACGTTCGTGGCAGGATTGGGTTGAGTGTGTGAGTGACTGTGTAGGGGTGACGCAAAAGCTGCATAGAGGGTCCGAGTTTTCCAGTTCGAGTCGCGAGACTGAGCTAGGATTGCTTGTGGAGGAGGGTAAATTCCCTCAGATATTTTCGCCAGTATTTCTCTTAGGAAAGATCGCCAGTTTGGCTTCCATTTCATTGTGCTCATAATTTCACTGCTCCATAATAATAAAACCCTTAGCTGCTGCACCGATTTTCACACATTGGTTTTTTTCGGGACAATTGTCCAAAAATAATTGTCATTTTTGTGTGTGTGCTAGCATTTTCTCAGTTTTGTGTGAAAATTTCAACTTGAAATTCTACTGCATTATCTGATGTTATTTCTTCTACCTATTATTCAGAAATAAGTTATTTGCAGAAATCTCTTAAGTAAATATCGAAATAAATTCAAATGCAAACTTCACCATATAATTATTGAGCAAAACAATAAGGAAAATACTAGCACATGAATGACACAGATATTTTGGACAATTGTCCCCGGAAAAACCCAATGTGGGAAAACCGGTGCAACAGATGAGGGTTTCTATTATTCAGCAGAATCTTCTTATACAATTTACAATCAACAACGAAAAAGAGAAATTCCCTATGACAACACTAGAGAAATTCCTCACAAAATAATCAGATGAGAAACGACCCCAAAAGGACCCGCCTGAGCCTCCTACGTCATCACTGCTCTGGCTCTACATGGGGACTACGTCACCCTTTTGTGCTGCTCCTTCCCAACCTTTGCGCTCTCTTCCTGGCACTGTGTCACCTGCTCATGCACCCCAGATTGTTGCTGAACCCTCTCTGCCTGTCCTCCACCTGCTACTCTCCCTCTGAGTCGATTTTCTCTTGCCGAACTTCGACCACTGAGAAAATCGATTTAGTCGGGCTACTGAGTATCTGCACCGGTGTATTTTCCAAATGACCCTCGAGTCTTCTTTTATAATCTTCTCGTTGAGATATAAACAACCAAGATTAGATCTCTAATCAATGGCTAAGATCATAACTTGACATGATCCGTGTTTTCTAGAAGATTCACACTTTGTTTTATTAATGCCCTTTAATTATTTAATTTCCCTAAGTTTAGACTTAGGGTCACAATTAAAATAATTAATTATTTTACTAAAACATGTTTCGAATGGCATTTCCACAAACGATTTCTGGGTTCTTTGGAATACATGTGTCTAAGCCTCTTCACAAAATTTGAGACTTAGAGCACTTCCGATGCTACCAAAAATTACCATTCCCTCTTAGCGAGGAAAGTGCTTTAACAATATGCCCGCTGCATACTGTTCTGATCCTGAAGCATCCTTTGCGATACTGACATCTAACAACCTATCCATCAACCATTGCGCTGCTACTGCTACTGTACTACTGCCCATGACATTGCCATTGCCACTGCTGCATTCATACTACAACTCCCTCTTAAGTGTTGCTTCATCTGTTATTGAAACAAATTCTCAATCATCCCCATCTTTTCCTTGAAATAAACAAACTTTGTTCTATCTAGGGCCTTGGTGAGAATGTCTGTTACCTGTTCTTCTGTGGGAATGTACTGCAACTGTACTGCTCCCGCTGAACACAGTCTCTGATAAAATGACACTTGATGTCGATGTGTTTCGACTGATCATGAAAAATTGGATTCTTAGAGAGCTTGATGCAACTCTGATTATCACATAGAATACTGGTCGCCTCCATCTTCCTTTTAAATAAATTCACTAGCAATTTTCTAAGCCATATAGCCTCACATGAAGCTATGCTGGTTGCCATATACTCTGTTTTAGTTGTGCTTAGTGCTACAGACTTCAGCTTCTTACTGCACCAGGAAGTCATACCCGATCCAATGTTGAAGCAGTACCTTGTGGTACCTTTTTGATCCACCGAACTTCCTGACCAATCTGCATCTATGAATCCACCTAGAATGATGTCATCACCTTGGGTGTATTTTAATCCATATCTGACTGTTCCTCGTATATGTCGAAGAATGTGCTTAGCTGCGGCCTAGTGTGCCCTCTTTCGTTCTACCATCAATTGATTGAGGGAATTAACAACGTAACAAATGTATGGCCTGGTGTTGACGAAATACATGAAAGATCCTATGAGCTGTCTGTACAAGGTGGGGTCCACTTCTTTATCTTCAGATGCATCAATTTTCTTCCAATTGGCGATCATTGGAGTAGCCATGGGTCTACAATCCTGCATTCTAAATCTCTTTAGAAGCTCTGTAGCGTATCTTCCTTGCCCAAGGAATATTTCTCCCTTCTGCTGCCAAACTTTTATTCCCAAAAAATAGTGCATCGACCCCAAATCCTTCATGTCGAATTCCTCTGCTAGGTTCCTCTTGCAGTCCTTGATGAGCCTAGATGATCCTGTCAAAAATAAATAATCTACATACAATACCAAAATCACTGGCTCATTCTCTACTTTGAGATAGTAGAGATTGGGATCAATGTCACTCTTGACAAATCCCATCTGCTGCAAGTAACCATCAATTCGACCATACCATGCTCTCGGTGCCTGTTTGAGTCCATACAGGGCTTTCTTTAGTCTGCAAACATGAGTTTTATTCTCACGCGTCTCGAAGCCTTCTGGCTGTTCGATGTAAACCTCTTCTTCTATCACCTCGTTCAAGAATGCAGTCTTGACGTCCATCTGGTGAATCTCCCATCCCATCTGCGTTGCAAGGGATATAATGGACATGATAGAGGTATAGCTCGCTGCAGGGGCGAAGGTTTATTCGTAGTCTATTCCTTCTTTCTGAGCATACCCCTTAGCCACGAACATAGCCTTGTAATTCTCTACGCTACCATCTGCAACATACTTAATCTTGTAGATCCACTTGGAACCTACAATTGACCTGTCTTGTGGTCTAGGTACGACTTCCTAGACATCATTGGTCTTGATAGAGTGGTATTCTCTACCATGGCATCCACCCAGACTTGGTGCTGAATCACTTCCTGAACGCTAGAGGGTTCATCAACCTGTGCTACCAATGCTTGGTATCTGTCAGGCTGTCTATGCTTCCTTTTCTCGGTTCTATGAGCTCCAACAAACTCTTCTGCATCCCTCAGCATTTTTCGTGCCTCTCTGTTGATTTTGCTACGGGTAGTGGTTGGCTCAGTCATCTCTTCCTCTTGCTGTACCATCAGCTGCGAGCTATCTAGATTTTCTTCTCTCGAAGAAATACTAGTACTAGTCACAGTGCTAGATCCTGATGGTTGCCCATTTGCAGGATCCTCTTCTAGCTACCGCTGGATAAGAGGCACCTCCTCAGACTGTTCTTCGGTAGGAATTTCACGGGATTTTCTGAAGGCTCGATCCTCCATGAATTTCACATCCCTCCTCACTACTACTTTTCTGTTACCTGGAATGTAGATTATGTATGCCTTGGATGTCTTGCTATATCCCATGAGATAGCCTTTCTCAGTAGTTTGATCTAGTTTGTTCCGTTTCTCATATGGAACATGACAATATGCCACACTCCCAAAAATCTTGAGGTGACTTACCTTTGGCTTCACCCCTGTGAATACACTCTTGGACGTTGTCTTGCCCAATGCTCTGTGAGGGGTCTGTTCTGGATATATACAACTGCGCTGCATGCTTCTGCACACAGAAATCTAGGTAGATCCTCGTCATACAACATTGCTTTTGCTGCCCCAACAATAGTCCTGTTCTTCCATTCTGCAACTCCATTTTGCTCCGAATTGTAAGGAGCTGTCCATTCTCTTATGATGCCTTCCCTTGTGCAGAAATCTGTGAATTCCTTATCAGTATATTCACCTCTGTTATCTGAACGCAACACTTTGATTTTCTTCCCAGTCAGGTTGTCTACTAGAGCTTTGAATTCTCTGAACCGATCAAAGACCTTATCCTTGGTCTTTAAGAAGTAAATCCAAGTCTTCTTGGAATGGTCATCTATGAAAGTGACAAAATATTCACTTCCACCAAGAGCTCTAGTGGACATTGGTTTGTAGATATCTGAGTGTATTAACCCCAATACACTTTTCGCCCTATTGTTGCTCCTGGAATATGCTGCTTTAGTGTATTTTCCTAAAACACACCCTCTGCACACGTCATCATGTTTGGTACTAAGAACTGGAACTCTCGTAACTGTTTCTTCGAGCCTTCTCAGAGCTCCATAGTGTAGATGCCCCATTCGTCTGTGCCATAGTTCATTAAGATGTGATTCACTGCTTTGATTGTTGCCTGTCAGTGCCATTGGAGATTCGAGTTGCAACTTGTATAATTTGTTGCTTCGAGTTCCAATCTGAGCCTTCTTCTTCCAGCTTGGATGCTTGACATAGACTTTTCTCTCGAGAAGTATACGTCATATCCCTTGTCCTGCAATTGAGAAACTAAAAGATAATAAATTCCCATACTTGGCACATGCAACACATTAGTGGCTAGGAGACTCTCTCCTGCTTCTATCTGAAATGCTACGGTCCCTTTTCCTACAGGGGTACATTTTGACTTGTTTCCCATAGTAATTTGGAAGTCCATCCGTTCTTCTTGATAGCTAGCGAAATGATCTCTTTCTCCAGTCACATGGGTTGAAGCCTTGCTATCAATATACCAATCATTTGATGATGCACTGCTAGATAAGCACGCACATTCCTTTTCTAGCCTAGAGGCCAACTCTGAAAAAACTCGATCTTCCATCTTCTCCGTGCTTTTCCCTTCCCGGACAATTTTTGCAAAAGAAATGCGTAAGCCCTTGGGTGTATGATTTTTTGCCGAGGCAATACCACGAATCCCCTTTGGCGTCTTCCCTCCTGTTTCCTTGCCTAACCTTTCTTTGATACCATGTGAAAATTTCAAATTGAAATTCTACTGCATTATCTGATGTTATTTATTCTACTTATTATTTAAAAATAAGTTATTTGCAAAATTCTCTTCAGTAAATATCGAAATAAATTCAAATGCATACTTCACCATATAACTATTGAGCAAAACAATAAGGAAAATACTAGCACATGATTGACACAGATATTTTGGACAATTGTCCCCAGAAAAACCCAATGTGGGAAAACCGGTGCAACAAATGAGGGTTTCTATTATTCAACAAAATCTTCTTGTACAATTTACAATCAATAGTGACAAAGACAAATTCCCTATGAAAACATTGGAGAAATTCCTCACAAAATAATCAGATGAGAAATGACCCCTGAAGGACCCTACTGAGCCTCCTGTGTCATCACTGTTATGGCTCTGCGTGGGGACTGCGCAGAATTGTGTCACCATTCTGCACTGCTCCCTCCTAGCCTCTGCGTTGTCTCTTCCCGGCAGTGTGTCACTTGCTCCTGCACCCCAGATTGCTGCTAAACCCTCTCTGCCTGTCCTCCACTTGCTACTCTCCCCCCGAGTCGATTTTCTCTTGCCGAACTTCAGCCACCGAGAAAATTGATTTACTCGGGCAATTGAGTATCTGCACTGGTGTGTTTTCCAAATAACTCTCGAGTCTTCTTTTATAATCCTCTTGTTGAGATATCAACGATCGAGATTAGATCTCTAATCAACGGCTAAGATCATAACTTGAATTGATCTGTGTTTTCTAGAAGATTCACACTTTGTTTTATTAATGCCCTTTAATTATTTAATTTCCCTAAGTTTAGACTTAAGGTCACCATTAAAATAATTGATTATTTTTTCTAGTGGAATTTCCACAAACGATTTCTGGGTTCTTTGGAATACGTGTGTCTAAGCCTCTTCACAAAATTTGAGACTTAGAGTACTTCCGATGCTACCAAAAATTAATATTTTGAGCTTTTAATTTCCGCATTATTTTTTTATGGTGAAAAATTGCAGTGTGATTTATTCATTATTTGTCGTAGCAAATAAACTGCATCATTAATTTACAGTTAGAAGAATAAATTTCTAGTTGCTGCAATTAAACTTGAAAATTTCATACTTGATTTTGGCCCAACATCATTGGGTGCAAAACCCCCACCTTGGGTTCTAAGCCCACAAACCACATTTGTGGAGCCCATTCCTCCAAAGCCCTCTAGCCTAGGGTTTGGAGTACCTCCCAAGCTACAAACTCAACACTCCCTGTTAGCGAGGGAGGTACTTCCAACACTAGGAAGTCTCCATCATCATCATCGACGACACTAGCCCATCTGGCATCCATCACTGCAACATACTCCGTAGAATGAACCTTGCAATCTTGGTAGTGTCTTTGCCTCATCTCATCTGAACCCGAATACCTCATCACTTCCATAGGGCTACTCCCTTTGAGTCTATACGATCTCCACTAGCTCAATCTGTGACAGATCTTGTGTCCCACAAGATTAGTCTGAGTTGTGGTCGAACACGGGCCATCATCACCACGACCCAATCCTGCAAGCACTCATCCTCCTGGATCAAACACAACTCGTGCACATTCGTCCAATCTTGGATATGCAACATCATGATCCAATGAAGAAACTAAACTGCAAATATGCAGTCCATCACATGAAGAAATCTCGATCATACCAATCTCGTCCATGCGAAAGCAATCTTCGAGTTGTCCCAAGGATCCATGGAAAATCATAGGAAGTCCATGATCAACAACCTGCCCTACAACAAACTGTTGTTCACTAGGCTCTCCACCAATCCACCAGAACTCCCAGCGAAGCTCGCTGCCAAGCCAATCAAGACCACATCTCCATGTCTTCAGCTGAACCCTCTGCTCCATGATCTAGATGATCGTTAGTCCTTCAATGCATCAACGAGACTCTTGTCGAGTTGTTCATAACTCCGTTTGTGAACAATTCTCAATTGCCCATTGTTGCTCCTAAACTCCTTTGAGATTTCTTGCCCAACTAGTTGCTCCTTATTCCTTCAGGGACACAACTCTTAGGGAATTTCTTCCCACTTGTGCCTTGGTGTGCTGATTAGGTCAAAGAAGATAACACACAATTGAAGGAACAATTGCAAAATGTTGAAAAAGAAGAATATCTTGATGAAGAGATATCCTTTAGAAGAAAACTTATTTTTTCTCTAGAAGAGATTGAGAAGCTTATAGAAATAAATCAGAAACAAAGAGACTAATTGGAGGAATGTGAGACTAGGAATCAAGATTTTGAAGTATTAAAAGAAACCACTGTTATTCTAAAGACTCAACAAGAATAAGTCAAAAGAATGAATAAGGTAATGGCAAATTGGTTGTCTGAATGAGAGGCTCACTGTGAGAAAGTAGAAGTTGAGGTTGTTTCCTTAAGAAATTATCTAGAAAAGAAGAACAATTAGTTGAAATTTGAGAATAGTACCAAGATCTTGGGTGATATTCTTAACAGTAAAAGATCTCCCTCTAGGAAATTAGGTTGGCTTTCAGGAAGCAATTAATGGAGAATCCAACCCAAAGGCATGTTCAGGTAAACTAGAAGGCAATAAGGAAACATCTAAAAGGCCTGTTAAAGAAAAATAATAGCAACAAGATACCGAAAGGAAGTAACATGATCAACAATGGAGTAAGAAAGCAGTAGAATCAATAACCAAAGAGTGAATCAAGAAGAGTATCATTCTCATTTACCCCCAAAGATAAGTATAGCAAAAATGTGTATCAACAAAAACAAATAATTGTTTATAATAGCAATTCAAATAACTATAGAGAACGAATGAAGAATCAACTGAGATCCTTTCCCCCTCAAGAACAAAGACATCAACGATTAGAGGTCTCCCTTCTCAAAGGCAAAGTACTCCCAGGTACCAAAGCTTTTTTAATGGCTATTTTTTCTCTTGCAATAATTTTGGAGATAAAGGAATAAATTGTAGATATAATGCAAGAAATCAGAGTATGATGAGTAACAATTACATGAGACCATGTAATACTCCAAGGAATCTATACGCTATCAGTAGTAGAGGATAATGTGTGAATACTGTTAGGAATCACAACTCCTTTGCACCTTTCTTTGATCTTGTTGAGTGCAACAAGTGTCGAAATCATGGGCACAAAGCAATTGATTGTAGACATGGAAAGAACATGTCTCCCTCTTATAATAATGCAAATAAAGGCAACATGCTAAGAGGAACAAGGAATTAGCAGAGATCTGATATTTCACACAAGGACAGTCAAAGTAAGATTAAAAGATACAACCCCTTTTCTCCCTTAATCAATCTCCCTGAAAATTTCATATTTGGGAATCATAGACATCAAGCAAGTGACAACAATGGCAACTCAATCAATCCTCCTAAGTGAAACAAGCAAGTAGAAAGCATGAAAATATGGAGAAGAAAGAAGAACAAGTGAAATGCAATCTTGTATTTTGTGCTCAAGAAACAAACGATCAGTGGTATATAGACAGTGTCTGCTCTCATCATATAACTGGAGATCAGAGCAAATTTCCCTTTTTAAGGAAGATCAGAGGTGGCAATGCTATTCTTGGAGATGATACATCAGCCAAAGTGACGGGAAAAGGTAAAATTAGCCTTGATAGTAGAAACACTATTGTTGACAATTTCTTACTTGTTAAAGGACTAAAGCATAACATCCTGAGTGTGAATCAAACGGTTGATAGAGGATATGAAGTCATATTCAATGCAAGAGGATGTGAAATTAGAGAAGAAGACTAAAAGACTAATAGTAAAAATAATCAAAACTCCAGATAATGTATATGTGGTGAAAAGAAGTAAAGTCAGAAATAAGTGATTTATGGTAATCTCTTCTTCAGATTATGAATAAAAGAAAAGCAAGGGACAACAACACCTCAAGATAGAAAAGGATGAAATATTCGAGGGTGGTTCGAAAAGAGTAGAACTGTGAAAGAGAGAATGAAATTGGCATAGTCTCAGGGGGAGTACACAACAACATCTCAAACTACATGAAGAATAATATAATCACTGAAGATGGGCTGCAATAGAAGAGTGGTGTGCTGAAATCCCTAAAAGCAAAGAAGCAGAAGTGTTGTAGGCCCATAACCCATGGGTCTGCAGGAATAGCGCTCAAGCAAAAGCAAGGAAGGAAGATGTCAGGAGATTAGAAGAGAAGGAGAGTGCATAAGCTCAGGAGGAGCTGCACAAGAATTGATTCCTCAAAGCAATGAAAGATGTTTGTCTCAACAGTGTAAAGAGTTTAGGGGGAGCAAATGTATAGATCTGCATGTTCCTTAGTTATCAATTGGTATCTCTATGTCAATAGCTTCCAAATCCATGCATCAGAGAAACAACCATGGACAGTGAAAACTTCTAAAGGAAGAAGAGCATAAACATTGAGATAGTGCCTTTGAAGAGATGGAGAGTGCGGACAGTCACATGAGCAACAACATAGGCACTTTCAGTTCAGTTACTGGTACATAGAAGAATTGGAAGATGGAGACGAATCAACCATTGACTTATCATAAGCAAGAGGAGAATGAATTTATTACAATTGTGGAGAAGTGAGCAAAGATTGAAGATGGTATCTGACTTCAACCAAAGGTTGCATATCAACAACTTGTTATATACTCTCAGGGGAAGTAATGTCAGCAGTCACAAAGTGTCAAGAACTGGATGAAAAGTCAAAGGAGACAGTATATATTCAGGGGGAGCATGTACTTACAAAAGAAATCATCAACAACATATGATATTTCCTCAGGAGGAGAATGGTTAGATATGGAGTATTCAAGCCATTTTCCATTGATGTTAAAGGCGGAGAATTAGCAAACATTGGAGAACAAGGGGGGAATGAGGAGACATTAGTAGCCTACTAGGAGGAGAATTGCTAAGTGTCTCCATAAATGCCTAGCAATGTTTGTTAATGTTGTCATCAATGCCAAGGGGGGAGATTGTTGAGCAAAGTGTTGTCATTGATATCAAAGGAGTAGTCATTGATGTCAAGGAGTGTCAAGCTCAAGGGGAGCTTGTTGGAGATTGTTCAGCAGGAAGACAACTGTCATTGATGTCAAATTGTTGATTTGAGGGCATTTTGTCTATAGTAGACTAGCTCAAGTGCCCTTGCAAAGTGTATAGTTGGATAGCCCTTAGAAAGGCGCAGGATGAGCTTTTTCTCATTATTTGAATTATAATTTGAGAATGCACTGTGAAGCTTTTGGTTAGACGTCCAAGCGATGTTGCGGTCTTGCAGTTGGGAGAATCCACTAGACGAAGATATGTTTGTCACTTGATGGACAATTTCATGGGCGCTTGATAGACTTTGGGGGATTAGAACTTTCTCGACTCTTGATGCAAAATTTTTTCCGTTAGCGCCGTGGAAGGTTTTGGCAGGGAGACAGAAATTGCAATTGACAGAAACTGCAAGACGAGAAAATTTCCATCAATTGATGCTAGTCATTTGTGAAGTTGGTGGCGTGATTAACAGAGAGTGGGTTAGAAAGTTTGGCAGCATCGGTAAATGACACAAATCTAGCGTTCAGGGTGTTTTAACAAAGGAAAGTGTCGCAAAACACGAAAGCCAAACTTTGCCTCTGTACCTGTACTAACTAGGCATCTTCCAAGAATAAGATTTATTAAAGGAATAAAGAGTATTAGTCATGCCCAGTTTGTTGATGACACCTTCATGATGGGGGAAGCATCAATTATTATTTCTTCCAGATTTAAATCTCTTGTACAAAGCTTTCTTAATGCTTCTGGGGGCCAAGTCAACTCAGATAAGTGCCATCACTACACATGGCATAAAAGAAACCTATCTCAAGCGACCATATTTAAGGTATTACGCTTTCTTATTTAAGAAAATTGGTCTTCTTTTTTGTATTTAGGGATCCGTGTTTTCCTTCAGCCTTTCCCCATCTCACTTGGAACCCCATTATTTCCAAGCTAAAATCCAAATTCTCTTAGTGTGGGTCACAGTGGCCAAACCAAGTAGGGAGATTAGTTTTATTAAAACCTGTACTCTTAGCCCTTGCTATATTTCAATTTTTTGCTCTTTTGGCTCGTATTTGAGTCCGTTATGCTATTAATTATGAACTTCAAAATTTTTTCTAGTAAGGAGGCAAAGCAAATATCAGAAGGTATCATCTAGTAAATTGTTGAGTAGTCTGTACTCCTAAATACATTTGTGGACTAGGAGTAAGGGACCCATCATTGATGAATAAAACCTTGGGGGCCAAAGTGCTCTAGTGCTTAATCAAAGAACGATATGATTGGTGAAAGCAAGTTTTCCACCAAAAATATCTTGGGGGAGATAGAAGGTGATATCTTGAAACATTTAATATTAATAGAGCCAGATCCCAAATATGGAAGCTTCTCTCAGCATCTTGCCATCTCATAAGCTCCAAACTCATTTGGATTCCTAGAAATGGTAAACACATCAACATTTGGGAAGACAATATTCTTGGTTACCCTCTAAAATTTGACCAAGATCTTCAACTGCTAAAAGATTGGATGAAAGACAAGGGGGGGAATTCTTTGTTTGAAATCTCAAACTGGAGCCTTAATGGGGTCTAGGCAGGATGGAATTTCGATTGGAACCCTCCCCATCTATAAGATAGCCCATTTTTTAGCTTCCAAATTAGTTGGCCGTGCCCCCAAGTATATAGAAGACAAAAACTCAAGAGGTTGGGGGGACACAGGTTATACGGTTGCAATGGCTATGAACATCATCTCCTTTTCTTGGTTGATCTCTGTGAAAATTCGTATTACTCGGAATCCTACTGCAACGACTGATGGAAAGCCTTCTATTTTCTATTTACTTAACAAATTATGTACTATGTTCTACAAGCAAATATCGAAATCCATTCACTACAACCTTCACAAATAAAACTCTGGAAGAAAAACAAGTGCAGAAACAAGATCTAAGCAATAGAATATCATATACACATATGACATTGTCGTTTTTGGACTAATGTCCTCGGAAAAACTCAATGCGGGAAAACCGGTGTAGCAGTTGAGGGTTTATATATTATGCAGTAAATTATGAGTATCAATCTATGATTGACGAATCTGTCAAATCATGCAGAGAAATTGACAAGTAAAATCTTGTGAGACAAACCTCACTCCTCCATGTTGAGATTTTGGGTAGCATCGGATGTGCTCTAGCTCTGAAACTTTGTGGAGGGGCTAAAACACATGAAATCTCCAAGACCTAGAAATCATTTGGAGAAATTCCACCTGGAAGCTAAGTTATTCAAAATATTAATTATTTTAATGGAGAACCTAAGTCTAACTTAGGGAAATTAAATAATTAAAGTGATTTAATTTAGACATGTGGGTGAGAATGTTTTAAGTGACGTGGAGTTTTTTCTAATCTTAACCGTCGATTAGAGATGAGATCATGACTGTTGAATGTTCAACGAGAAAAATATTAAAGCAAGGCTTGGGGTCAGTTGGAGAAAACACACAGAATAGCAACACTTGAGCTAAGTCAGAATTCTGGGGTGCGGTTTGCTGAGAATTTTCGAGCTTGCAGTGCAGTGAGGGGGAGATCAGCAGTGGGCTTTCATATACGACGTCGAGGATACATTGGCAGAGAGGCATATCCGTACCAGAGCAGTGCAAAGACCCAGCAAGGGTGACGTAGGCCCAGCTAGAGTAACACAGAGGCAGCGTAGGCTTAGCCAGAGTGATGCAGGCCAGGCTAGAGCTGCGCAGAGGCAATGTAGGCTCAGCTAGGGTGATGCAGGGCCAGCCTGTGCTGTGCAGAGGCCTACGCAGGGTCGTAAGGCTGACGTAGTGCCGAGAGAGGCAATGCTGGTGTTCCAGTGGGCTAGAAAGGGCTCGTTTTCAGCAAATTTAGGTGTGAAGCCTCAGCTGAATCAACCATTTTTTTTGTCTCCGAGTGATAGAGGTATATCTGTCGAGATTTTCTCTGTTTGGGCAAACCATGTCTGGTGCCCTCGAATGTATTCAGAATTCTGCATAATAATAAAACCCTCTAAGAGCTGCTGCATCAGTTTTCCCACATTGGGTTTTTTCGGGGACATTTGTCTGAAAAATATTGTGTCCTTTGTCATGTGGGCTTTATTCTTCAGTTCTTGATCTGTATATATGTATAGGCTGCAGTAGTGTTTACTTTGATGTTTTACTAAATATTTCAAAAAAATAACTTGTTAATTAAATCAAACAAGTAGGAGAAGTAAATCATAATACTGCAGTAGGGTTTCTGTAATTTGGATTCAGAAATTTTCACACTCCACGGGAACCCGACACTGATCAACACCCAAAACGAGCTGCTCTGCGTTGCCTTTGCATCACTTTGTGCAGTCTCTACGTCACAGTTGTGGCTGCCCTTTGTCTCTTTGCTGGTATTTCTGTTGGCTGGAAACTGAGACCTTCTGGCATCCAAAAACTCTCTCCGTGATCTGGCACTGACCCAACGCTGCCTCCTCAACAGAAAATGAAATCCCTCTTAGGCTCTGTGCAGTGCTTTCGTGGCCTCTGCGTCACTGGCTCTGCGCTGCCTCTGTGGCTTCTACTGTCTCTTCTGTTATGCACTCTTCCGATCAGGAATCCTTCCAACCAGAATTACTGCCCCTCTCTGTAAAAGAACTCTCGATCGATTTTCTCCCTGAGCACTACTCACTAAAGAATTTCAATCTCTTGATCCTCTAGCTCTCTTGGTGCGTTTTCCAAATGACCCTTCAAGGCCTCTAATCAACAACCAAGATTAAATCTCTAATCAACGGCTAATATTAACTTTTGACTTGATCTTCGCCTTTTCTAGAACAATCACACTTTGTTGTATTAATACCCTTTAATTGTTTTATCTTCTTAAGTTTAGACTTAGGGTCCCTTTAAAAATAATTAATTATTTTAATAAAACTCCTTCTGAGTGGAATTTTCACATAGTTTTTGGGTTCTCTGAAATACATGTGTCTAAGTCTCCCTGCCAAATTTGAGACTTAGAGCACATTCGATGCTACCCAAATCAACACTCCCTCTTAGCAGGGAATGTGCTCTAGCAATACCCCCTACTGAGCACTGCTCTGATTCTGCAACATCTCCCTTTGCGCTGCTGATGTTTGACACTGCTGCCCACCAACTCTGCGCAAACGCTACATATGTACTGTTGCTGACACTGTCACGCTCAACACTGCATCTGTACTGCAACTCCCTATCAAATTCTGTTTTCATGCTCCTGCTGGCCTTGCCACCGCATTGCAACAAAAAAACATCCAAAACTGAACAAGTGTTCAACACGATGCATCTCGGTATTGAAGATCTGACTGTTGCTAGCCTTTGCGCTGACCCTCTGAGGCTGTTGCACTGTTGCTGACTCTGCGCTGTGCCTCACTGCACTGCTGCCAACTCTGCATTGCGCTTCTCAGACGTTGGCGCTGCTAACCACTGCGCTGTCACTTCTACACTCCTCTGCACCAACTGGCACTCGTCCATCCTTCTACATCTGATTTGGGCTCCTGTAGCAAGGTATTGATCTGAGAGGTGGCGTCCTCAAGGATCCTGCCCATCCTGTAGATCTCTGGGTCTACAACTCCAAATCACCCCACTTCCCTCATGGAGATGTATGGGCAATCATGGCGAATTTCTCCTCATCGATCTTCGCAGGTGTGGCTTGCGGATCATGCTTCTCGTCTTTGTCTCTCTTCTTGAGAGGACACTGCGTGGCATAATAACACATCTCACCACATCAGAAGCATTTGATCTTGGAAAGGTCCTTCTTCCTCTTGGGCCGCTCTTGTTGCCCTTTTGATGCAAGGGCCACATTATCCTCCTCCTCCTTTGGCTTCTTCCCACTCCTATTGCTGACCTCAAGTTGACACTTGAGTGAGCCCCTCCTCATCTCTTCTTGCTGAAGAGCTGCCCACATTGACTCCCAGTGCGACAATTTCTCTCTGACCAGGATGCTCTGGACAAAGATCTGATAGTCTTTGGACATTGAGTTAAGGGCCAATCTGACCATCTCTGTGGCCTGAGGAGTTGATCCCACAATTGCCAGCTGATCTCAGTTCTCTTGAAGTCTAACCAGGAACGGAACAATGCGCTCACCCTTCTGCGTCTTGGTAGTCCACATCTTCTCCTCCAGATACATCTTCCACTGCTCGGAAGCTCCTTGATATAGCTTCTCCAAGGCCTGCCACATTTCTCTAGATGTCGCTTTGCTAGCTATGTGACACACGAAATGATCCCTCACTCCGTCGAGGATCAAGTGCTTTTCCTTAGCCATTTTCTTCTTGGATTCCTTCAGAGGATCTGCATCTACTGGAACAACCACCACACCTTCGATGAAGAGTTTGAGATCATGCTCATCTAGCATGCGTTTGATGCGTGAAAATTTCTGAATCTACACCAGAAATCCTACTGCAATAAATCTGATTGCATTACCTACTTGCCTTATTTAAATTACAAGTTATATTTTCTGAATATTCTGTAAAAATACTAATGCAAATACACTGCAGCCTACACAATTATACATATCAAGTACTGAAAAATAAGTAGAACAATTAGACAAAGGACACAAATTTTTAGGGCAAATGTCCCCGGAAAAACCCAATGCGGAAAAACCGGTGCAACAGTTCTGAGGGTTTATATTATTATGCAGATTCCTGAATACAATCTAGGGTGCCAAATCTGGCTCATCCAACAGAGAAAATCCTCGACAAAAGTACCTCTATCCGCAGACAGATATTTTGGCAGATCCAGCGGTAGAATGAAGAAACCCCGCAGGTGACTGGGCAGTCCCCAGTGTTGTGCAGCAATGGCTGCAACTAGCTCTGTGTTGAGACTGCGTCACCTGCCTTGCCACGTTCTTCTCGACAATATGTGGGATCACACGATCCTTGACTCCGTTCATGATCAAACGTTTTTCCTTCACTTCAGCTCCTTGTACATCTTGAGTGGATCAATATCAATAGGAACAACAATTGCATGCAAGACATGATCCTTGATGCGATGGTCATCCAAAACTGACAGGATCTTGGCCTTCTAGATGACAAAGTTGGATGCTTCAAACCTGTCCTGATCCCTCAGTCCATGTGCAACCATCTCTGCTAAAAAATGTCGAACTGGTTCTCTTCTTCCTCTTTTGCTGCTGCCCCAGCAAAACTCGGATTTGGGTTTCTTTGGCACTAGAAACCCTCTAAGGAACAAGCTCCCTCTGAAACGTGATTTCCTTCATGAAAATCCTTTTGCCAATTGATGTCGAATCAGTCCTCTCTGATCACTCTTCGTTGCTGATCAACACTGGATCTAAACTTCTTTTTAAGAAGTCTTTTGTGGCCCCACTAGACACTGTTCTGCACCAACAGAAACAATGCCCCACCAGCATCTCCTGAAGAAAAACGAACTGCTCTTTTAGCCTCGACAACTGGAAAGACGAAGGCTCAAAGCCTTTGCGCTGGCCCAACAAACACTGCGCTGCATCCGCGCAGCTACAACGTCACCCTAGCTGGCTGATGCAGGCTCGCGTGAGCCCCTCTGATGACTGTGTCACCCTTTCTCGCCTCTTCGAGATCTGCGCTATCACTCGGGACAATTGCTTTCCTGCAAATTTTTTTTCCCTTCGTCTCTTTGCTGATGGCTTCAACTCTACTTGATCTACAACAACTTTGATACCATGTGAAAATTTTTGAATCTACACTAGAAATCCTACTGCAGTAAATCTAATTTGCATTACCTACTTGCCTTATTTAAATTACAAGTTATTTTTCTTAAAATTTAGTAAAAATACTAATGCAAACACACTGCAGCCTACACAGTTATATAGATCAAGTACTGAAAAATAAGTAGAACAATCAGACAAAGGACACACAAATTTTTCGGACAAATGTCCTCAAGTATACCAAATGTGGGAAAATCGGTACAACAGTTCTGAGGGTTTATATTATTATGCAGATTCTTGAATACAATTTAGGGTGCCAAATCTGGCTCACCCAACAGAGAAAATCCTCGATAGAAGTATCTCTATCCAGAGACAAATATTTTGGTGGATACAACGACAAAATGAAGAAACCCCACAGTGACTGCGCAGTCCCCAGTGCTGTGCAACAATGGCTACAACTAGCTTTGCGTTGAGACTGCGTCACCTCTCCTAGTGGCTGTGCCGCTCTCTCCGTGATCCTTCTTGACAGAAATTGATCTGTTGGATGGCTGCCCGATCTGCCTCATGGAAACCCCAACGCAGCTGCTCATGTGATTGCGTCACCTCTCTGGATCTGCGTCACTCCTGCTTGAGCCTTGCTGGCGCTGTGCCACCCTCTTTGAGCTGGGCTGTCCTTTCTGGTGTTGATCTGCCTCTCTGCAATTGTATTCTCGGCCTTGGATGAAAATCTCGCTGTTGAATTGCCCTTCACTGCACTGAAATATTCAGATCTGATCTTCGTCCGAGCACTACTCCGTCAGAAGAATTCAATCTCTAAATTTAGTCTCTGTGTGTGTTCTCCAACTGGCCCTCAAGCCTTCCTTTATACTTTTCCTGTTTATGAATCAACGACTGTGATCTAATATCTAATCGACGGCTAAGATTAGAATAGACTTGATCTTCGTCACTTAGAACATTCTCACCCACATGTTAAATCAATTCACTTTAATTATTTAATTTCCTTAAGTTTAGACTTAGGGTCTCCATTAAAATAATCAATTATTTGAATAAATTAAGCTTCGGGTGGAATTTCTCGAAACGATTTCTGGGTCTTGGAGATCTCATGTGTTCTATTCCCTCCACAAAATCTCGGAGCTAGAGCACATCCGATGCTACCCAAAAATCAACACTCCCTCTTAGCGAGGAATGTGCTCTAGCAATACTTCTTCACCAGAAGCATCACCCTAATCCACGACATCTGTCCTCTATGCTACTGATGCTCGACCTATTTCCCTTCATCCACTGTGCTACTGCTATTTGTACTGCTGCCCATCTCACTTCCACTGACACTGCTACATCTGTACTGTAGCTCCCTCTCAAATGCTGCATCACGATGCCCATAACATTGGTACCGCTAATTGTTGCACTGCAACTCAGTTGCTGAGAGTTAAGCAACTGGAAATCCACCCAAGAACTTCACGTACAAGTCAGCCTGGATGCATCTCGATGGTGAAGCTCCCTCTGCTGCTAATTCTAAACTGACCCTCTGATGCTTTGTGCTGCTGCTGCTCTGCATTGCGCTGTTGAAGTCCATCAACCTCTGCGCTGCTGCTGCTACATTGTTGCTACCTTTACTCTGCGCTGCTTTTGTCTTCAGGGTCCTAGCTTTGCCATTGTTGCTTCATCCTCCTCACACCAACTCACTCTAGTCATCTTGCTACTGTCATTAAGGGCTCCCGTAGCTCGTATGTGATCCAAGAGTTTGGGCACCTCAAGGATCCTTCCCTCCTACTGAAGTTCAAAAGAACTACAGATCTGTCGCCCCATCTCTTCTCCTGAGGCACATGAGCACTCATGGCGACATCATAATCATCCCCATCTTCGTCCTTTGTTGCAGCGGCCTTCGAATCAGAATCTTCTTTGCCCTTCTTCTTCTGAGGGCATTATGTGGCAGAATGTCCCAATTCACTACACCTGAAGCATCTGACCTTTGAGAGGTCCTTCTTCCTTCTCTGCTGCCCATGTTGTCCCTTAGTTGTGAGAGCTGCATCTTCCTCTTCCTCCTTGATCTTGATCCCCGTATTGCTGCTTCTCGCCTTGGTCAACCTTCTGATCTGTTCTTGTCGAAGAACTGCCCACATATCCTCCCATTTTGGAAGAGCTGCTCTTCCCAAAATACCTTGGACAAAGTTTTCCCAGTTTTCCGTGACAGAATTCAGGGCAGTCTTGACCATAAGTCCATCATTTGGTGTAGCCCCTACGTAAGCCAATTGATCTTGGATCTTTCGTAATCTAATAAGGAAGCGGCCAATTATTTCTCCCTTCTGTATCTGAAACAGTCTCAGCTGATTCTCAAGCAACATCCTCTGCTGGACGGAGGTTCCCTGGTACATCGAGGTCAAGGAAGTCCACATTTCCCTTGCCGTGTTCTTCTCGGCAATATGTGGGATCACATGATTCTTGACTCCATCCATGATCAAGCGTTTTGGCTTTGCTTGAGCCTCCTCATACTTCTTGAGTGGATCAACATCAACAAGAACAACAACTGCATGCAAGACATGATCCTTGATGCGATGGTCATCCAAAACTGACAGGATCCTGGCCTTCCAGATGACGAAGTTGGATGCTCCATCCAACCTATCCTGATCCCTCAGTCCATGTGCAACCATCGCTGCTCAAAAATGTTGATGTCGAACTGTTTCTCTTCTCCCTCTTTTGCTGCTGCCCAACAAAACTCGGATCTTGGTTTCTTTGTTGCTAGAAACCCTCTAAGGAACAAGCTCCCTCTGAAACTCGATTTCCTTCATGGAAATCCTTGTGCCAACTGATGCCAGAATTTGAATCAGTCCTCTCTGATCATCTTTGTTGCTGATCAACATTGGATCTAGACTTCTTGGCAAGAAGTCTTCTGAGGAACTGCTTCCTTCTACTTTGCCACAACCCCACTAGACATTTTTTAGCACCAATAGAAACAATGCCCCACCAACAACTCCTGAAGAAAAACAAATTTCTCTTCCAGCCACGACAATCGGAAAGACGAAGGCTCAAAGCCTCTACGCTGGCCCAGTGAACATTGCCCAGCATCTGTGCAGCTACAACGTCACCCTAGTTGGCTGACGCAGGCTCTGCGTGAGCCCCTTTGGTGACTGTGTCACCCTTCCTTGCCTCTTCTGGATCTGCACTGTCACTTGGGAAAACTACTTTCCTGTAGCAAAATTTTCCCTTTGTCTCTTCGCTGATGGCTTCAGCTCTACTTGATCTGCAACAACTCTGATACCATGTGAAAATTTTTGAATCTACACCAAAAATCCTATTGTAGTAAATCTGATTTGCATTACCTACTTGTCTTGTTTAAATTACAAGTTGTTTTTTCTGAATATTCAGTAAAGATACTAATGTAGACACATTGCAGCCTACACAATTATACATATCAAGTACTGAAAAAGAAGTAGAACAATCAAACAAAGGAAACACAATTTTTTCAGACAATTGTCCCCGGAATAACCCAATGCGGGAAAACTGGTGCAACAATTATGAGGGTTTATATTATTAAGCAGATTTCTGAATCCAATCTAGGGTGCCAAATCTGGCTCACCCAACATAGAAAATCCTCGACAGAAGTACCTCTATTCAGAGATAGATATTTTGGCGGATACAATGGCAGAATGAAGAAACCCAACAGGTGATTGCGCAGTCCCCAGTGCTGTGCAACAATGGTTGCAACTAGCTCTACTCTGAGATTGCGTCACCTTTCCTAGTGGCTGCGTCACTCTCTTTGTAGGCCTTCCTGGCTCAGAAATCGATTTGCTGGATGGCTGCCCGATTTGCCCCATAGAAACCCCAGCGCAGCGGCTCAAGTGACTGCATCACCCTCTCTAGCTGTGCATCACTCCTGCTTGAGCCCTGTTGGCGCTGCGCCACCCTCTCTGAGCTGCCCTGTCTTTCCTGGTGCTGATCTGCCTCTTTGCAATTGTATTCTCGGCCTTGGATGAAAATCCTGCTGCTGAATTGCCCCTCACTGCTCCGTTAGAAGAATTCAATCTCTAAATTCAGTCTCTGTGTGTGTTCTCCAACTAACCCTCAAGGTTTCCTTTATACTTTTCTTGTTGATGAATCAACATCCGTGATCTAATCTCTAATCGATGGCTGAGATTAGAAAAGATTTGATCTTCGTCACTTAGAACATTCTCACCCACATGTTAAATTGATTCACTTTAATTATTTAGTATCCCTAAGTTTAGACTTAGGGTCTCCATTAAAATAATTAATTATTTGAATAACTTAAGCTTCGGGTGGAATTTCTCCAAATGATTTCTGGGTCTTGGAGATCTCATGTGTTCTAGCCCCTCCACAAAGTTTCGGAGCTAGAGCACATTTGATGCTACCCAAAAATCAACATGATCCTTGCCTGCTTGATCACTTAGTTGAAGGCTCCCTCCAATCGATCTTTATCTCTCAACCCACCTGCGGCCATCTCTGCCGACTGAAAAAAGATGTCAAACTAGCTCCCTCTCTCTCCTCTACGCAACTCTGGCTTCTTGTTGGAGATGGTAGATCTCCCACCCAATACTGCTGCTCAGCTCTCGAAAAATAGAATTCCCTGGCTAGGAATTCCCGAGGAAGAAAATTCCCTCAAAGTGTCTCCAGATCTCTCTGCTGACGCTTCCTGCAGTAGCTATCACTGGCATGTAGAAAACTGCGCCCCTGCAGCTACTGATATGCGCAGATCTGCTGCGTTGGCCCCTCTACCTCTAGAAAACTGCAACCTGGAAAGATCCTACCTCTCTATTGGCTCACTTAGAGAGATTTTCCTCACTGATCAAGCCCTCCTGGCTTGGACTGTGCACTTCACTGGGAAATCGATCTGATGCTTACGCAACTCTTTCATCTTCAACTTCTGCTTCAACGTTGGATTTGCTGAATCTGCTCTCTTGCTCCTCCTGCACTGAGCTACACAAGCTCTGGTACCATGTGAAAATTTGTATTACCCGAAATCCTACTGTAGAAACTGATTGAAAGTCTTCAGTTTGTTATTTACTTAACAAATTATTTACTCTGTTGTACAAGCAAATATCGAACTCCATTCACTACAACCTTTACAAATAAAATTGCGAAAGAAAAACAAGTATGGAAACAAGATCTGAGCAATATAAAATCCTAGACACATCTGACACCGTTGTTTTTGGACTAATGTCCTTGGAAAAAACCCAATGTAGAAAACTGGTGCAACAGCTAAGGGTTTATATATTATGTTGTAAATTCTGAGTACAAATCTATGATTGACGAATCTGTAAAATCATGCAGAGAAACTGACAAGTAAAATCTTGTGAGACAAACCTCACTCATCCACGGGAACTCGACACTGATCAACACCCAAAACGAGCAGCTCTGCGCAGTGACTGTGTCACAGCTGTGGCTGCACTCTGTGTCTGCGTTGATCTCTCTGCCGGTTGGAAACTGGGGCCTTTTGGCCTCCAGAAACTCTCTTTGGGATTTGGCTCTGACCCAACACTGCCTCCTCAACAGAGAACATAATCCCTCTCAGGCTCTGCGCAATGCCTACGTAACCTCTGCGTCACTGGCTCTGCGGTGCCTCTGTGGCTTCTATTGCCTCTTTTTCTATGCACTCTCCAGATCAGGAATCCTTCCAATCGAAATTACTGCCCCTCTTTGCAAAAGATCACTCAATCGATTTTCTCCTTGAGCATTGCTCACTAAAGAATTTCGGTCTCTTGATCCTCTAGCTCTCTCAGTGTGTTTTCCAAATGACCCTTCTAGTCCTTATATTCACCTCGTTGAAACTTCAATAACCGGGATTAAATCTCTAATCAACGGCTAAGATTAACTTTTGATTTGATCTCCGCCTTTTCTAGAACATTCACACTCTATTTTATTAATACCCTTTAATTATTTTATTTTCCTAAGTTTAGACTTATGGTCTTTTTAAAAAGAATTAATTATTTTAATAAAACTCATTCTGAGTGGAATTTTCACAAATGGTTTTTGGGTTCTCTGGAATACATGTGTCTAAGTCTCCTTGCCAAATTTGAGACTTAGAGCACATCCGATGCTACCCAAATCAACAGTCTCACCCAAAAAGTTGGATTATGGAAGCAAGTTTGGAACTCTGATGGGATTCCGAAGATCAATATTTTGGGTTGGACCTTGGCCCATAGAAATCTCCTTATAACTGAAAACTCTTAAAAATAGGCATCCAAGACCCTTCATTTTGTGCTCTTTGCCTTGAAAATAATGAATTTATCCCTCATTGAAGCAAGCCTTCCCCCCATTGAAAGCATGGTTATGACTAGGTATCTTATGTATAAGAAGAAGTTATACAACATGGACACCAAGAGGTTTCCCAAAATTGCTTCTAACTCTAGCCAATCCTTGGTCCATCACACTTGACTTGTCCACACAGGGGGGTGCGAGTTGTCTTTGAGGATTGGACATAGTCTTTTGGTTGTTATTTGTTTCCGACAATTATAATTTTATTTCATTCTCTTACTTTGTCAGTCTAAGGTAGTTGCAATGGCTAATAGATTCCTTTCCAACGACTAGTGTTGACGCAACGACTAAGTTTTGATTTAATTCCTTGTTGACTTTCTCTTGTACAATTCAAATTGGGCCCTAGAGGTTAGATTTGCAACACCCTGACCCTCAAATGAAATCCATAATATGGGTTTTGTTGCTCAAGTTTTGATATGTACTAGGTGTGTCTCTGTTTTGCTGCATCCTCTAGTGCGTTGCCACATTATAACCTTGACTGCCATGTCATCCTGCCCTTGTACCTAATCTCGATGCCTTGCTTGACCTTGAAATTTTGACACCTAGGTTTTCTTCGTCTCGTCATGCTCATCAGTTTTAATGTAATGCATGCAAGATTCTTCCTTACGCTCTGCTTGAAAACCCACTTGGAATATTCCTTGTGCTATTGTCCAAGTTTGACCAAGCCATAACTTTTTCAATAGATGCCTTGATAAAAAAGTTTCCATGCGACATGGAATCCTTTAGTCTTGCTTTGCATTTTTAGCTTGGGTTGACTTTTTGACCACTTGGATTGCCTTGGGAAGCATGAATTGCCTTGGGAAATGTGAACATTGTTGCAAGAAACTACTATGCTGTGACAGTTGTTACGAGGATTATTGCACCAAAGTCAAGGTCACCTATAGACTCTATAGATATTAGCCATGTGTAATCCCATAGGTGCATGTAGGTTGCATTGGCCCATACACCAGAGATCACCCCTACAAATGCAGGCTCCCATAAAACCATGAGTCCTCATGAGAATTCCACAAAGGTTCTCCTATTCGATGGGGACGAGATTGCCTAGGTGAAGCTTTCAAGGGAGGAGACAAGGTCGAACCAAAACAGAATGGAAATAAACTCAAACTGACAAGACACAGGTATAGGAGACATAATTTAGGGCCTCACATGGTTTTCACTTGGCTTTAACTTGTGATCTTGGGCTTACAGTGGTGGTGATTGATGCATTGAAAATTCCATGTATCCCCATTGACAACGGGGTAACAGGGACCATGTTGGAGGGTGGAAACAATTCTTCAATTGGATGTGAGACAATGCTAGAATGAATGCAAAAGGGTTCCTGGAATGAATGCAAAAGGGTGGTGGATGTGTCTGACATTGTTTTAAGATAGGAGAATCGAGCTTCGACTTGGTCATACATTGTCTTGTAAACAAGTGGGCAATCAATAGATTTAGACTAGGCTTGATATGTTTTATGTGAACTCCCATGTTGCCACACTCTCTTGTGTTGTTGATCAAAATGTCAATGTGGATTGGTTATTACTAACTCTAATGATTTCCCTATATCCACTTTTATGGTTGTTGGCCTTGATTGCTAGTATGAGGCTTACTTTTCCTTAAAGTTAAATGTGTCTCTTCTCGAGTCAAAAGAGTGTTGACAAGTTGTTGCAAGGGTGTTTCACATTTGGTGCCTTTTCTAGTAGGGGACAACGATTAGATCTTGTTTTGCAAGGAAACCATACATTGTAAACAAAGTTTCTTAGGGGATGGGGAATGATGGTTGTTATAACGAGGAAAGGCAAAGAAGGCCAAGTTTGGATTCAATATTATTAAGATTGACAAAGGTAGAAGTGGATATGTTTAATGAACTCTATCTACAGGTAACCAGTGAGTTGAAATCACAAATCCAAGCCTTTATATATTATAAGGCACAAGGGGCTTAGATTATGGAACACATGCAATAGATCACTGATGGATCTATCCCTTCTAAATTCTATTTCCAACACTTAAGGGAGAACAACAGTTTTGGAGGATTTTAGTTTTGTGAAATACTATTGGCAACCTTATAGAGGATGAGATTGAAATCCAACAATTTTTCAAGAGCATTTTTCAAAGGAAATTCACTTAAGTAGGCTTAAAACTTTTGCATGATGCTTCTATTGATCATTTTAAGTAGGTTGTGCCTTAGAAGATAGAAATTGATGAGAAGGTTTATCTTTGTAGGGCACTAGAGTTGGAAGAGTTGAAGGAAACTATGAACAACTCAAGCGTGCAAAGTCTTCTTTTCTTGATGGAATTTTATAATAAGTTGTGCCATGTGGTATATGGTTAGCCATGGATATTTGAAGATGTGTTAGGAATCAATCAACTATGGCAATCTAGTGTAACTTGTTAATTTGGGTACCATTAGCCTATAATAATTTGGGTACCATTACCATTACCATTAGTGTTGCAAGAGGTCTTGCGATGTATATTTTGGTGCAAGTAGTTTGGTGCTAAAAGAATTCCATTGATGGAGTGGCATATATGTACTGTTACCACTCAAACTAGCAGGGGTTCTAGGAGGGGATCCTATAGAGCATCTACTAGGTCAAGTAGCAACAATGGAGCAATAACCCACTATCACTTCAACTATAGCTCCTTGCTCTTTACGGACTTTCACTGATGGGAGGAGACCCGACACAAGAGGAATAAGAAGGATGAATGGATCAATGAATGGATGGAGGGTGATTCTTAGAACCTATTCACAAGAGACACAATTATATTGCTTACTTGCTTAAGAAGCAAGGTGATGGGTTCTCTAGGAAGGGCTAAGAGGATACTTAAGCCTAGGTTTGGGGAATATCCCTTGAGAAGAAGCTTCCTAGATCTAAGTATCCTCGAAGAGAAAAGGTTTCTATGTAATCCTTATGAAATTTGAATCACAAAGTTGCAGGACCACAAAGAACCTAAGTGTACCCAAACTAGGTTAAGGGTGTGGGGTCGATCATTAATAAATGGGCTTGACCAGGTTTGGGGGCAGAATAGGATCAAAGAAATGGTTTTCTCTTGGAGTTTAAATGCAATGATCCGATTGAAGACACTAACCCAAGGGGACCTAGGGAGAAGAATGGTCTTCGAGCTAGGGATTGCGATATCTTGAGATTCCACTGTTGGATTGAGCTCAAAATTCGAGGGCCCCTTGAGAAGACCCCAACGCAGTTCTAGACCGAATTTCAAGGGTTTTTGATGGCTACAAATGATTTCATGTGATGCCCTAGGAGGCCTTCTAGGGTTAAGCCTAGAATTAGGAGAAGGGAAGAAAATAAGGGTTATTTTGATCACTAAAGGGAAGTGAGGATCAATGGCTTGTCTCTTTGTGTTAATTGAGTCAAGATACACCTAGATCAAGAATTTTCATATGCTAAGGAGCCCTAATTGATCTTTGTTAGCCCTTCCAAGTGCAACAACTAGGTCATTAGAGATTTATACTTCGGCTTGCAAAAGAGATGAAGTTTCAAGGCTTGTTAACCTATTAGGGTGCCTCTAGGAACATTCATCCTCCCTCTCAATGACAACACAGGCAATGTATCAATTATTCAAGGCTTTAAGAAAATTTCACATTACTTATGGCCCATACAAGAACAACGATAAAAATATCTCATGCATTAGCCAAGTAAGGAAACTAAATAGCATTAAATTTTACTTACGAGAGAGAGAGATAGTATATCCATTCATCAATTTCGCATAAATAGAAGCTCCAAAGAAAATCAAACATCATAGTGCATCAAGAAACTCCAAATTTCGTCCAAGAGAACAAGTGCGAAAATTTCAAGAGATAATAATCCAATCCAAATGATGATGAGAGGAATGAATGAGCTTCTCATCTATTTATACAATCCAATAGGGGGTTTGAATAACCTCATTGGCCTAATTAAGCCCCAAATAATAAAATAATGTACAATAATGACATGAATTGGTGACAAGCCCACCAAGATAGCTCCAAAATAGAAAGATAAGCCTCTTAAGATGGCAAAATAGTAAACATGATGAGTCGTTGGGCCATTGAGAAGGCCTAGTGGAGTCCAAAGTGTGCCAAGTTGAGATAATAGGCTCCAAACACATTGTTCAAGGGGTTGGCCCCTTGATATCCAAGCAAGTCATATGTGGTGTTCCCAAGTGGGTATGGGGGCACAATGACATCCTCATGGGTCTCCAAGTAGATTGATAGAATGATGACATAAGCCATTCCTTTGTCTCCCATGGTAACACATATCCTCATGTGAGCCTTGGAACATTTGCCAAGTGCATGGTACAAGTGTAAAGTTAGCTAGGCATGGTGGTCCAGGTGCATCATCCTCATCCAAAAGGTGTAACACGAGCAATCAACAAATGGTGTTGAGGGATCCATGAAGTAGCAATCTTCTCTCTGTTATGGTGGAGGCCCATTGCTCTCAACACTCACCCTACAAGTGCCAATGTGACTCCTTGGAGGGCTTGGACCCTGTATAGGTAGACCGAACCCAAATGAAGACCCACATGCAATCTTGTATAAGATCCAATGTGTCCCCTTGACTTCCAGTAGAAAAAATCATTAGAGTAATTGAGTAAAAGAGCTTACAAACCATGGAAAACAAGTGGACACTTCATGGTGGCATGCCCTTCCCTAGTGGACTTTATCAGGTACATGTGTCCAAGCTCAATAAAAGGGTTACCAAGGACTCTATTAGGTGGTTTCAACCTGTAAAGGGGGTGACATGTGCAAGGTACATCCATCAAGTGGTAGGTGGCAGTTGGTATGATGGTGGAATGGATTCTGGCATGAAGGGGAAACTTCAGGTCACATGCCATGGTACAAGGGTCCCTAAAATAAGGGAAGCCCACACTTGAGTATATGAATGTAGGAGAGAGAAATCATGGTACATGAGTTACCCCGACCTTTGTTTTTCCACCCTTCTTCATATGCCTTTTGCCTTTGATTGGATTTTCTTCATGACTGCTCGAGGCTCCAGGGGATGAGAGCATGATGTGTAGGATATAGCAATAGATACACCCTTAAGGTGGTGTAGTTCATTGCCACCATGGGTTGGGTCAATCATGGGTTCCTTAGTGATGGAGGGGGCTCATCTAGGGCCCATAGGAACCAGGGTGATGGCCATAGATAAGAGGTAGAGCTCATGTTTGGTTTTTGCTCATGCACTAAATTTGTATGTCTCGACGATCTTTTGCATTTTGTGGTACATTTCCTATTGAGAGTGGAAAAATTATGCTTTTTCTTTTCTTTTTAGCTGCATCAACCTTCGGGGCATCGTTCCAACCCCGACCCTTGGTGTGGGGAAGGGGAGGGGGAGGTTAACCTCTTGTGGACTTGGTGGAAAAATGTGGACCCAGATGGGAAAAATGATGAATGGGGTTGTAAGGAGCGGAAGGGGAGTAATGCATATGGTATTAGGAAGCGGGACCATGCCACCAAAATTAGGGTTTCCCATGTAGTGCTATCCCTAAAGCTTAGTATCCAATAAAGGAGATCCCACGGGACTAGGATACAAGTTTAACCATTAAATTGGGCAGAGAAGACACGTGTACAGACTTAATCCAATCTTTCTGCCCAATCCCACCAGTAATCCATGACCAAAGTGTCGATAATAAGTAAACAAAAGTACCCAACTACGCAATGAAAAGCCATACCTTCGGGGTTGGAAGGCACACCTTCAAACATACGATCATCATAGATGGGCGAGGGACCACATGGCTGGTCGAGGTGGCGGAGCAAATGTCACATCGAGCTATCTGGTGGCTGCAAGGGGCTGCTTGTTGCTGGCTGAGGACCATCTAGGAGAAAATTTTTCTCCTATGGATATCACCCACAAAGTGGTGGATAACATGTACTTTACCAGAGGATCTAGGTGGATTAGGCTTCCCCACCATAACAACTCAAGGGGCCGCTCTTGTTTGTCGATGGATGGTACTAGAGGGAGACATTCCTTGCAACTTCTATAATGTCATTGATATTGAGGCTCTTTTGGCATGAGTTGGCTTGTTAAAGTCAAGTTTAACTTTCTCCATAAGGATGTTGATTCCCTCTCATCAAGCTAGAAGATCATACACTCCAATTTGTAACCTTTTTATGACAAACTTTTTCTTGTTATCCTATTGTGAGATTGTTGTAATTCTCTTTGTTCCATGCTGCAACTATTTGTTACATGATGTACTATATCCTTTTCTTAAAAAAAGGATATCATCATTCATTACCCTTCCACATAGAAAGTGCGAAAAAGGGGTGTTTAGATTTAAAATAATTGAATGTTAGTTGCAAAATTTTGTTGGTAAGTCCTTGCAACTTAGACGAGATATGATTTTCAAAGCCTAGGAGTTGGTTTGAAAAGGCATCTAAAACAAGGCTTAGACATGAATGACTACTGAACTAAACGATGTTGCTGGAAAAGAGAAGTTCAAGGAGGATGATATTACTACCATGAGTCTAATAGTGGACTCCATTAGAGACCATCTTATTCCTTATATTGCAAAGCATGATACCTCTAAGAAGATGTATGATTCCCTAATAAATATCTACACCATCAAGAATGTTGGTTAGTTAATGAGTTTGAAGAATGAACTCCAGAATACAAAGATGACTAATGACGACACTATCGCTGCATATTTCGTAAGGATTTCATGAATCATAGATCAAATTTCAGCTATTGGAGAAACCATCTCTGATCAAGAACTTGTGACTACAACAGTCAATGGTCTCCCTAGATCATGGGATGCATTTGTAGCAAGCATAAGCAGTTTGAAAGAAGCTCCTTCATTTGAGCAATTATGGACATCATGTGCTCAAGAAGTAAGATCAATGTCTAGAGATTGTCAAAATGAAGAAGTTCAAGCCCTTGCAACTCGCTTCAAGAATAAGGAAAAGAAGAAGTTCAGACCTCAACTTAAGAAGTCAAGAAAAGAGTCTTTTTCCTCTAAGAAGAAGCAAGACTTATCTAAGATACAATGTTATGGTTGTCAAGAATATGGACATTTCAAGAGAGATTGTTCTAAATGACTAACAAGAAAAGAAAAGGGAAGCAACATGCTTCCGCAACAGAAGTTGAAGAAGATGAAAAACCAAAGAGATCTAAGGGTGACAAAGATTTCTTCTACTTTTCTGCTTTGATAGGTTCCTTTACAAATGATGATGATTGAGATTTTGGGGTAGCATCAGATGTGCTCTAGCTCCCAAATTTTGTGGAGGAGCTGGAGTACATGAGATCTCCAAGTCCCAGAAAGCGTTTAGAAGAATTCCATCTGGTTTAAGAGATATTCAAATAATTAATCTTTTTAATTAAGGACCCTAAGTCTAACTTAGGAAAATTAAAAGATTAAAGTGAATTAAATTAAACATGTGATGAGAATGACTTAAGTGATGCGGATCAAGTAGCTTCTAATCTTAGCCGTTGATTAGAGATTAGATCACGACCGTTGATGTTTCAACGAGAAAAGTCTAAGAGAAGGGCTTGGGGTCAGTTGGAGAACACACACATTGGCGGAGCACTGAAGTTAAGCTGAGATACTAGGGTGTGGTTTGCTAAGAATTTCAAAAGTGTTTAAGTTGCAGCGAGGGGCAGTATTGGCAAGGGGGATGGTCTGATCTTAGGCCAAGAATACAACGAAGGCAGAGAGGCAGCATACCAGAGCAACGCAAAGGCAGGCAGGGGCTACGCAGTCCAATAGAGGCAGTAGAAGCCATGCAGGGCTGACGCAGGCCCAGTCAGGGTAGCATAGGGACAACGTAAGCCCTTCCAAAGTAGCGCAGAGGCTGATGCAGAGGGCTGAGGAGCAACGCTGGGGTTTTTGATGGGCCGAAAAGGGCTTGAGTTCTATAAATCCTGTTTGAGGGTGTGAATCAACCATATTTTCTGTCTCCGAGGAAAAAGGTATTGTTTGCCATATTTTTCTCTGTAGGGCTAACCAAGTTTGGTGCCCAGAAATGTTGTATTCAGGTTCTGCATAATAATTGAAACCCTCCAGAGCTAGTTGCAGTGGTTTTCCTGCATTGGGTTTTTCTGGGGACATTTGTTCGAAAAATATGTGTGTCACTTTGTCTATGAGCATGTTATTCAGTAATTGATTTGTATGTGTAGGCTGTTATATGTATTTACTTCGCTGTTAATTAAGAATATTCAGATTAATAACTTGTGTATGTAATCAAGTAGGAGAAGTAAATCGAGAATTAACAGTAGGATTTCTTAGATTAAGAAATTTTCACAATGTGGCTGGTAGATAGTGGAGCATCAAGACACATGACTAGAGAGCGTAGGAATATTTCAAGCATGACAAAAAAGTTGTCTCAAAGGGTTGAGTTAGGAGACAACAATAACTATGCAGTCAAAGGAATTGGGAAGGCATCCATAAATTTGGAATCTGGTAACAACGTTCATCTTAGTGATGTCCTTTATGTACCAAATTTGAAAAAGAATCTTGTCTCTGATTCTTGTTTAGAAGAGAAAGGAGGTAGGGTTGCTTTTGTGGATGGCAAAGTTCTTATTTGGTCAAAGGGCTCTAATATAGATAATGCTAGGGTTATTTGGGATTTGTGATGGTAGATTGTATAGACCTGTGAGTTAACCAGATCAAGCATTAGTACATGATGAAATAGATCCAAGTGAGCTATGGCACCGAAGGTATGGGCATCTTCATTTCAGAGCATTGCCCAAATTAAGTGAAATGGTGTCAAGAGTTCCTTAACTACAGGTAAAGAATGATGGTGTATGTAAAGACTATGCTTTTGGAATGAACATCAAGAAACCATTTCAAAACAGTGACAATGGATCTAAGGAAGTTTTGGACTTGGTTCATTCCGATGTTTGCACTCTGATGCTTGTAAAATTGCTTGGTTGTTCATTGTACTATGTGACATTTATTATAGCTTCTCCCGTAAGACATGGATATATCTCTTGAAGACGAAAGATGAAGTATTGAGCAAATTCTAGGAATTTGAAGATGAAGTGGAAAACTTGACAGGTAAAAGGATCAAGATTATGAGATCTGACAATGGAGGAGAATACACCTCAAAGGAGCTTGTTGCTTTCTACAAGCAGGTTGTGATTAAGAGGGAGCTAATTGTCCCCTATAATCCACAATAGAATGGTGTAGCAGAACGAAAGAATAGATCCATCGAAGAATCTGTCAAGGCCATGATGCTTGATTTGGAATTGTTGTTGTTCTTATCGGGCGAAGCATCACGAATAACTGTGTACATTCAAAATCGAAATCCTCATAAAGTTCTGGAAGGTATGACTCATGAAGAATCCTTCTCCAGAAGGAAGCCAGAGGTTGGGCACATGAGAATCTTTGGTTGCCTCGTATATGTTCATGTTCCCAAGAATAAAAGGTATAGGTTTGATCCTTTAGGAAAGAAAGGCATATTTGTTGGATACAATGAATCTTCGAAAGCCTACAAATTTTACATTCCAGAGCAGTGATGGATTGAGGTTAGCTAAGATGTCACCTTCGATGAGAAAGTGGCATATTGGAGGTCTAAGGAAGTCTCCATAGATTCCTTGGAAGAAGTAAAGCAGGAGACCTCAAGAGAAGAGCACCCAAGTTCTACAGAATGTACCGGAAGGCCGGAAGGGCCTCAAGATCCAACAAAACTAGTTATAGTTCTTGAGATTAAGAAGAGACCAACATGGCTTAGATCCACTTTGGAAGAGGCAGAACGACATGCGACTCATGATGGCACATCTAGAGAAGTGAAGAATCATAAAAGGTTCTCCAACTATGCAACTCTTATGACAAAACTCATTGATGAGGAACCTTCCACTTATGAAGAAGCGGCTAGTCAACAAGTGTGGAAGGAAGCAATGAATGAGGAGTGTCAATCAATCATGAAGAGTGATGTTTGGGAATTTGTGCCAAGGCTTGAAGGGAAGTCAATAGTGACTTCCAAGTGGATATATAATCAAGCATGCTGCAGATGGTAGCATTGACAAATACAATGCACGGTTCGTGGCTAAAGGGTTCTCGTAGAAAGATGGAGAAAACTATGATGAGTCTTTTGCTCCAATTGCAAAGTAGACCTTCATTAGGTCCATTATTTCACTTGTTGCTTCTATGGGATGGGAACTACACCAGATGGATGTAAAGAGTGCTTTCCTGAATGGAGTAATTGAGGTAGAGGTGTACATAGAGCAACCTCAAGGATTTGATGTATATGGAAAGGAGTCTCATGTTTGCAAGTTGAAGAAGGCCTTGTATGGACTCAAACAATCTTTCGAGGGCTTGGTATGCTTGTATCGACAACTATATGACAACACTGGCATTTACCAAAAGTGAAGCAAATCCAAATATTTACTTTAAGGTTGTGAAGAATGCACCTGTGATCTTATTATTAAATGTTGATGAGTTGTTTTTGACAGGTGCCAACCTCTTATCATTCAGTGCAAGAAGAAGTTGGCTTTCGAGTTCGATATGAAGGATCCCTGGTTGATGCACTATTACTTGGGATTAGAAGTATGGTAGAAACTTGGCAAAGTCTTCCTTAGTCAAGGGAAGTATGTGGTAAAGATCCTTCAGAGTTTCGGAATGATGAATTGCAAATCCATGACGACTCCCATGGTGACTAACCTGAAGTAGTTAAGAGGCCCTAACTCCAGTTTGGTAGATCCATCTATTTACAAGTGGCGAATTGGTATGCTGATGTATTTGGTTAACACCAGGCCAAACATTTGCTTTGCTGTGAACACTCTGAGGCAGTTTTAGATAGAACCGAGACATTAGCATTGGATTGTAGCAAAGCACATATTGAGATAATTGCGTGGTACAATGAATTATGGATTGAAGTATGTTGCAAACAAGGATGTACGACTTTAGGGATGTGCAAACACATATTGGGCAGGAAGTGCTGAATACATGAAGAGTACCTCAGGAGTGTGCTTCAATTTGGGATCCACTATGATATCGTGGATGAGTAGGAAGCAGAGGTTGATTGCACTCAGCACTGCTGAAGCAGAGTACAACGCAGCCAATGAGGGTTGTACCGAAGTTGTATGGCACTAGAAGTTGTTTGCAGGACTATTTGGCCAAGAGTTGGAATCGATGGTGATACACTGTAATAATCAAAGCTGTGTGAAGCTTTCAGAGAATCTTGTGCTCCATGACAAGTCGAAACATATTGAGATCAAGTACCACTACATCTTTGGCATGGTGCATAGGAGAGCAATTAGGCTTGAGTACATCTCCACCAATGAGCAAACAACTGATGTTCTAACAAAACCGTTGCCAAGGGACAAGTTTGTGTAGTTCAAAGACAAGATGGGACTTGTGGAGTTCACCCCCCTTGTTGAGAGGGAGTGTTGATTCGTCTGCAACACGGATGGACATTCTCCCGAAAGGTCCAAGAGACCTAGAGGGCTCAACATACATTGTTGAGTGTTTCTTGGAGGAGGACCTTGCTTACGCACCAAAGATGGTGGAGTGAGGTCCTGGACCCTGATCACACACTAAGCATGGTGGAGTGAGGTCCTTTAGCATCTAGACCTTGATCGCACACTGGAAGGGTGGAGTGAGGTCTTATACCTTGATCACACACCAGGTAGGGTGGAGTGAAGTCTGGTTCAACATCTAGACCCGATCACCAACCAGGAAGGGGTTGAGTGAGCTCTTGGCCTAGAGTGCTCACTAGGGGAGGGTGAGTGAGTGCTTGCTAGTTGAGGGTATCAAGATTTTTGGCCTAGGTAGTGGCCATGGGGTTCGAGGACGAATCACTCTGGAGGAGTGAGTCCTGATATGCTGATGACATTGCCATGGGTTTGGTACCGCCCCATAACTACCACTAGCGGATGCTGATAATAGATGATGATGCTGGTGATAATGGATAACCTTTTTCATTAGAGAAATTGTTCAATCTGTGAACATCTATGACGATGATTATGAATACCTCTCTAGTTAAGAGGAAGTGTTGAATTTGTAACTATGGTCACTTGATGTAATTATATTTATCATTGTACAATGTAAAGCATATTTTATAAATGGTTGAGTCAAAGAAAATTTATCTTGAGTCAAAGTCCCATTGCGACTTTTAAAATATGTAAATTTGAATTTTTGAAATGTAATTTTTGGCTCCAAAAGGTGACAAGTCGACTTTCCTCCAAGTAAAGTTGGACCTAGCCATGAGACATGTCTTTTACCCCTAGACAGACTACTATATAAAGGAAGCTCGAGCTCCTCATTTGGCAGATTTGCATTCCTCACTCAAGACAACTTCTAGGCAAGTGAAGGAGGTAAAGAAGGATGAAGAAGGATAAAGAAAGAAGGCTGAGTTTCTCTCTCTCCTCTCTCATCAACTCGCATGTGTGGAAATAAGTCTCTCTCTGTGATTCACAACTTTCTGGGGCAACAACTTGAGGTGGCCAAAATTTTTCTGGGTTACTGGGCAACTTTAGGGGGCCGAAATTCTGCGCTACTTGACAGTTGCTGGGAGGCCGAAATTTCTGGATCAGGTAGGCAAAACAAAGTGCAGCGTCAATTTGGGTGACTTGACTTGGAGGAGAAGACCAGGTTTGACCATAGGTCTAGGTGCGTCTCTTATTGAACAGGAAGAGTTTCTCTATTGAAAAGGTTGCTGGGTTTTTCTCTGTAGTGGGTTTTCCCAAGGTAAATCTTATCTCTCTTTTATGCATTGTGATCTCTCCTGTTCTACTTTGAATTTCTGAAGTATAATTGCTGAATGATATATTGAAATAAAATAAAAGAAGATCTACATCAAAAGTAATTATCAGAATTTTAGAGATATTGTGATAACCCTAATTGCACTAGACAATCAACAATCATTCCCTACCTTGATCAAAGTTGCCTAAATTTATATATTCGAGTGTGGTTACCCTAAGCATTAGGTAGACTTTGTTGCTTTTTGCCATATGGCAGTCTAGTTGTGAGACAAGGGACTTCCTCTTGTGTGGGTGGGAGACCTATCATCTTTATTGTACCTCAGATCTGAACATGCTCACCTTGAAGTATTCATTCTTGGGTCAGTATGAGTAACCAGACCTCCTTCAAGATATTTTTCCAATTAGGCTTAGATGTTAGGAAAGACGAGTCTTTTTGCTTTGGAGCTCCTCTTGGGGTTTTACAACCAAGTTCCCTGAGTACTGAGCACTCTCGAGTCTCCAAATGTCATCGTCAGGTTTGTATTGGTTTCTTCTTAGTGAGAGATGGCAACAGGGATACCTCTTCCACCTACTCTTACTCTTCCTGATGCCGATGTTGAGCCAGGGCCTCATGCCTTGTACGATTTACCACCTCTATTTTTTCCTATCCCTTTTTTGTTATTGTCATTTGCATCTTTTTATTTTGATAACATTTTAGCATCTAAGAGTGTTCTAGAGATTTTCATAATTGTACTCTCTAGTCCCATTGACTTATCTTTTGGTCATTTGTGGACATCAATGAAATTATCCCGTCATAGCTTAACATGTCATTTTCTTGCAACCCATGCAGAACATTTCATGCACACTTAGCCAATTCTAAAATTCTTTGACAAGGGAAGCATGTTTGTTTATTGTCGGCATTGATATTCAATTACTGTTAGTTTCAACTTTTAGCCTAGATCTGATTATCATGTATAGCTTTGGTTGGAAAAGAATTGACGAAGATTAAAGGGTAAAAAAGGTCTCCCCTTTTCCCATTTGTATCTTAGATTTAAAGATACTTTGTCCCTGAGGGGAATTGTTCTGTTTATTTATATAGTAGACCGAGAACTTAGAAGTATTATGAAAGGGCATCACACATTAGATGGTAGCATGGAAAGGAAGTATTTGAATGAAACATATATTTTGTGTGCTTATGTTTCCAGCTGACGAGGTAGTTAAGGTATGGAATCTAACAAATCTGTGAATGATGGTGCAGCTACGCCGTTATGGCGTAATGGGCCACCAGAGAAGCCAGTGCTATGCAATGCCTGTGGATCGAGATGGAGGACCAAAGGAACTCTTGCAAATTATATGCCAATGCACTCTGGAGGGTGTGGAGCCAATGGTTCTTTGGATTACAAATGGCCTAGGGGAAAGAAAGTATCGCAGAAATTCAAAGAGCAAAGATCACACAAAAGGAAGGAACCATGTGATATTCATCAAGAGATGGAATTTACAGTGGAAAATTCCAACCAACAGCATGGAATTTTTTTGGACGAGGATGCTAGTACAAGGTCGAGTTCAGTATCAGGATTGTCATATTCAGAGGGATGTATGCAGCATGCTGGTGCATTTGAAAAATATAGCACAGGTTTGGATGTACAATTGATTCAAGCAATTTTTTGTTCATAATCATCTTGATAGTTCTTATAGAAGGCAAATGTATCTGACTTCATAAGTTTCAAATAAATATTAATTGCTAAAAGTGTCCTTGACATGGCAATCAATTTTTGTCATCTTTTGAACTTTGCTCAGTTGACCTGAGAAATTAGGTTTATTAAGTAGAAGACAACGGAAGCTAGTTATATCTGCATGATTTTGCTTGGAAAATCATTAAAGCAGACTTGACCTATAAGATTTAGAATATTAATGGCATAAAGACATTTTTACATAGGGGCAGCTTTTTTCCTTCAACAGACATGACTGGATTTCCTGTTTTTACTTAAAATATAGTTCCTTGATGGCCTTGCTTGTAAAGAGCTGCATCTAAATAGTTTGAAAAGATTCATTCACCGTGGTGATTATAAGATAAATTCAGCTGGTTAGAAACTTCAATCTGGATGCTTTCTAACTATTCAGAGAGAAGTAGGATATACCTATATTCATGACTTTGAGAGAAAACTTCGCCTTTTGTGATTTCATTTGTGGTAAAATGATATTATATTATGGTTGCTCAAGTAAATTGCTTTTTAATGGAAACTCAGGTGGATTTGGTTAAAAACGTCTTAGTGCCTTGTAGTTGAAAGAAATTGACTGGTTGAAAGATTGCATCTGTTTATATAGATATGATACTGCAATTTGCAGTCTTATTGAATCTTTACGTAGAAGGTGAGTACATTCTGATGGATAAGCACATAAGGTTATTGTCATGGGTTGCTAATATTTGACCTTTGCTTCCTTGAACCATTTTGTGATTGTATCCTCTATTGTTTATGATTTCTTCTGCGTGCTCAAGAGAACTGTTTCCCTTCCATGTAAATTATGCCTTTCTATTCACCATCTTGTCTATTTGTTATTTGATGCAACATCTTTGATGTTATTTAGTTTGACTGCATAAATGATATGCTACTGTTAGAAATCTAGATTTGCCCGACATGTAATTTTTCTCGGGAAGAATGACTCAAATCAGGGTTGCACATAACCTGTGTCAAGGTAGAAGTTGCTTTCTAAGATAATCTGAAGGACTCTGAATATTGTGGAGTGGCTCACTACATGGTTTTCATATGAAAGATTTAACTGATACAAGGATTGGAGTATAAAATATGGAAGTGCTGATAGCCTTATTTCGCCCTTGTATTCTGTTTTTTTTTTCTGAAAAAGTTAGTGGTCAAATTTTTAATTAGGATTTCCTGTAACGATATCTTTCTCAATAGGAAGGAAGAGCTTAAGGAGCCTGGGTATTGTGAACGAAACTGGGACATGCATTATACAAGACAAAGCTTGACTTCAGTGCTCACTGTTAATTAGTAATTTGTTGTATTGCCGTTTCTCCTTATCTATTGGAATAACTCTTTGCCATGGCCGTTTGCTAAGCAGACATTAAGTAATTTCCCTAGTAAATTCTCAAATGCGGACATGGCTGTGACAGACTGCCACCGGCATGTTCCCTGTTATCGCAAAATCTAGTGGCCTAGTACAAAGGCTCACTAACTTCTAAGTAAAATATCCCATATTAATTTATAATTTTCCTACTAAAATTTCCTTTGGAAAATTGCCAGAAATAATTTACCAAAAAATTGTATAAATTCCAACAATAAATTGAGAAACAAGGAATTCACACAAATTCGTAGAAAAAGCCAAAGCCAAAATCCCATCCAATTTTTTATTAAAAATACGGAGGAAGATTTACATTTATTTAATTTGTCAAAACCTGGTAGATTTGCCCTGGGAAATAATTTGGCCCACTCTTGGAGGATTTTCTGGCTTGAAACCCCGGCGGCAATTACATTGGCTGTCAATTTTTCATAGGGTTTATTTTTCTTTGCTTTGATAATTGCATTTCATTATTAACACATTAAGTTTGCCCCATAGCATCATAACATTATTCATCAGCATATGCAATTATGTAGAAAGAACTATATCATCATCATAAATGCAGCGGAATATAAAGGAACACTAGAAGAAAAACATGCACACAGAAAGACACCAGGATTGGTCAGAGACCAGGGCAAAACCCACTATGGGGAAAACCCTTGCAAATTCTTCTTCTAATAGATTGTCATCAAATGATTCAGCAAAAGAGAGTACAATGATCCATATCTTCACAACAACTAGAACATCCATGAAATGAACCTAAACATCAAAACCCTGATTCTAAGGACTGTAATGTATTGTCATAGTCTGTAGCATACTACTAAACATTGCTGTCATTGAGCGGAATATTCAGAGTACCGAAGTTTCATCTTTGAGTCTCGGATGCATGGAGGAGCTGTGCGAGCGTCTATGGCAGTCCTGGACACTCCCTGGTGGACTCTGTGCGTGCGTACAGGGACAAATACACTCCAATCTGCCTCAAACCCCCAAACGCACTCTTCAGGCTGTTGTGTGTGCGTTCGAGGCTTCCCAGACGCTCCCTTGACCCCTCTGTGTGTGCGTCCGGGGAACAGACTACCCGAAACCTTGGATGCTCCCTTTAGGCTTCTGTGCATGTGTCCAAGGCTCCTCAAACATACCCTTGACCACTCTGTGTGTGCGTCCAAGGACGAAATTACCTAGTTTTGTGCCAGCGTTCGAGAAACAAAAACCCTAGATTCATGCAAGCTTCAACTGTGTTGTTTCAGACCCTTGTGAGGACTTCTTCCATTGGACTTGTGCGAGCGAAGAAAAATAGAAGAGGAGAAGAGATGGTATGATATGAGTGTCCAAATGAGCTTGAGGTCTGTTCTTTTTATAGGCTTCCATGAGGGTCCACTTGATGTTGAGGCTGACTTGTCCATTGGTACATGTGCATAGGGCCGACTTATATACATGAGTGGGTACATAAATTCAAAAACCAACTTCTTCTTGTCCAAATGAGGTGATCTTTAGGTCGATTTTGGTCTTCTCGAAAAGAGGAATTCAATGAAATCATCATCTTTGTCATCTGAGTTGTCCCAGGTGGAATTTGACGATAGCTGCATAATTTTAACATTGGCTAGATTGGTTGGCTCCAACTCGGCTTCCTTCGATCAATGCTTGAAATTCCCAGGTGCAATTTTGGTCTCCACGGTTTATGAGCTCTTTGGGATGATTATAATTTGATAAAAGCAATTCGACCTCCTTGTTTAAGCTATCTCAGGCCCTAAACAACTTGCCCCCCTTGCAATGATGCAAATCGACCCTATAAATGCCAACACAGTTCGGCCTATACTCACAAAAATTGGCTCTCTGGATATTGCTGCAATTCAACCTCCTTTTAATGATAATTCGACCCTCCATATGATGCTAGAATTTGGCATACCTTTAGAAGTGATTTTGGCCTACCTCAAGGATGCACTTTGGCTGTAGAATTTGTCCCTGTGCTGGTGATGTGAATTGCTGCAAATTTGTCTCCCAAGACTCTTGTAAATAGTCGCTATTCAATCCTCCTTTCTTTGATAAGTGCCAATGGAAAACTTGAAAGGATTCTCCCTCCAGACTAGCTAGGGTGGATGTTTCACCATTGAAACTAATTGTTACCAGTTGGGTGGATAGTACCACCGTTGAAACTTTGTTCCACACAAGGGTTTCCCCTCACACAGTAAACTACTGGAGCTCCAAATTCAATTATGAAATTATCAACTCATGTTTTTCGTTAAGCTCCCTTCTTTATTTTAATAATCATTTCCTCCTCTCAGAATACCATGGGTGGATGGAAATACCATGGGTCACTTTATTTTTATCATCCTCATATTTATTAATTTATTTAATATTATTAAAGTTATACCTTTTAATTATAATGTCATGAAGCAATTAAACTAATTGAACCCCTTTTTCTCCAACTATATTCTATGGGAATTGAGATAGGCTACTAAGTCACTCCTTTCTGCTATTATGGTTTGGAAAGGGACATTACAATGCCCCCTTCCCAAAATTGTTTGTCCTCAAGCAATTGCAGGTTGGGATGCTGCAACACATGTTCTCTTTCCTATGTGCATCTTCTATTGGCAAGCTTTTCCAACATACTAGGTACTCCTTGATGGTTCTACTCCTTAGTCTCATTTCCCTAGTATCCAATATTTCCTTGGGAGTTAAAACCAATTGCCCTTCCTCGTCCAATGGAGGTAATTATGTGGAAAATTCTGACTTGTTGCACTAGCACCGTCTTGAGGCATGATACGTGAAACACATTGTGGATCCTGCTATCCTTAGGTAGCTCTAGCTCATAAGCCACCTCTCTCTTCTTCCTTATGACTCTGTGTGGTCCATAAAAACGAGACTTCAACTTTTCAAGTCCTCTCCTCTTTAGAGAGGACTTCTTGTATGGCTGCAAGCCTGCAAGTGCAGGTAAATTAAATCCTCCTTGAAATCGCACTCGATCTTGTTGTGGACTACGTACATCTTTTGTTGATTTTGTGCACTCTACATGTTTTATTTAAGGATTGTGAGAATGTCTTGGTCCTCTTGCAACCAATCCTTGGCCTTTGGCGCCCTATTGTCCCCAAAAGTCATCTCAATGAATGAAGGAGTGTCATACCGATATAGTGTCTAGAATGGTGTGATACAAATGGACATTTGATGAATAGTGTTATAGTTGTACTCCCCCAAGTGTAGCCTCTGGATCCATGTGTTTTGTTGCCTCGTCGCATAATTCCGCTAATAACCATCCACCCATTTGTTTACGATTTCTGTCTGGCCATTTGGCTGTGGATGATAATTGGTGCTTGGGGTCAATTCTGCCCCTGCCATTCTAAACAAATCTTGCCATAAGGAGCTAAGAATTCGACTATCCTTGTCGTTGACAATATGTCGGGGTACTCCATGTAACCTAAAAATTTCCCTGAAAAATAATTCTGCTACTTGCGCTGCCGTGTAGTCTAATGGGATGGCCATGAAGTGTGAAAACTTAGTCAATCTGTTAACTATTGCTAGGATGTAATCTCTGCCTTGCACACTTCGAAGACCTGTAATGAAATCCATGGAAATACTCTCTCATTTTTGAGCTTGGGATGGGCAATGACTGTGACAATCCTGCGGGATGAGTATGTTTTGCCTTGTTCTGTTAGCAGGTAGTACACTTTGTCACATGCCTCCATATATCATCTTTGAGGCCCTTCCAAGGTTACCTTTCCTTGACCTGTCGCTTTGTTTTGAAATATCCTTGATGACCTGTTAGTGGTGAATTGTGCCCAACCTTATTGAATTTTTCTTTGAGCCTTGACTCGGGGACTAAATGAATCCTGCCTTTATAGAGAATGATGTCATTTACTATCTTGTGCCTGTCATCCTGGATTATTCCATCCATCAACTTGCATCCAAATTTATTTTGGAGTACTCTACTAGCAGGAGTGCCTTCCAATTGGTAACGATCTCCATGTGACAACATGGTGCTGGTTTCCTCGAGAGGGCATCCACTACCACATATTTTTCCCCTTGACATATTCAATGTTAAAATCACAGACTTGTATCTTACTAACCCATTTTTGTTGCCTCTCGTTTAGATTTTTTTGTTCTAAGTACCTCAAACTTTAATAGTTGGTTTTGACCATGAAATTTCCACCCACCAAATGCTATCTAAATTTGGGCATTGCGTGCATGATGGAAAGCATCACCTTATAATAATGTTATATGTAAAAAATTATTCATTTAATGTTATATGACTGCACACCCTGCTACAACACTCTGTCTATGTATCATCTCTTGTCACGTTGCTGATGTCTGGCCATACTGCCCACCAACCACTACGTAACTCTGATGCTGCGTCCATGTTGCTACTAACTTTGCTATATTGCTACCAACACTGCATCTGCACTGCAACTCCCTCTCATCTGTTGCTGCTACAACTGCAACATCTGGAACCGAGAAGCATTTGAAATACTGAATCAACTATGTTTAGTATGATGCATTTGTCTCCTGAGTCCTGACTGCTACTAGCCTCTTCACTGTCACTGAAGAATCTGCGTTGCTGCTGAATCTGCACTATGCCACTCTGCATTGCGCTCTCTAGCATCTGGATGCTACTAGTTTGCAACTGTGACTTTGGAATACTAACTGCACCTCTGACACTGATCCATCCTGCTACTTAATACTGTGGGCCCCCATAGCCAGGTAATGATCCATGAGGTGGAATCTTTAGTGGACCCTGATACGAGTCACCCCACCTCACTCCTGGAGGTATGGTTGGCAACATCACGAAGTCTTCCTCCAACCTGGAGGACAATTTGTTGATCTCAGCTAACACTGCCTGCTGGTCCTGCTTCTATTGTTTGTCTTTCTTCATGAGAGGACACTGCGTGATGTAGTGACCGACCTCACCACATATGAAGCACTTGACCTTTGACTGGTCCTTTTTCTGCTCCCTCTGTGCCTGACTAGGAACCTTAGATGCAAGGGCCACATTCTCCTCCTCACTCTTCAGACCGTTACTGCTGCTACCATTGATAATGCTCTTCAACAAAGCCCACCTCAACTCTTCCTGCTGCAAATCAGACCACATAATGCCCCACCTTGGCAAGGTATCTCTGCCCAAGATACTCTGGACAAATACTTGCCAGTCTTCCGAGACACTGTTCAGTGCCAATCGTACAAGCTCCGTAGGTTGAAGTATTGACCCAACAACTACTTGCTGATCTCGGACTTCCTGAATTCGAGTGAGAAAGGCATCTCTGTGCTCTCGCCCTTTTGCATCCTCGTGTTCCTCAACTTCTCCTCGAGATACATCTTCCGCTGCTCTGAAGAACTCTGAAATAACTCAGACAAGGCATCCCACATCTTCTTGGCCGTTCTCTTCTCTGCCACATGTGAGACGAGATAATCTCGGACTCCATCTGAAATCAACCTCTTGGCCTTCGCCATTTCCTTCTTGTACTCTTGTTGATTGGCATCCTGGGGTACTGCTACCACACGCTCCACATAGGTCTTCAGACCATATTAATCTAGAAGGAATAACATCCTAGCCTTCCAGATGACATAGTTGGAGGCATCCTCCAATCTGTCTTGTACCTTGAGCCCTGTTGTGGCCATCTCTGATGTGGTCTGGAAACTCCCTTTTTCTCTGCTCGATTGCTGGTTTGCTACTCACACTCCCTCCTGGAATGCATAATTTTACTAGTTGCTACTGCCAATCTGTAACTGAGAAAATTGGATTTCTTGGTTAGAAACCTTATGAGAGAAATTTCCCTCTGTGTGTGCAATTTCTCTTTCACTTGACGCTGATTTTACTACTGCAAAACCCTCTGCGTCCAACCAGAAATCTACTTAGCGAAAATCTGAGTTGTTGCTGCTCCCTCTGGCTTTTGGAATCACTATCCTGGGGAAATCGACCTTTTGCAACCCTGCAATTGAAAATGGAACTCTTGCCCCAACAATTTGGCCTACCTGTCTAGGTATTTCGCAACCTCGGAGAATTTCGGCTTGCTACTCCCTTTGACCAACGAAATTTTTACCTCCTTTTCTAAGCTTCTCGAATGATCACTCATGCTTTGATACCATGTGAAAATTTCATCCATCACAACAACTGGAAATTATTTTTCTAATTGTTAATTTATTTATCAATTTATTTGTTGTTTGCTACAACAAATATCACTTAACTCACACTGTGGTTTTCACAAATAAACTGCGGAAAATAATAGCGTTGGAAACTGAGAAAATTCTAGCACACAAACACACATAAAGTGACACAATTATTTTTGGACAAATGTTCCCAGAAAAACCCAACTTGGGAAAATCGGTGCAACAACTGAGGGTTTTTATTATTTTGCAGCAGTGAGAAATTTTGAGTGCAATATGGATGCCGAAAATTGGTAATCCTGTAGAGAAAATACTGACAAAAATACTAGAGGGAAATTACCCTCACTTAGGGCAATTTCGGCACTGGAGTGCTTCTGAAAATCATGTCGTCCAACTGGGCCTGCGCAGGCTCTGCGTCAACGTGATACTGCCTACTACAACTGTTGCCCGAATTGACTGCTAGTCTAGTCGTCTTGTCTGCTGCTGACAGGGAAAACGTCTCTCTGGCACTCTGGAACATTTGACCAACCTTTGGAACTGAAAACGACATCCTTCCTTGCAAATCGAACTGCCTTCTTGAGGCTCTGCGTTGCCTTTGCGCAACCTCCTGGAGAAATCTTGGCCTCTCTACAAATGCACTAGCTGGATCTGGGAAACTTCCTCCAGCCTCACTGCCCTTGCCCCTCACTGTCTTTGTTTCCTCACTGAAGCTCCAACTATCTGGCAACTGTCTGCTGCTACTCTGGAAAATCGAATTCTCCAAGTGTTTCTAGTGTATTCTCCAAGTTCCCATTAACTTCTTCTTATAATCCTCTGTTAGAGCACCAACGACCAAGATTAAAACTTAATCAAGGGCTAGGATCATCTTGGAGTCAATTCGTGCGAGTTTATAGAAAATTCTCACCTTGACTTATTTAATTCTGTTTAATTAACCATATTCCCTAAAGTTTAGACTTAAGAAATATTTAAAAATTGGCTAATAATCTAATGAAGTCATTTCTAAGTGGAATTACCATAAACGATTTCTGGGTTTTGGAGATCTCATGTATTTTAGTCTCTCTACCATTTTTCGTGAATAGAACACATCCGATGCTACAAAAACTAACACTCGTTCTTACCAAGGACTGTGTTCTAGTGCTGTACACCTTGCTACAACACTTTGTCTTTGTATCATCTCTTGTCATGCTACTGATGTCTAGCCATACTGCCCACCAACCACTGCGCAACTTTGATGCTGCATCCGTGTTGTTGTTGACCTTGCTATACTGCAGCCAACATTGCATCTTCACTACAACTCCCTTTCATCTGTTGCTTTTAAAACTAGAACATTTGCAACTGAGTAGCATTCAAAATACTGAAACAACTATGTTCAATGTGATGCATCTGTCTCCTGAGTCCAGACTGCTACTAGCCTCTGCACTGTCACTGAAGAATCTGTGCTGTTGCTGACTCTGCATTGCGCTCCCCAACACATGACTGCTATAAGTCTGCAACTGTCACTCTGGAATTCTGATTGCACTTCATAATTCTAGGATAGTGCCTTCAGTCAATTGGGCAATTCGTGTAAACACTCGTAATTCTGGAATTTTGTAGACACTCGTTGGATCATAATTAAATTCCACATCCAATGAGTAACCATCAATGTGGGTCTTCTAAAAAGTATGCATGATGGATACTCGTTGGATGTTAATTTAATTATGAATCCAACAAATCTTACACTTGAAATTTGACTAAACCTATACAATTAAAAAAAATAGTTTTCTTCATTTCCCTCTAAAATTCATAACTCTTATTTTATTATTTGATCTAGTTGCTAGAGGAGAGGAGAGGAGAGAATACTCTATCTTGACCTTGGGAGGCCACCTTTAGGCTAAAATTTCCTCTAATGATCTAGTTGCTAGAGGAGAGGAGAGAATACTCTATCTTGATCTTGGGAGGAGCTTTCTTGCTCTAAGAAGGATCTCTTTGAAGAAGTTGAATTAGGGTTTTTGAAGCAGTTACAGGGCTGCAGTTGTAGGTTGGAGTTGCTAGACAAAATTATAGGACGAATTTGAAGGGTTGAAGCTGTGGTCGAAGTTATAACTGGAAGTTGGTTGATGCAAAATTAAACTGTGACCTTGGAAGGGCTTACTTGGTACTTGGAGGAGGATTGGTCTAGAGTTTGGGTCTTTGTTGTCTCATTTGAAGCAAATTCGATAAGAAGAGAAGAGTTTCTAGGTTTCCCCTTAGAGGGGTTTTGCCCTGGCTTGGAGCCTAATTTCTTGTCCTCTATCTTTATTATTTTTCTCTTGATATTCTTTTGATGAAGAATATCTTATAAAGAAACACTAGAATAATAATAAAGTTCACAAGCAAGTATTAAGTTTATGGGAAATTGGAATTAATAGCTGCCACATTTGCATTTTCCAACATCTAGCCCATTTGTCAAGAGCACATGTTAGAAGGTGGGCAATTTGACCCAAAAGGTACTTTCTTCATTATGCAATCGAGTGCTTATGCTTGTTTTTCATTTGGGAATTTGGCATGGATTATGGGGTGACTTGGAAGAAGAAAGGATTTTGACCGTGGTTTTGTTCTGTGGTCTTAAATGGGGGTTTAATCTTCAATGCTAGGCCAGTGGGATCTCCCCTAATGGCCTGTTGCTTTAAGAAGGGCACTACTTGGGAAACCTTGATTGAGATAGCGTGGTCACATTTTCCCATTCCATACTTATCACTTCCCTTCGTACATTATTAGCCCTATACTCCACCTCCCATCTCCGAGTCCATTGGGATTTAGCACACCCCCTACCCTTTTCCGCATATTTGGGTTGGGCCTAGAAATTTTGCCCTTGGAGGTTGATGCAACTAAAAGAAAAGGAAAGAGCATATCACGGCCACAAGCAAGAAACAAAAGAAAGAAAATTATAAAATGCAAAATATAGTTGTGACATTAACATTAACACGTGGGCAAAAGGCAAACATGAGCTCTACCCCTTATCATTATGGCCATCACCTAGTTCTTGGGGTGAATGTTTCCCTAGCACATCATGGAAAGAAACCCTTGCATGTCCCAACCCCTGCTGGAGGATGAACAACCCCACCACTAAGGGGGTAACCAGTGCTACACATCATTCAAAGCATGCTCTCTTTTCCTAGAGCTTCGGGTAGCAATACAAAGAAAAATCAAGAAAAAGAAAAAGACAATAAGGGGGGTGGAAAAACAAAGGTTGAGGTAACTCATGCATCCACGATTGCTCCCTCCTCACATCTGTATGCCTAGAATTTGGAATTCTTCATTATTGCTACCCCTTTGACCATGTCTTTTGGCCCTGAGACTATTTTTCTCCTTTGTTCTATCACTATTCACATGACACCCATTGATTGAGGGATGTACCAGGGCTTCTCTTTCCCCTTAAGGGATAGGAACACCTAATAGGGTTGTCTATTGGCCATTACTCCCTAAGAAGGTAACACTATTACATGATCAAAGCCCCAAATTTGGAAGTGAAGCCTTGTATGAAGTGTCATTTTGCCCTTGATTGACAATCTTGGTCCACTTAGATGCACTAATGATTATTGTACCTAATGGTGAAGATGTAGCACTGGATATTATGTGTGATTGATAGTTGGTTTTCGTCATGGGTTGGGAAACTTAACTGAGGCCCAGACCCACTAAAGGAGCATATGACACCCGACAGGTGAAGCGTTGAGAGCCATGGGGCTCTTGTCACTTGTAGAGAATCATTCATATCCATGGGCACCCTCAACACCTCAAAATGCTTGCACTTTTCCCCATATTATTCGCGAAATGATGCACTTGGACCAGCATGCCCCTACTGACTTAGCAATGATCACATGATTTGGCAGCCTATCCTAGGCTCATATGAGGTATGTCTCACCCCTTGAGACATGCGAGGGCTAGCACCATCCTTAGAGCCGCAGAAACAAGATATTTCACTGCCAGGAGACACATAAGACTAGTTTTGTGCGCCAAGTCTGAAACTGGGGTCTACAAGATGATTTGCATGGAAGTCTAGGGGCCAACCCCGAAGGCTTAATTTAGGAGTCCTTTACACACATTTTGACACATAAGGAGCTTAACGCATGCCTCCAAGAGACCTGTTGCACACATTTCGGCACATCAGAAGCTTAACGCATGCCTCCAAGAGACCAGTTGCACACATTTTGTCTTAACTTCCAAGGAAGTGGTTGTACCACATTTTTTCAAAGGATAAAGATCATCAACCATCAGTTTTTGAGTCATTGTAAACCCATTTTGCAAAAAAAATGTAATGTAAATGATGCTAGTAAGACTGCATATGTATGTAACAACCTAGGTATGCTTATTATTTTGGCGAGAATTTCATCCTAGGAGGTTTTTCGTATCACTGATAGATCTGTGTTTCTAAACAAGGATGGTCGGCAGAGTTTTTCCTTCCAGCCCCACCCCAAAGCTAGGGTGGAATTTATTGTCAAGGTCTTAGGTGAATCCTAGTGTTGTAGTCGAGTCTTCTGTAAAAGTGACTTGGGAATAATTTAAGCTAATTGGCTAAATTATTTTATTACAAGTCGCTTGGTCTACTAGATCATATTGTGTCGCAAAATTGGGTAAGTTGTTTAAGGGTCTATAACGAACGGGTGTTCCCCCTTTGAGGATTGAATTTTTGTAAAATATTATGTATCTATTTAGAACACTTTGCCAATGATTATTACTCAAAGATACCACAAAACTAGGGTAAACTCAACCAAGGAGGATCCAAACCAATTTCAAACCCCTGTACAAATTTTAAATTTGCATCAAATTTCCAAAATTTTCCCAAATTGCTACTAAAATCCTCTTGAAGGTTGACGACTTCTCCTTGGACTTGAGCGATCTTGGTGAGGAAAAGGATGATGGATCTTACCTTCCTAGGCCTAGATCCACCTCTAGAAACCCTTTCAAAAATTTCCAAAGCTTGAAACCCTTGAAAAATATTCAGATCTAGCTTGAAGATCACATGCACAAATAAAATTACAAGAGCCAAAAACCCCAATATATACAAAATTTAAAATAAATACCCAAAACCCCAGCCGCAAACAAGGGTTGGAAAATATAACTATTTACAAAATGTTATTTTACAATATGCACAATGATTTATGGCTCTTATAAGCAAATCTATTCATTAAATGAACAATAGATAAAAAGTAGATGAGCGAAATAATTTTAATGGGTGAGCAATGGCCAAGATCTCTACAAAATCAATCGTTAGGTCTCCTTGAAATTTAACAAAATGGGCTTTTAAGCTTTCTTGTCTTGGGAGTTGGCTGGTCCAACCGAAGACTTTCCCTCACGCCCAAGATCTGAATACCATAAAGTCTCTACACACTTAAGATCAAGTTATTAGATCAATATGGGTTAGATAGACACCATAACCCTCAAGATCTAGAGATACTTGCTAGATCAATCAAGTTAGAATGCTTCTCTAAACTTAGTAACTAATGCAAGATACCTATGAAAATAGTTAATCCAATCAATGGATAAAGAAATAATAACTTATAAAATATTATTCAATAGAGCATTAAGAACATGATCCAAAATTTTTTACCACAAGAAGCTGAAGAGGAACACCACCATGAATAAACCCAAAGTCTCTTGCTTTATTGATAAAAAAATATTACAACCAACAAAGCTTGACTCAAAGCTTCTTCACAAAATTTTAGTTTTTTGAGAAGCAAATGGCTTCTAATTTATAGATAAATCCTCCAAGTTTATTTATCCTTGGTTGAAAATATTTATTTTTGAGGAATTTTTGAATTTCTCATGAAAACCATTTTTTATTAGCTCAAAAATAATCATTTTAGCTAATTTCCTCAAAAATTTGACTTTGACTTAACCACCAAGGCTCAAGATTCCAATTTTTGTTGAAATTCCCAATATACCCTTGGTGGGGTACCCCCAAAATTTAATTTCTTTGATACTCACGAATTTTTGCACTTGGAGAATTTAATTCCTTTAGGACTCTTAATTTTCACTCTAATTAATTAAATTTCTGGTTTAGGATTTTAATTTATTTTTTGCCAGGAAATTTAATTAATTGACACGAGGGGTTTAAATATTTTTCCACCTTCTAATAATTTAGCCATGGTGTAAGTATGAGGGATCATGCACTAAACTATTTTTTACAGAAGATAATTACATTTCAACTCTCAAAGGGGGAAAACCCATTCGTTATAGACTCTCAATTTATTACCCAATTCTGCGGCTCAATATGATCTAGTAGACCAAGTGATTTGTAATAAAATAATTTAGCCAATTAGCTTAAATTATTCTCAAATCACTTTTACAAAACACTCGACTAAAACGCTAGGACTCACCTAAGACTTTGACATTAAATTCCACGCTAGCTTTAGGGTGAGGTTGGAGGGAAAAACTCTGTTGATCATTCGTGTCTAGAAACATAGATGAATCAGTGAGACGAAAAACCTCCTAGGATGAAATTCGTCACCAAAATAATAGGCTTACCTAGGTTTTTACATACATATATGGTCTTAGTACTTTCTAGCGTCATTTACATTAAAGTTTTGTAGAATGGTTATACAACTTTGATAAACTGACGACTGACGAAGATGAATCCAGGATATATGTCTGCTCGAATATGATGGAATCCTTTGCAAAAAAGACACCATGGCTAAAATATTAGAGGGTGGAAAAATATTTAATCTCCTCAAGTGTCTATTAATTAAATTTTCTGGCAAAATATAAATTAAAATCCTAAATCATAAATTTAATTACTTAGAGTCAAAATTAAAAGTCCTAAAGGAATTAAATTTTCCAAGTGGAAAAATTCGTGGGTATCAAACAAATTAAATTTTGGAGGTCTGATACCAAGGGAATATTGGAAATTTCAAGAAAAAATGGATCCTTGGGCCTTGGTGCTTAAGTCAAAGTCAAATTTTTGATGAAATTATCTCGAAATAATAATTTTTGAGCTAATAAAAAATGGTTTTCATGAGAAATTCGAAAAATTCCTTAATAATAAATATTGTTGACGACAAAGATTAAGAGATGATCAAACCAGGGTTGCGGGGGAGCCCCCCCCCTCGACCCCACTTCCAATTCGTGCTCCACGTGGGAGTGCGCTCCCGAAATTGCTCCCCCCGAGAGCGTTTTTTGGGAGCGTGCTCTCGAAATTGCTCCCCTCGGGAGCTTTTTTTCGGGAGTGCGCTTCGAGGTAAAAAAAAAAAAACGTTCCCTGGTTTTCAGGGAACGTTTTAGGGAGCGTTTTTTTTAGGGAGGGAGCATTTTAGGGAGTATTTTTTTAGGGAGGGAGCATTTTAGGGAGCGTTTTTTTAGGGAGAGTGTCCATTGTATCTGATGGATGGACAAATGTAAAAAGCAAGCCATTGATAAGTGTTCTTCCTCTGTCTGTTAGTGGTGCAATCTTCCTTTCATCATATGATTACTCAGATAAGTTCAAGATCGACATCAACATTGCAGAACTGCTAGAAGACCAGACTACTAGAAGACTGGCACACACAAAAGCTTGGTCCTAAATGAAATTACTTGCTCTCCATTTGCTTAAATCGTCCATTTGCCAACCTAACTATATTGTCAATATAATTTGTGTGTATCAACTATTTTTTAACATATTATGATACAATTCCATTTAGTAGTGGCCATTATTTTATTGTAAACCCAGAAAAGGTATATCCTTTAACAATCTTGAGACAATTTCCTACCATAAAGTGGAATGGATTTTGTTCAAACTAGTGGAAAAGTATACATCATATTCATTTTATGCAAGGATCGACTGTCAAGATATGAGTAAAGGCTAATCTTCTTTAAGGAATAAAAACAAAGTCTTAGCTTTAAGACTCATTGTGCTGCAGTTATTATTATAAGCAGAATATATGACCCTTTGAAACTTAGTATTTAATTCAACAACAATTTCTCTCCACTGTAAAAAGGGCCTAAATATTATGAAATCATTCTTTGTACTATTGTTAATGCCTTACACCTACTCCTTTCTCACATTGAAACCAAGTTGACAGTCCTTTGCAATCGAGATATGCCATCTTATTGGAGAAAGTGATGGATGACCGAAATATTTGTTGCTGTTTCATCAATGCCTCTACCCTTTTAGGTCATGGCCATATTGCTTGCATGAGATGAGGGCTTGTGTATTTTCCCATCTATTGTTTCTTAGAGATTTTACGACCTTAATGGCAAAGTGGGTAACAAGTTGATGAAAATGCAATTGCTTAAACTTTGGATAATTAATGATATGCCTTCTAGGTTGAATTTCCCTTTTCCTTAAAAGAAATTAATTTATTCCTTAGCAACACATTCTACGTGTTCTCCACCTGTTGGACATGTTGAATACCTATGCAGTTAGCTAAAGTATAGAGCCCATTTTCCCCCCGGGGACTGACTTACGACTCTTAAGATTTTAACTCTATTATATTTTATTAGGTAAGATCCCATTTTTTTTCTTAAGCGACCATCACACACAAAAGCATGTGACTTCTTGCACAATGATATCAAAAGCAAAGCCCCATTTTAAGCTGCCTAATGTGACCCCAACATTACAGTATCTTACTGTATCTTTTAGGATGATATTCTGTTAGAAGTATTCCAAAAACTAAATGTATCATGTGATTTTCTCAATATGCGTTCAGTGTTTATTAATACGCCATCGTTTTTAAGATTTTTAAATCTTTACAACCATCTAGATTTCTATGGTTGACAATTTGCACATTATTTCATCCAAGACACACCACAGGTTAGAGCTTTTTCATTTCCTTCTGGGTTACATCTCGGGAATTTGTGGGAATATTTTATTGGGTCATTATCTTTAAGTGGGTGTCTGACATAAAGTATCTTCTCTTCATTCTTACATCTTTACAAATACCCTTTAATGTTTCTAGAGAAATTATTCTTCATTCTTACATCTTTACAAATATCTTTTAACATTTCTAGAGAAATTATTCACATTTTTTTAATTATATTTTACAAGGGAAGACAATGTCAACAAGAATTAAGGCCAAGCATTAGAAGACCACCATTACCACGATCTGCTAAAAAATTAGACATTTCTCGTGGCAAGAGGCCAAGCAATAGATAAAATAGATTTACTAGCCTTTTCTAGTTTCTAGTAGTTTTTAACTTTTTATAACTGCTGAAACTTGGCTCTTTCATATTTATTATGATATTTTTTCTAAACAATATATGACAATTTAAGTTTAAAGTTTGAAACTTTGAAGTTGGCAGTTATAAGTTTATAACTCATTATGAATTATGAATATGATGCTTCATGAAATTTGAAAGTTGTTTCATTTCGTTTCATTATATAACATTTCATTTCATGTTAAATATTTTTTGTTGTAATGGTTACCTTAACCTACAAGTACAACTATGGTGATCAATGAATCAATGATGATAAATGTTATATATTGAATTTCGAAATATTGAAACTTTAAGATTGATGAATCATGAGACTCAAGAGTCAATATGTTGTATGTTTCTAACTTGTGAACGTGGTTGATGAAGATTATAAGTTCTAGATGATTGATGTTATATGGTTCAATCTATGTTTTTATGTTTTTGATGTTTAATTCATCATTCTACATGCTTTTGTTGACATATATGCATCAAAATATAAAAAATACATATTATAAAAAAACACTCCCCGAAACGCACCCGGATCGAGAGATTCTGAAAATGGCACTCTCGCTCCCCGTTTTCGCTCCCGCTCCCGCTCCCAAGTAACCTTGGATCAAACATTTATCAACGGTTGAAATTATTTTGACGGGGATCAAACCAGCTAGATGTTATTTTTCAACTCGGATGATTTATCTATAAATTAGAAGCCACTTGCTTCTCAAAAAATATTTTTTTTGTAAAGAAGCTTTGAGTCAAGCTCCGCTGGTTGTAATACTTTTTGATCAATAAAACTAAAGACTTTGAGGTTTATTCATGGTGGTGTTCCTTTTTTGCTTCTTGTGGTAAATGTTTTTGGATCAAGTTCTTAATGCTCTATTGAATACTATTTTATAAGTTATTATTTCTTTAGCCATTGATTGGATTAACTATTTGCATATGTATCTTGCATTAGTTATTGGGTTTAGAGAAGCATTCTAACTTGATTGATCTAGCAGGTATCTCTAGATCTTGAGGGTTATGGTGTCTATATAACCCTTATTGATCTAATAACTCGATCTCAAGTGTGTAGAGACTTTATGGTATTCAGATCTTGGGCATGAGGGGAAGTCTTCGGTTGGACTAGTCAACTCGTAAGACAAGAAAGATTAAGAGCCCACTTTGGTAAATTTGAAGGCTTATCTAACGATTGGTTTTGTAGAGATCTTGGCCATTGCTCACCCATTTAAATTATTTCGCTCAGCTTTTTTTATCTATTGTGCATTTAACGAATAGATCTGCTTATAAGAGCCATAAATCATTGTGCATATTGTAAAATAAAATTTTGTAAATAATTTTATTTTCTAACCCTTGTTTGCAGCCGGGTTTTGAGGTTTTTGGGATTTATTTTAAATTTTGTATATATTGGGGTTTTGGGCTCTTGTAATTTTATTTGTGCAGGTGATCTGCAACCAGATCTGAATATTTTTCGAGGGTTTTCAAGGGTTTAAGGCCTTGGAAATTTTTGAGAGGGTTTCTAGAGGTGGATCTAGGCCTAGGAAGGCAAGATCCACCATCCTTTTCTGCTCCAAGATCATCGCTCAAGTCCAAGGAGAAGCCGTCAACCTTCAAGAGGATTTTAGTGGCATTTTGGGAAAATTTTGGAAATCTGAAGCAAATTTAAAATTTGTGCAGGGGTTTGAAATTGGTTTGGAGCCTCCTTGGTTGAGTTTACCCTAGCCATAGCCCTCCTTCCTTCCTTGGTTGAGCTGCTGGCCTATATTAGCCCTAGATCCTTTGCCGTGGCCCCTTGAAGACTTGCTGTCATCCTTGTTGGTCCGCTTGCCTAGGCCTCAGGCCTTTCTTAACCTTTTCAGGCCTCCTCTAAGCTTGCCGCAGCCCATTTGGGCCTCTTCCTGCCCTCATCTCTCCTTCCCCTGCCTCCATTCAGCCTCCCTCTACCCTTGGCTGCCCTCTTTTCCCCTCCGTCCTCCTTCGCTCCCCTCTGGCAGCCTCCCCATCCTCCTCCATAGGCCTAGCAACCTTATCTCCCCTGGCCGCAAGCTCTATAGGGCTGTTCTGCCCATACCGTGGCCTCTATAAGCTTCATTGAGCCTTAATGCAGGCCTAGTTTGGCTTTTGATCCTAGCCGCAGCCTCGAAGAGGCTTGCCCCTCCCTCTTCCTAGTCTTAGCCTTCCCTCATCAGCCTCTTTTCGGTCTTTGAATTATCATTTGAATTTCTGGGCTGATCTATTGGTGATTTTGCAGATATATTGGGGAGAAACTTGTGTTTGCAGGTGGACTAACTTTTGGAAAATTTTGTGGACAAGTTTGGCTAGTGTCTCCAAGCTCAAAGGGCTCAAGGGTTTGATCTCTGAACCCTATTCATCTCATTGTTTGCTACAACAGCCTAATATCTTTCTGAGAGTGATCAAATACATATCTAAGTGGCATGAAATAAATTGATAATCTATATAATACATTGAAAGGTCACTTAAGCATATTTGGGCATTATTTGCTTGACTAAATCATAAGTTTTGTTGACTTTCATCTCTGCATCTGAAGTTTGATATGGTGGAAGTGACATAGGTTCTATTTGTGTGTCTTAAAATCATCTAACAAGTCATAAAAACAAAGCAATAATTCATTGCATCATTTGGCTAGTTGTTTGGGCTTGTTTTCATGTTTTATTGCTAACTGTCATAAGTATAATCAGATCTGATCCTAACAGTCGCAATTGCATCATAAGAGGGTTAATTCATCTAAAATATTCTTGTGATAAAGTTGATGTGACATTTGGGTTTATAGTGCTCATATTTGGCAAGCATTTCACATTTTTTCATCTAAAGCACCCGAAACACAACTTAACATACTGCTTGCTTACTGCTGTTATAAAGTTGATTTGTGTCTCACTGAATATCATAAGATCATAGGTAGCTCTAAGTGTTGTCATTGGCTCACACTTTGTTAGTTTTCATTAATTAAAATGCTATTGTCGTCAAACAATTGCATTACTGATAAGGAAATGAACATGTGATTGTCTTGTAAAAAGTTCCAAATTTGCACACATAAGCTCTCTCCCTAATCTCATAATCTAACAATCTTGGTTGCCTAAGTGATAAATCTAAGAGCTCATTGAATACTGCTATTCTAATGAATTTAATCTTTTGAGTTGGCACAAAAAGTTTGATACAATAGTATTGCCTATGTTCCTCATTGTCTAAGATCTGTTTGTGAATAATAGTTCTACATTGACATTTATATTCCAAGTGATTCTTTACTTGAAGATTGCTAATCTAATTGGCATTGAGCGAAATTGGCATATCTTGGGATCCTTAAAAGAGCATTAATAGTCTTGTGGTATCTTTGAGTAATAATCATTGACAAAGTGTTTTAAATAGATAAGTGCTCTAATCGTTACTTTGGGTTTATTTATTGTCGCTATCTTGAGCATATTAATAAGTCATTTATTTTGTTGGGTACATCTTGATATCGTATTAGCACTTGTCTTATGGTTAAGATTGTCTTTTGAATATCATTGTCAAGTATTTGTTTCCTTAACTCAAGATTTGATTATAGCTTAAGCACTCAAAGCATCGAGCAATATTAACCTAAGACGTACTCAATATCCTTTGCGTTGCATCCTAAGTTTAGTTGCATTAATAACTTACTTCCAAGCATAAGCTTGGTTGCTAGACTTCTAGGGCCACCCATCTCCTCTAGCTTGAGGGGCTTAACAACTCTTCGGTGGTTAACACAGTGAACTCGTAGTCATCAGAGCCATAGTCTTTGTAGCGCCGGAGGCGTCGGGTGATAGGTGCCTAACATAAGGTATTGTTAATCAAGCCCTTGCTTGCTTCCTCTTGACCTCCTTCCCACAATCTACCTTCGATCCTAGCTTCAAAATAGTTAAGGGAAGGTCATACTTATATTAGGCATTTAATTAAAAATAACCAATATCTTTGCATCTTACCTAGGTCTTAGGATATGCATTTCATATAAGTTAGTGAAACATCCAAGCAACAATTGTCCATTCGGTTACTTGGTCTTAATTCAATAAGCAAGAGTTTTGACTCCATAAGGCAATGGTCTCAAATATAAATTTAATCTAATGCTTTAAATCTTGCTAAATTTAACAAGGTAAGTAGGTCACACAATTGTGTCTCCCGGACACGTTGGTTCAACTTGTCCTTCATCATCTCATTTCCATAGGGTCTATCCCCCATATCCTGCTGTTGGGAGACAACTAGAACAAAGAGGTTTGGGATTGGGGTGACAACCCCTGACCTTAGTTGTTGTCGCAATGCCTGCACAATCTATGCGACACCAGGAACATTCTATTAATAAGTTTTAGGCTTGTCTTAGGTGATCCGATACATTATTGTTCTAATAGTTTATTCTTGAGAACATATATAGTGTTTGCAGGTTTCCAAGCCCTTGGGCTTCAAGTTCACAAACTATGGGCACAAGTTGACTATATTTGGATCCTGAATATTTTATATGGTTTTCTAACTTCGCTAAGGATGTGGTTTGGCATTTACCTTTTCATATATATATCTAGCCATTGTCAAAATCTATACAAATTTTCGTTCTCAAAATTCTTCTAAAGCATTATACATGTGTATATTTTGTAAATATATTTTTGTATAATAGATTTTTTATAAATAATTTTATTTTCTAACCCTCGTTTGCAGCTAGGGTTTGGAATTTTGAGTTTTTTTTGAATTTTTGTATATATTGGTGTTTTGGGCACTTGTAAATTTATTTGTGCAGGTGATTTTTAAAGAAATTTGTTGGATTAGAACTAGATCTAGGCCCTTGAGGGTAAGATCTAGCCTCTACAAATTTTTGTAGGGCCAACAATTGAAGAATTTGCAGTGAAATTGAAGATCTGAAGCAAATTTAATTTTAGGCTAGGGTTTTGAAACTTTTTAGGGCCTTGAGGCCCAACGTTCTCCTCCATGCAGCTTTTAAGGCCCCATAAGTTAGCATTTTTCAGCTTTCCTAGGCCTGGTCGTGGCCTCTAGGCCACTTGGCTTCCTTGACGCAGGCCCTAGAAGGCCTCCCCTTGCCTTCGGCCCTCCCTCTCCTCTTCACCCGCCTCTCCCCTTCTCCTTGACGCAAGCCCTAGAGGGCCTCCCCTTGCCTTTGGCCCTCCCTCTCCACTTCGTCTAGCCCTCTACCCTCCTCCTTTGCCCTCTGTACTGCCTTCGTTGTCTCCTCTTCCCCTTTGGGCTCCTCCTCGTGGCCTAGCGACCTAGCTGTAGGGCTAATTTAAGCCTCAACCTCTCTTTCTAGGGCAACCACAGACCTTAAGGGCTCTAAAGCCCCAAGTAACAACCCTCTAAGGCCTTTTAGTCCCTTCCTTGAGCTAGACGACAACCTTTTAGTCTTGTCGTGGGCCTATTTAGGCCCTCTCTCCTTTGTCGTGGGGTTTTGTAGGCCTCTTGGCCTTAGCCGTAGGCCTATAAGGCTTTTTTCCCTTGCCTCTTTCCCTTTTCCTTGCCATAACTTTCCCTCATCTGTCTTGTCGACCACTCTGTGTCAACGACCCCATAACAATACACCCCCATTTTTGCAAATGGGATTTATCATGTTCGAGGTGTTCACGCCATTCAGATTTCATCATCAGTCGACAGTTTTGTAAAAGATGTAAACCCATTTTGCATGTTTATAATGTAAATGATCTTAGTAAGACCATCATGTATGTAACAACCTAGGTAAGCCTAGTATTTTGGTGACGATTTCTATCTTAGGAGGTTTTTCTTCTCACTGATTCATTTGTGTTTCTCGACACAAATTATCAGTAGAGTTTTCCTCTCCAACCTCACCCCAAAGCTAGGATGGATTTTGTCATCAAGATACTAGGTAAGTCCTAGTGTTTTCTATCGAGTCTTTGTAAAAGTAATTGGCTAGATTATTTTATCACATATTACTTGGTATGCTAGATAATATTTTAGGTCGCAGAATTGGGTAGATATTTGAGGGTCTATTACTAATGGGTTTTCCCCCTTCATGTGTCAAATTGTAATATATTGATGTAAAATATTTTAGTGCATGGTCCCTCATAGTTAGACACCTCGACTAATGTATTATAGGGTTGGAAAAATAATTAATTCCAATTCCCTTCGTGAGTCAATTATTTAAATTTTTTGGCAAAATTAAATTAAAATTATAAGCCAAAAAATTTAATTAATTTGAGGTCCTAGGGAAAACTAATGCTCCAAATTAAATAATTCGTCAGTTCTATAAGTTTTAATTTTTGTAGGTCCCCGACCAAGGGAATATTGAAAATTTCAAGAAATTTTGGACCCTTGGGCCTTGGTAGTTAAGTCAAAGTCAATTTTTTGAGGTGATTAACTCAAAAATATTATTTTTGAATTGATTAAAAATGAATTAAATGAAAAATTCGAAATTCCTCAAAAAATAAGTAATTTCGACGAGTGAGATTAAAAGATGATTAAATCTTTTTTCGACGGTTGAGATTACTTTGACGCGGATCAAGCTAATTAGCTTGTTGGAGATAAATCTATAAATTAGAGGTCTCTATCAATCATTTTTTCATCTGATCATTGAATCGTGCACTTGCTCTGAAAAGCTCTTGTAACTTTTGCTGAGTAATAAAATGCAAAGACTTTGGGGTTTCAGACAGTGGTGTTTATTTTTCAGACTTATGTGGTAATATTGCTTCTAAAACTCTGTTGCTTTTATTTGCATTTGCTAGTTAATAGCCTTTGAGGATTGATCTGTGCAAGGGTATCTTGCACAAATTTTTGGGTTTTTTAGATATAATTTTGGTTTGATAGAAGTATCAGGTATCTATATTTCTTGATGATCTTATGTTTTTTTTTGAATTTCTATTAATTTAAAAATCAGATTTGAGTGTATAGAGGTTACTATACATGATTTGGGTGTTTGGGGAAATTCTCAGGAGGATCAACCGACTCTCAGATTTCAAAGCTTGAAAAGCCCATTGTTTCTTAATTTCTAAAGTCATCTTATGAAATATTTTATTTGCAGGATTTTTCTTAAGCGTGTGCCTTTTTAAATTTTCAGTTGATTTCTTTTAAATTGTGCAAAATGGTTTAAATCTGGCTAATAGATGGCTTTGATTTGTTAGATCTGTAGAATAGTACTGTATATTTGTAAGTATCATTATTTTTTTAACTCACTGGGGTTTAGGGTTTCATATTTCCGTACATGTGTTAGGTTTTTGGGTTTTCCTTGTTTTTGGTTTTGTGCAGGTGATTTTGGAAGGTCTTCAGAGAATTTTTTTATAGATTTGAGCCAGATCTAGGCCCTGGATGGTAAGATCTGGTCTCAAGATCAGATTTCTTGCAGATCTGAGCAAGACTTAGGCACTAGAGGGCAAGACGTTCCCTCAATGTTTAAGTTTTTGTAGGAAGACTCATTTTAAACAAATTTTAAAAAATATGAATTTACTAGTTAAAATTCTAAAAGGAGAAATTCGAAATTGGTTTTGTGCAGTGTGCTTGCAAATTTTCTCCTCCTGATCCTTTGTCTGCTGCTCTTCACGCTGTTTATGTGTTGCCTCCAGCTCTGCGTGCTGCCTTACCTTCTTTCCCTCACGCTCTCTGCGCTCTGCAACTCCCTCATCCTTATTGCCTGCGTGAACCCTCATTTCCTTGTCGACAATTTCCTCCCAACTCCAAGCTCGCGATTTCCCTTCCTTTCCTCTGCCTCTGCGTGCTCCCTCATGCAGCGTTCGCCTTCCTCTTCCGCGTATCCCTTTCCCATCCGCGTTTTTCCCTTTACCCACAGCCTCCACGCTGTCCGTCAACTCCTCCATTTCCTGCGTCTACCTCTGCGTGAGTCTCCTTCACGCTGCTCTGCTCCCTCATCCCTCTTCTTTGCGTCTTCATTCTGATGCCATCTCCAAGCTGCTGCCTCAACTCCATTCCTCTCACTCTTATCCTTTGGCTTTACGCTTTACCCTAGCACCTAAGCACAACAAACAAATTAAGGCATTTTTTTAATTTTAAAGTTTGGGTTTTAGATTTCATAACATAACACATTTCATTTTTTCTTTAAAAAAGTTTTCCAAAGTTTAGTTTAAATTTTAACATTTCAATTTTTGGGTTTCGTTTAGATTTTAAAACTTGGCATTTCATTCTATTTTTAATTTTAATTTTTTGTAAAGTTTGGAGTTTAGTTTAATAATGTTTCATTTTTATTTAATGTGTATAAAGTTTAGGTTAGTTCTAACATTTCAAATTTTTAAATAAAGTTTGGTTTTATTGTAATTTTTTAACACAAATTTTTATTGTTTTAATTTATCCAACATTTGTAAAATTTTAGTTTAACATTTTAATTTTAATTTTAGCTTTGCATTTGTAATAACATTTAGTTTTTGTTGAACTTGCATAAAGTTTTAGGCTAGGCATTTAGATTTAGTTTTTATTTAGCTTTTGTAAAGTTTTAGTTTAGAATTTTAAATTTAAATTTTACTTTTTAGCATTTGTAATAACATTTCATTTTTATTTAATTTGCATGAAGTTTAGGTTTTCATTTTTTGATTTTAGTTTTAAATTAACTTTTATTTTTTTTTTGCAAAAAGAAAGCTTAAAAAATATTTTGTTTTCTTTAGCCTTTGTGAAAACTTCAAATTTTTTCTTTTTGTCCCATAAATATTTCTTTTCGAGATTGCTTTTGAGGAACATCATTGAGGTATAAAGGTCTTAAGCATCAGAGAATTTTTTCTTAGTCAAAAGGAAATTTAATTTTTAAACATCTCTAAAGTTTTACTATAGAGAATTTTAAAATTTTTTAGTGCTGGAATGTTTTAAAATATCATTTGAATTTGGAAGTTTTAAACATTTTAATTCCTTGCTCTTTCATGGTATAATTTTTCAGGATTTAAAGTGTTTAAGTTGTGCATTGGGTTTTGAGTTATTTCGTGGTTAATATCTACTGAGATCATTTGTCGATTATTTTCACTATAACTGTGGTTTAAATTCACTTGGATTAACATTGCATGATAAACATTGAGAAGTTTTTCAAGTAATTGTTACATGTTTCTCATTTCCTGAATTGAATATCTTTAATGCATTATCTTGAAGGTGATATTGAAGAGTTGTGAAGATATTTTGTTCTCTTTGAGCTATAATTGCATTTGGAATAATAAGCTTGTGATTTGATTTGAAATTATATTATTTTTTAATACATTGTCGAAAAGCTTATCTTTCAGTTTGGTGAAGTGAATATTCATAAAGCTTATCTTTCAGTTTTGTGAAGTGAATATCTATTTGAGCAACTAAAAGACTGTGGTGTACATCTCATAGATAATTGTGGCATAGGCGTTTTTGTCCTTGAATCTAGCTTCATCTCTCTCCATTCTCTAATCATCTCGTGCATTTGCATTTTAAATTAGATCTGCATTATTAAAATTTACTTCCAAGCATAAGCTTGGTTGATAGAGAGATAGGTACTCATCTGTCCTTGCTTGAAAAACCTGGTTCTAATAGCACTTATAACTGCGACTTTGAAATCGTCAGAGCCACAACTCTTTGCAGCACCAGAGGCACCGGGTATGTTAGATTTTCAGGGGAGGTATCATTAATCACACCCTAGTGTGCTTCACCTTAACGTCTCTCTACTACTTCCTATGGAATCGGGCTCAATACAGTAAGGGTTGAAGAGTTTAACTTAGAGAGGCATTTAATTAAAATTAACCAAGACTCCTTGCATCTCACATTAGTCTTAGGATCTGCATTTCATATAGGATAGTTTTTCATTCTAGCAGCAATTGTCTATCAATTACTTGGTCTTAATTTCATAACGAGATAATTGACTCCATAAGGCACTGATATCATACATTTAATCTAATTAAATTTGTTAAATTTCGTTAGATCTAAAACAAGTACTTGGTCGCTTGACTGTGTCTCCCAAACTGGTTGGTTTCCAACTAGTTCGCTTTCATTCCATAGGGTTTACCCCCCTTAGTCTGCTATAAGGAGATAACTTAAATGGAGAGAATGGGGATCAGGGTGACAAACCCCGATTTGAGCCATTGTCGAGGGCCTAAACATTCCGTGTCACTAAAATCACTTTAAAATCTCATTTGGTGTCTTGTGAAAAGATTTTGGCATTTGAATAACTTGTTCTAATTGTGCCTCATTGGGAAATTTGTAATCTAGTGCATTTGAATCCATTAAGTGGCATTTGCTTAAAGAATTCTAATCTAATCGAATAATTCTTGAAATTGGTATTTATCTTGTTTCAAGTAACATTGTGGCATTGTCATTAACAATCTTGCAAATTGATATCTTAACTAAGTGTGAGTCAAGTTATTACGATATTTGAACACATCCCGTAGTTGGAATTTTGTATCTTGTGGGTATCTTTGTATCTTGTTCACACTTGATAATTTGACACTTTCTTATTGTTAAGATTGTTTTTCCATTTATTGTTAAGTACTCTTGTCATAAAGGATAATCATAACTTAAGTACTTAAAACATTAAGCAATTCTTAACATAAGAAATTACTGACACACTTGCACAAACATCTTAAGTCTCGTTGCATTAATAACATACCTCCAAGCATAAGCTTGTTTGATAGACACCTAGGGCCACTGTTGCTCAATTTAGGTTGAGAGATTCAACACCTATCTAGTGGCTAACTTGGTGATGTTGCAGTCGTCAGTTTCACAGTCTTTGCAGTGCCGAAAGCATCCGGTGGTTGGAACACAGTGGAGGTATCGTTAATCAAGCCTTTGATTGCTTCCCGTTAGCTTCCATCCTACAACCTACTCTAAAGATTGGTTCCAAAACAGTTAAGAGGAAGGTCTTACTTAGACTAGGCATATAACTAGAAGTAACCAAGACTTTTGCATCATACCTAGGCCTTAGGATTCGCATAGCATATAGGGTAATTGAGCATTCAAGCAACGATTGTCCATCCAGTTACTTGGCATATAATTGATAATAAGCAAGAAGTTGACTCCATAAGGCACTGGTCTCACATTTGAATTTAATTTAATCCTTAAAACTTGCTTAAGTTAACCAAGTAGCTAGGCTACTCAATCGTGTTTCCCAGACTTGTTGGTTTCCAACTTGTCCTTCATCTTCACATTCCCATAAGGCCTAACTCCCTAGCCTGCTGTTGGGAGACAGCTAAAACAAAGAGGTTAGGGATCAGGGTGGCAAGCCCTGACCTGAGTTGTCGTCGCAGTGCCTGTACAATTTGAGCGACAACATGTTTTGGCGATGTTGCCGGGTATAGATTTTTCCATCCTTGGTCCTCACGACAATTTTTCAATCCTTTATCTTTCCATATTTTCATTTCAGCCGACAATGCCACAACATTTTTTGGTGCTGTTGTCGAGGATACGTTATTCTCAATGCCTCAACGACAAGTTCTAAATCTTCTTTTTCATCATTTCTCATTCTCTCATCTTATCATTTTTCCTCTCACTAATCTTCTCATCTTTTCTATCTACACCTCTAGCACCTGGACATTTTGGTTGGTTTCCTGTTTGGGTGGCGACTCCACTTATTCAACCATTCATTCACAAGAGCCTACTCTAGAAGGAATCCTGGTAGCTGGGTTAACCCTGCTTCCGATCCTGAAAAGGTTGTAAGAGCTCAATTAAACAAATAGCATTCTAGAGAGCATTTAATCTTTCTCAGACATGAAGCCCTCCCTAATCTCCACTTGCTTTTTCCTAATCCCATCAATCAAGACTTCATGGCTGATTATTACAAACCTTGCAACTTCACCAATGTTCAAGGATATCCTCACAATATTCTAGATGAATCTTCCATGAACAAGCACCCAAGCTTCCAGGGGAATAATGCCATCAATGTCGAAGCTCACATAAAAAAGTTCAACACCTTTGTGCCAAGATTCGCTCACGCTACTGCATATGGTCATGAGGATGTCAAAATGAAATTGTTTGTTCTGTCATTAGAAGATAATGCACTTGACTAGTTTCATGACAAAGCGGATAATGCCTTCGACTCTTTAGGAGACCTCATTGATACATTTAAAGATAAATTTGGGGATAAAAGAGAAGAAAAGTACTTAGTCAAAGAGCTTAATACTATTAAGAAAAGGGAGAATGAAACAATTGTTGATTTTTGGGTAGCATCGAATGTGCTCTAGCTCCGAAACTTTGTGGAGGGGTTAGGACACATGAGATCTCCAAGACCCAGAAATCGTTTAGAGAAATTCCACCCAGAGCTTAAGTTATTCAAATAATTAATTATTTTAATGGGGACCCTAAGTCTAAACTTAGGGAAGTTAAATAATTAAAGTGAATTAATTTAACATGTGGGTGATAATGTTCTAAGTGACGAGGATCAAGTCTTTTCTAATCTTAGCCGTCGATTAGAGATTAGATCATGCTCGTTGATTCGTCTACTGGAAAAGTATTAAAGGAAGGCTTCGGGTCAATTAGAGGATACACACAGTGGATCTAAGAGATCGAATTCTTCTGACGAAGCAGTGCTTGGATGAAGATCAGATCTGAGTGATTCAGAGAAGCAGTGAGGGGTAGATGCAGTAATTGGTCGGAGGAGCAAGAGTACATTGCAGAGCAAAGGCAATAGAGACGCAAAGGAAGCAACAAAACCACTAGGAGAGGTGACGCAGTCCCTAGAGGGGCTGATGCAAGCCCACACAGGGCTCACGCAGGGGCAGCACAGAGCATTCAAGGGACAATCCAAAATCAACTAGATATCAGGGTTTCTAAGCCGGTAGGACTAAAAATCGATTTCTGGAGAGGTAGATTCGCGCAGAGGAAGGGTGATGCAATCCATCAGCCAGACCCACGCGGGCTTACGTAGTGGCAACGTAGATATTTTTGCAGAGACAGCGGGGGTTTCACCAGTGTCTGATTCGGATTTGTTGGGACTTGCAGAGTGAGGTAAAACTCACGATTTATCTTTGCTTGCCGAGGTTTTCTCTGTTGGGTGAGTCGGATTATGGCACCCTAGATGTACTCAAAATACTGCTGCTTAATAATATAAACCCTCAGAACTGCTGCACCGGTTTTCCCGCATTGGGTTTTTACGTGGACGTGTTTGAAAAATTTGTCCCTTGGTCTATGTGCTTTACTTATTTTTCAGCACTTGTTCTGTATAATTGTGTAGGCTGTAGTGTAGTTAATTTGATGTTTTTCTGAATTATTCAGAAAATAACTTGTGAATTAAAAGAAAACGAGTAGGAGAAGTAAATCAGATTTACTGCAGTAGGGTTTCTGGTTTTGATTAAGAATTTTTCACAACAGTGGAGGAATTCAATCAAAGATTTAATGGTTTTCTAAAGGATATGACTGAAGACTACAAACGTCCTGACAAGACAGTGTTAGCGCAGTATCTTGAAGCTTTCAATGGTGATACTCAATATGAGGTGAGACATGCCAAGTCTACTACTTTAGCCGCTGCCCGGAGTACAACTGAAGAATTAGAAAAGGACAAGAAAGCTTCAGGTAAGTCAGAGATCCCAGGTTTCGAAAGAGGTCCAAACAAGTCTAAAGGAAAATAAATAAGGAAGAAGAGCACGACTTAGTTAAAGAATTAACTCGAATAATTAAGGAAACGAAAATTGAGCATGCTAGGAAGATAAGTGATATGCAAAATAAGCTGATTTGGATGGAAATAAATCAAATGCAGAATATGCAGCTCATAATAATAATAATAATAGGGGAAACAACAATCCATGGCCAAGAAGAAATCCTCCTAGTGATTAGAGGCCTACTGTGCTTGAGTCTGCCAATGTTGTTGAGGAGCTTATCCCTTTCTGCAGATCTTGTGAAAGTTTCCATGAAGAAAGTGCACGTGCCTTAACTAGAAAAATCTTGGATGAACCCACAAATGAACGAATAAATAATATTGGTTAAGATTCGTCTAGAGAAAGCCATGTGCGTATATGATTCCCTCATTGTTCACCATCAATAACTTCAGTGATGAAAAGATCCTATCACACAGATGAATGGTGAAAAGCCGTTTCAAGAGGAAATTCTGGAAATTGCTAAAAATAAGGGATATAATTATCAAATGAAGGGTAAAGAACAACATCAAAGTAAATAGACAGCTTTTGAAAAATACAAGTTAGGATTAAGAGTCGATTGGGCCGCTTGGATTAACAGTATTAAAATGTATGTCCCAGTGCTCGGGCTTCTAAAGAATCCATCTCAGCGGGCTTCATTCTTCAAAGCTTTGGGCATGGTTCAACACGGTAATATCGATAACAATCCTAAGGATGAAGAAATCAAGTTGAAGGATTTAAATTGTTATATGACTAATGAAGATCATCAACCCTTCTTCCTGAACTTGGATACCAATGATCGTTTACTTCATTATAGCATGCTCGACTTCGGTGCATCAACAAATGTTATGACTAAAAAGGTTATGGATCAGTTAAACTTAAGAATCTTTAGGCCTTATCATAACATTTGCTCAATGGATTCTAGAAAGGCTGAAGTCCTTGGTGTGGTCAAAGATCCACAAGTCTCCCTAGTTGATTATCCATATAAGATCATTACCATGGATATATCTATCATTGATGTGCCAAACGTAAGGGGAATGGTCTTATCCAGGAAGTTTGCAGTTGACTTAGGTGGGTCTATTCGGATGGATTTATCATATGCCACTATTCCCGCTGCAGTAGGTGGTATGGTCAGATTATACAGGGAAGTCGAAAAAAGATATCACGTTGAGTATCCAAAGAGGCCAGAGAATGGTGAAGAGATTAAGCCATAGGGTCATCCACCGTATTTTGAGTTAGAGTTCATTCAGTCGGTGTGTCGCTTTTCTGCGATGCATCTTCCATCTTACCTTCCGAGCAGAAAAAGAAGACTGCAGTATGAGAGAGATGTGCAACATAATGATCAAAATATTCACCAACCAAAGAGTGTCAAGTTTCAGCAAGGGACATCTGATAAGCAACCGATTGATCTACCTGTATACAAACATATGTACGAGATTGTTGTTGATTTTTGGGTAGCATCGGATGTGCTCTAGCTCCGAAATTTTGTGGAGGGGCTAGAACACATGAGAGGTCCAAGGCCCATAAATCGTTTGGAGAAATTCCACCGAGAGTGAAAGTTATTCAAATAATTAATTATTTTAAACGTATCCTAAGTTGAAACTTAAGGAAATAAAATAATTGAAGTGAATTAATTTAAATGTGGGTGAGAATGTTCTAAGTGATGAAGATCAAGTCTTTTCTAATCTTAGTCGTTGATTAGAGATTAGATCATGACCGTTGATTCATCAATAGGAAAAGTATAAAGGAAGGCTTGAGGGTCAGTGGGAGGACACACACAAAGTCTGAATCTAGAGATCAAATTTTTCTGATGGAGCAGTGCTTGAACGAAGATCAGATCTAAGTGATTCAGTGCTGCAGTGAGGGGCAAAAGCAGTTGTTGGTCGGAGGACCAAGAGTACATAACAGAGAGGCAACAGAGACACAGAGGAACCAACACAACCACCAGGAGAGGTGATGCAGACCCACGCAGGGCTCACGTAGGGGTTGCGCAGTGGCTTCGAGGGACATTCCAGAAATTGCTGGAGATCGGGGTTTCTAAGCCGACAGGGCTGAAACTCGATTTTCTGAGAGTAGATCATCCCAGAGAAGGGGTGACTCAGTCTTCAACTAGACCCACGCAGGCCTACTCATCTTATGCGTAGAGGCAACTGGTGTTTCACCAGTTTCTTATACGAATCAGTCGGGACTTGCAGTGTGTGGTAAAACACACAAATTTTTCTGTCTACCAAGGATATTCTCTGTTGGGTGAGCCGGATTATGGCACCCTAGATGTACTTAGATTACTGCTTCTTAATAATATAAACCCCCAAATTTGTTGCATCGGTTTTCCCACTTTGGGTTTTTCCGGGGACATTTGTCCGAAAATAAGTGTCTTATGTTTGAATGCCTCATTTATTTTTGAGTACTTGATCTGTATAGTTTTGTAGGTTGCAGTATATTTACATTAATATTTTCTTGATGTGTTTAGAAAATAACTTGTTAATTTAATGAAAACAAGCAGGTAATGTAAATCATTTTTCTGCAGTAGGATTTCTGTAACTTAGATTTAGAAATTTTCACATGGTATCAGAGCTGTTGCAGATCAAGTATAGTTGAAGCCATTAGCGAAAGTATGAATAAAAATTTGCTGCAGGAAAATAGTTGTCCTGAGTATTAACGCTGAACTAGAAAGAGGCAGAGGAAGAGTGACGCAATCACCAGAGGGGCTCACGCAGAGCTTGCGTCAACCAACTAGGGTGACGATGTCGCTGCAGCAGAGGCAACGCAGTGTTTCCTGGTCCAACATAGAGGTTTTTGAGCCTGATTCATTCTATTGCCGTTGTTGGAAGAGCAATACGATTTTCTTCTAGAGTTGCTGGTGGGGCATTGTTTTTGTTGGCGTAGAGCAATGTCTAGTGGGGCAGTGGCAAAGTAGAGGGAAGCAGTTCCTCAGAAGATTCCTTGCCAAGAAGTCTAGATCTAGTGCTGATCAATAAAGAGTGATCGGAGAGGAGTGTTTCGACATCAGTTGGCAGAAGGATTTCCGTAAAGGAAATTGATTTTCAGAGGGAGCTTGTTCCATAGAGGGTTTCTAGTGCCAAAGAAACCCAGATCTGAGTTTTGCTGGGGCTCCAACAAAAGAGGGAGAAGAGAACTAGTTCAACATTTTCTTATTGAGCAGAGATGGCCGCACATGGACTGAGGGATCAGGACAGGTTGGATGGAGCATCCAACTTTGTCATTTGGAAGGCCAAAATCTTGTCAATTTTGGATGAACATCGCATCAAGGATCATGTCTTGAATGTAGTTGTCTTTATTGATGCTGACCCTCTCAAGAAGTATGAGGAGGCTCAAGCGAAGGCAAAACACATGATCATGGACGGAGTCAAGGATCATGTGATCCCACATATTGTCGAGAAGAACACATTAAGGGAAATGTGGACTTCCTTGACCACTATGTACCAGGGAACTTCTGTCCAGTAGAAGATGTTGCTTGAGAATCAACTGAGACTGTTTCAGATGCAGAAGGGAGAAGAGATCGACCCCTTCCTTATTAGATTGCAAGCGATCCGAGATCAGTTAGCTTCCGTAGGGGCTACACCAGATGATGGACTTATGGTCAGGACTGCCTTGAATGTAGTCACTGAAGACTGGGAAACCTTTGTCCAAGGTATTTTGGGTAGGGTTGCTCTTCCAAACTGGGAGGATATGTGGGAAGCTCTTTGATAGGAAGAGATCATAAGGTTGACCAAGGATGGAAGCAACATCACGGAGATCGAAATCAAGGAGGAAGAGGAAGATGCGACTCTCGCATATAAGGGATAGCATGGGCAGCAGAGAAGGAAGAAGGACCTCTCGAAGGTCAAATGCTTCAGGTGTGGAGAATTGGGATATTTCGCCACACAATGCCCTCTGAAGAAGAAAGGCAAAGAAGAATCTGACACGAAGGTTGCTGCAGTGAAGGATGATGATGGGGATGATGATGATTGTGCCATGAGTGCTCATGTGCCTCGGTAGAAGAGGTGGGGCGACATTGATCTGTAGTTATTTGAACTGCAGAGTGGGGCAGGATCGTTGAGGTGCCCAAACTCTTGGATCACATATGGCTATAGGAGCCCTTAATGACAGTAACATAATGACGGGTGTCAGTTGATGCAAGGGATGATGGAGCAACAGTGGTAGAGCTGGAGTGCCGAAGTCTAAAGCAGCGTAGAGCAGAGGCAGCAGCAACGTAGCAGCAGGAGCGCAGTGCACAATGGTTGGATCTCATAGGTTCCAGCCTCGAAAGTTTCAGTTGGAGCTGATAAAATTAATTGCGGTCTTTATACTAAGACATGTTTTCGTCTAGTTATAAATATTCTATGTTCATGTGTTCAATCTCGAATGATTAATGTAGTGATTTGTTGATTAAAAATTGGTTAATTAACGAAATACTGATTCAATCCCCCCTCAGTATTTCCAATATCTAGCCTTTGAAACATTGAAGCAGTTAACTAGGGTACTTGTTGAAATGTTCTTGCAATTTAAGAATGGCATTAGGGCAATTACAAACACCTCCAAAATGCCTTAGTTGATTTCATGGCCTATTTTTAATTATTAAATTGATGGGACAAGATTTTTGAGTCTTAATAGGGATCACTAGAAGCAACATCCAACCCCAATTTTATTGTTTATGTTTAGTCACTGTTTTTAACCAATGGTTTCAGAACCGAATTAGTGATCAAACCAGAAAACTCTTTGAATCGAGAACGACAGACCAAAAAACTGATCAACCAAAAACACTTAAAATATTCAAATTTTAAAGAAAAACATATATGTTCGTGTGCTCCATATGAATCCAAAATATTTATACACAAATAAGCAAAAGTTCTCTTTTATATATCATGTAGGGTTGCACATAACGAAAATAGCACATAGTGCAATCCATCTCTAAATCGAAAATACATCAACAAATATGCTCTAGATGGGCTCTAACATAAAAAAAAATCCATGTTACAACGAATACCTACATGTCATCAAAATCATTGCCTATATGGGGATCTTTGTTATCAAGATCACCCTCTAGGCATTAAAATAAGATAGAAAAAACCTAGCATGTTAAGTCAAAATTTTATTTGAGTGATGGGTACATTTTTAGTAGGGTCATGATAGAGGAGTTCGACAACCAATGCCACTAACATCAAGATCCATGGAGGGCTTGGTGCTCTTGATTAAATGTTAGTTCCATACACTTGTACATGACAAAATCCAATGGAAACGTTGCAATCCCCCCAATCTCGAAATCTTGAAAAATTGTTAAGTCCGTTGGATTGAGTGAGATTTTAAATTCTACTTTCTCCATATGAAATCCTTTGAGGTCGGAACCATTCTCAAACATCCTGAGTCATTTCATGGTGATGTTAAAAATTTGAGTAGAAAGTCGAAAGAAAGAAAGTATTTTAACGTCCAGGAGGTTAAAAATAACCTGTGGGACAGATTGCTTCTCCATCTGGCTCTTGTATTCGACCCTTTTCTTGTGGTGTTTTACAATAAACGCTCCCAGCTTCACGACAAACTCTTCGCTGAATAGATTATCCCAAGAGCTAGCTGCCAGAATACCTGCATAAATTTCCCTGCTGTCTTTGAAGGCCTCACATTCCAAAATGAAATCTTTTTCTGTGTTCACTTTTTCGGAAGAGAAAAAAATACATACTCTTTCCTCCCACATTTCTTTTGGCCTTTTCCAGCGCCCTGTTTCACAACAGAGTTGACGAGAATTAGTCCTTAATTGAGCAATAAGAATTTTAGATCTCTAAGAAATATTGGCCCCTATGTACGCCTTTTGTTGATGATTATGAGTGGGGTTAAACTCTTCAATGTAGTACTTCTTCTTTCTCCCTAGCCCTTTCTCCCAAGTACGTTTGTGGGACTTATCCATAACAAGAGTTTTTATCTCTTTATTGTTTGTAGGACACATGCTCAAGCAAACACCCTATTTACTAAACCATTTGTTATTTTGCCGCATCCAAGTCTTCTTTCTTTTGCACAATCTGTGATTAAACACAACTTTAGGCCATCTACCCACTTCCATTTGCTCAATTTTTTTCAAATATCTTATGACTCACACTATAGCAATTGCTTCAATAGGAGCAGCCCCTGTTTCACTTAACAAGATAACATAAGGAATTGCACTTTTACTTTTAAATTTGTTTGTAATCAAACGCTTCTGAATTTTCTCAATTTGTTTCCACTGCATCTTGGTTGTGTTACTGGCCCACATTTCACAACTGTAGAGAATTACCAGAATCACTAGAATCCCAAAAAGAGTTAGAGTGGTTTTCCAGTCCCACAGCTCTGCCTCTCTACACCTGTTTTGAAGAGCATAAAATGCTTTCCAACCCCCCAAAGTTCTTTTCTTTCTACAACCATCCCAACTTCAATTTCTGTTGAAGTCAATTTCGAGGTATTTGTAGTCTGCAACTTCTTCCAAAATGTTGCCTTCAAAGTTCAAAGTAGAACTTATGCTAGTTATGCTTTTTTTTGTTAGAGAAAACCACTACTTTCGTTTTGCTAATATTGACTTGCATCCCCACCCTTCTACAAAAGTGCTCAAAGGAATGTATGTGCTCTTGCAAACCAAGAGTCGATTTAGCAATCAATATAAGGTCACCTGTGTAAAAAAGAAGCTTTATAACGAACTTGCCCAAATGGATACCGTCACCTCGTTGCGAATTTAGCCACTCTTCAAACTTGTCAATATATAAACCAAAAAAGGTAGGAGACAATGAGCAACCTTGCTTGACCTCGATATCGCTTCTAAAACTTTCAGAAATGCCTGCTGAAGTTCTAATTTTGACTTTCACCTCTTCATACAGCCTATGCACAACTGCTCTCAAATGCCTGGGAACCCCGAGTTTCTCCATTCTATGCCAAAGCTTATCCCTAGGAACTGTGACAAAGGCTTTTCTGAAATCAACAAAGCAACAAAAAACTTCTTCCTTTTTTTCCCAAACTTTTTCAATGATGTGCCTTAAAGTTATACAATGATCAACTGTGGAATGTTTAGGTCTAAAACCTGCTTGCCCTTTAGCACGTTTATCTCTTTCTTCTACCCACTTGCTGATTTTATTTTCTAACATGCTTCCAAATAACTTTGAAAACAAGGGGTTTATCATTATCATTCTATAATTGGAGGGATTATTGATGTCACCACTCTTGAAAAACGGTATTTCCATACTAGTTGTCCAATCTGTGGGGAACCCCTGCTGTATGTTGTTGTTGAAAATTTTTGTGATGTGAGGTGAAAGAATTTTTAAGCCCCACTTTAGATACTCTGCTTGGAGTTCAGTGAAGTCTTTTGCTTTTCCAGCACCCAACTTCTTGATACCCATCTCTACTTCTTGCACCATGAAGAGTTTTGTGTCTGTGTTGACCAAAGGAGGAGGGTCAACCTTGGGATCTCACTCATAAAGTTGTCTTGCATAGTCGAACCATTTAGAAGCTATAATGTTGTTTTCAGTTTGCACCTTTTTCGGTTGAAGCTCCTTCCATAATAATTTGGGGTAATTTTTCCCAAGGAGAATGTCAAATTACCGTGAATTGCACAACAATAGTAGGGCCATAGGCTTGAATATTAGGCTTCCCCACTCTCTCTCTCTCTCTCTCTCTATATATATATATATATATATATATATATATATTTTAATTGTGTTTGGAACATCTTTGGTCACATTGTACGAAACCGACTGATTCGGTTCTGAACTGACCATTTCTGGTTCCATATCACGAACCAGACTGGTTTGACTGGCTAGTTCCAATAAAACTGTTTTTAATCGGTGTTTTTAAACTCAGTCAACATGGACTTGGACTCATCTGAGTTGACCATAAACCAGGTGAACTTCCTCTGCTCAGTTCAAGGACCAATTTGCTATCAAACTGGCCAATTCAATGCATGACTCATCCAGTTCTGGTTTAGTTTATTTGAGTCTTACTAGGTGAAGTTTGTCGTCTTCCTCATCGCGGTGTAGATTTTAGGAAAAGCTAAATAATTTTTTTTACCTAAACCCCAAATCCTATCACCCTAAACCCTAACAACAAACTATATAGAGAACATCCCTTCACCTCTATTTGCCTCACACTTATCTCATTGAGCAGTTGCGGATGCCCCTGAGGTGTTTGATGAGTTTGAAGATCCGAAGCCAGAGGATGATCTGTAGTTCTTCCTGAGGATCCCATTTCTAGTAGTAGTGAGTTTGTAATATTCCAAACTGAAATTTACAACTAATAATAGACACATGAACTAGGGTATAACAAATATAATTATAAGTAAGCATGCACCATCAAAAACACCAAGAAACTGGGCGAATAAGCTGAGCCATTTTATTAAATCTGGAATAAATGGGAGTACAGTAATAAGGAACAAGTGCACCTGGGCTTGCATGAGCAAGCTGAATCAACACAAGTGAGGTAGATGTCTCCTGTGAGTAGAAACGTTGACCCCCAAATGGCCTCTACATTGAACTAGGAAATTGTGCCACTACTGCTACCTGAAAATGTTTGAATCCCCTATTAGACTGCTCGGATTGGCCTGAAATTGTTGTTGTAGCTTTCTCTTAATTTTCCCCGCAAGACCTAGAAAGGAATTGGTCCCAATCCATCAAACCAGAAAACACACAAAAATGAGCTAATTACCTACAATTGCTGGCTGGAAAGAGACACCTGTTTGAGCCCTCTAGAGTGCTCAGAAAATTCAGCCAAATTAATCTTGGCCTCTCCTCAACAAACCCAGGAAAACCCAGAAAGGGTTGGGCCTAATTCCAACCTTCCAAAATTGACCCCAAATAATGTGAGCACCCTCTACAGCTGGGTAAATCGTATTGTCTGGAGAATGGCTGCCAAAGCCCTTCAAAATTAGTTGAGAATTCCTTTAGAATTATCCTTATGCCCCCTTGTAAATCTATAGCCGCCAACTGCGGTTCAAGCCTCCACAATCATTGTGCCCCTCTGATGACTGCACAGGCCCAACGAAACCACTTCTACGATGGGCCAGGAAGAAGAATTTGACCTGCATGTAATCCACTTACCCAACCCTTCAAACCACTGCAAAATCGCTGCTAGGAGCCAAAGAGAACATGCCTCTAAATTCCCGGAACCCACGCTGTCATGAAGCTCACTCCCACGAGAGTGTGTGGTCCCTTATTGTGCCCATCTTGCTCCTCAATAGCTTGAATCTCCCTGTGAAATCCCTTCGGAACGACTCCAAGAATGTAGCAAAGCTACCTTAGGGTGGCACACGAAGTCCATCGAAGTAGGAGTTGAGATTTCCCCTCGGAAATCTTATGTGCTAAACAACACTCTGTTGACCCAGCTAATAGCTTGAGCAAATAATGGTTCATATCTAAGTTGCACAGAACGAGGAAACAAAAACGAGTTTCCGAAATGGGGTACGATATGAAACACGACCTCCTCAAATTTTGGAAACAGGTTAACGCGATATATATATATATATATAAATTTATATTAGAATTTAGGACATTTAAAAAATGTTATGTGAAATCATAAAACATACAGGATAAATTATAATTTATTACATTCAAAGCATAAACTATTACAACACATTTACTCATGAATGATAACAAACACACAATGAAAATAGCAATATCAGAATATCCAAAACCAACATTTATTATATATCTAAATCTCAAAATCAGCCTTTATTATATATATGAGGCTGCAAGTACAATAAAGATGATGAGGCTGCAAGTACTATAAAGTCAAAAGCTAACACTCATTATTAGAATCCTCATAAAAAATAGCAGTAGAAGCATGCTCAACAGTGGATGGTGTAGCTGAAGAAGATGTTTGGCCAGTTCCACTTATATGCTCCTGGTCCTCAATATTCGTGGCAACAAGAGAGAGATCCAAATCAGGATTTTCTGGATCCACATCCCATTCTTTAAAAGGACCATTGCCATATTCTGGACCCCTACAAGATGCAAGGCAAAGGTTGGAGTGAACATAAACAAGATCCTCTGCCTTCTGTGAGCCCAACCTATTGCGCTTCACAGAATGAATAAAACCATAGGTGCTCCAATTCCTTTCTGCTGATGAAGAGCTTGCCACTTGTGAAAGGAGGCGAATGGAAAGGTTTTGCAAATGTACACCATTTTCTCCATGAAAAATACGCCACCTAACTGGATTCATGGTGCTTCTCTCCTCCAATGATTATATATCTGAATAATCATCTATTCCTGCAACAAATCTAGCAAATTCTTCCTTCATCTCCTTGTGTAGATGAGCTGGAAAAATTCTCATAAGGGCTTTTTCACCCCATTAGCCACCTCTCTATCCTTATGGGGTGCTTTTCTATTCCCATTTCTTTGAGCAATAAGCTCCTCATTATAAAATTTGGGGTTCAAGGCATGTGCCAAAGTGTGCAATGGAGTGTTGAAATTGTTCCACCTATCAACAATGATTTTCTTGATTAATTCAGCAAAATGATCATCTACAAGAAAAAGTTGTGGAGACTCTTGTGAAATGATTTCTATAGTTTTTTCAACCATGGAATCCATGCCATCATATACCTCTCCTAAGAAAGGTTGGTCAGTGTCAGCATTCCGAAGAAACTCAAATGCAGGGGTTGTGAACATTAGCAAGAAATCTATCTTGCTCCACCAATCTTCATCAAGACACAATCTATGCATTGTATATCTCCGCTCTGAATTTGCCTGTCTGAACTCAGCCCAAAGTTGACTCACCACCATAGACACTAATGCTTGCTTAACCTCAACAAGGCGCCACAACATTACGAAGTTTGAGGCATATCTTGTCTCAACAAATTTTAACAACTCTAATTTGGAGTATCTTGAAATACGTCTTGAGATTGGTGGTGGTTGGTGATGAATTTAACAATCTCCCTTGCTTCCCCTGTGAGTTCCTTTATCCATGGGACTTTATTGTCGAACTCCTCTAAGATCAGTTTCAGATTATGGAGAATGCAGGGTGTCCAAAAGATGTGGCGCTCAATAATTAAACCTGCAACTTTGCATATTGGTGCATTATCCGTGATAACTTGCACCACCTTGTTAGGACCTACTTGTTCAATAGATTTTATAATAACATCAACAATGAATTGCGCATCTTTTACCTCTCCCGAGCAATCTTCCACCTTTAAAAACATCGCTCCTTTTGGTGAAGTGGCAATGATATTTATCAATGGTCTACGCCTTGTATCTGTCCATCCATCTGAGACTATGGTAACCCCAGAGCTACTCCAAGAAGAACGGATTGGTGATAAGACATCCTCCACAAGATCCTTCTCATTTTTGAGAAGCCGAGTTCTAATTTTCTCATAGTTGGGCCCCTTGTACCCTTGAGGAGCTTTGTTAACTGCCCTTATCATATCTTGCTAGTAAGGAGAGCGAACAACATTGAATGGGATACCACATGCATAGATGCACCTAGCCACTCTGGAATCAGTTTCTTCTCTTGCTTGCACATTCACCAATTTAGCAAATTTGCTATCATGAACTGTACCGGATGCCCCTCTGGATGGTGGTTGTTCTGGTTGTTGAGTGGCTCTCCTCTTCCTTGCTTCAGCTACAATCCTTGGCTCAATGTTTGCTGGAGCTTTAGTAGTAGCTTGACTAAGATCATTGTGCCTTCTTTTAATTCCATCCGCTTGATCTTGTTCTCTTTGATATCCCCTCCTCACCTCAGGGTCTGATGTTTTTGTGCAACCTGCAATACCCTGTCCTCCATGCAAAAGATGTGCGTTCACTCTTGGGTAAGAGCCCTTGTAAGAATTAATGCAAAGATTACTTCGGCATTCGCATGAGCCACCTGAAGCTTCTGAACATGCCTCCAAAGAGGATAATATTTAGCCCTTGGGTTGGACTTGGATCTTGAACTTGAACCTTGGATGGAAGCTATTGCTGCAAAAAAAAGAAAAAAGAAAAAAGAAAAAAGAAATCTGTAAATAAAAAACGTTTTTTATAATTTTGGTAGCATAAACCCTAAAAAAACTAAAAAAATAGAAGAAACAATGGGAAAAAAACCAAGAAATTGGATGCTTCTTACTCATATTAATTTTGTGTAGCTGAAGCTACCCCAAAATGCCAGAAAAAACATGAGAAATATGGCTATCGCTGAGCCAAAAACCAAGAATGCCGTAGCTGGAAACTTTGCACTCCAAATCTGCTTTTGAAATCTCTTTCTCTTGTTGCTGAAATCTCCTTTGTTCACTGGTGAAAATGCCCTAGCTGAAGCACTACTCTTCCTCTTTTCTCCTTGCTAAAATCGCCCTTCTCCAAGTGAAACGACTTGCTCAATTCATGTGATGAGAGAATGGGGTGAGAGTCTTTTTATAAGTTGAGATAGACATCTAGAAGCATCCAATAGACACTTTAAACAATTAAAAAAATATTAAAATGCACACAAACCGAAAAAAAATAAAAAAACACAAGTTAAGTCAAGTCGACGGAAATGCCACTGTACGGGCTGGAAACATGTTTCTGGCCATACTGGCCACATTTCCCATATGAGAAACGTACCAGTGCGACCGACAACGTGTTTCTAGGTTGTACAGTATGCCGAAACGCGTTTCCGTTTCGTTTTTTTGCTGAAACGAGGGTGGGACCCACATTTCCAGCAACATAGGTTCAGATATCAATTGAGCAAAAGATCCCAAAAATGAGGCCTTCCACCTCTATTTATCTTGCTGTCCCCTCTCTTCCTTCATAAGGGCCCCACAATTCGAGTTCCCTCTCCTCTTTCTTCCCACAAGTTCGAACTCTCCTAAGGGTACGAATTCCTTTTGGAGTGGCCCCCACATTCCACTTGCCCTTCGATTTATTACCTTTTCTAATGTTTGGAAGTCTTCTTTTCCTAAAAAGACAAGTGGGTCCTCCTAATCCACCTTTCCTAAGTCCTAATGCCAAAATATCTCTCAATGGTCAAAATTGCAAAAATGGAAATTCTTCTTAAACATAATAATTAATTGGGGATATTACAGAGTTTGATGACTGGTCATGTTGATCACTGATTTGTAGAAAGCTAGTAGCTTGTAGCGTATTTTTTGTACCATTGAGGTCGTTTAGAGACTTACTGATTATGCATTTTGTTTTTGATATGTACTGCACTTGGTGCTATTTTGAATCCTTATATATTCACCCTTACATGGTATATACATGAGCAAACTTTGGATATTTTGTTTCTAATTGTTTGGAATCTTTAATAAATATATTTTTTATTAGAATTTAAATATTTTATGTATTTTTTAGTAAACCAAGTCGTTAAATTCAAACTGATCCTAGTCATGGCCGAGTCTGAGTTGACCCTTGGCCATTTTTTGAGGCCGTGTCTGAGTTTTAAAACATTGGTTGTAACAGTTTCAGAATTCTGCTTTTAACAAATTATTATATAAAGGAACTGCAATGATATGTCATTGATTCACGGAAGGTCCTTTTCCATATCCTGTCTGTGTTTTGAAATTCTATTTACTAGATATACTTTTTCAAGGCTGACTTGAAATTGCTTTTGGTAGTGCATCTGCTAGTCCTTTACTGCTTTTGCCTAAGGTGTGTTATTTCAGGGCTCTTGTTACTAATTTTTGTGTAAATTATGCAGTTGCATGGGATTCTCCTGTACCCTCAAAGAAACGCACTTGTATGTTTCGCCAGCGGCCATCATCTCTTGAAAATCTTACTAAAAGTGTCCAAGTTTCACATGGGCAAGATTTTTCATACCTATCAAGTTCCTCAGAAGATGACCTGCTTTATGAATGCAAGGATCAGATAATTATTCCCGAGATAGGTCTTGGTGGTGTATTTATTAGGCAACCACATTCAGCCACAAGAGAAGAAGAGTCGGAAGCAAGTTCACTTTTAATAGACAATAAAGGATACAGTAAATTTGATGTTTCAAATCAGGCTTATTCTGGGGTAGGGGACACTCGTGTACAGATATGGGGTGATGATATAACTAGATCTGAAAGATGGATGGAAATGAAAGAGCTGTAAGTTAAACATTGTGTAGTTACTGTATGGGGCATTTTTTCTGTTTTTTTTGGTGCTCTATTATATTGCACTGATTTATGTTAATTAGCATGAAAAGGATCATATCATTTTAGAACTGAAGGTTGTTAAATGGTCTGAAACAGTGTTTAAATTTTAGTCTTTCATATTTGTTTTTTTTTTTGCAATTGATTACTTGATCTTACAGGAAAAGACTTCTTCAAAGTTGCCATTCGCCTTTAATATCTATTGAACTAGAGGTAAGACTTTGTTTGCAATTGCCTGAGAATAAATATTAGCTACTGAAACTTAGCTAATGGCCCAGCCAGATTTTAATAATATTATCTACGACCTTTAGGGAGTATTCTCTTTTAGCCTTCATTTTCATTAATATTTGAAAGGGGGGTTGCTTGTCGAGAACTTGGTTTTCTACATCTTGACATGTTTGCAGTTATTCATAATTTATAGGATGTTGTAAACTTTGATACATTTACGGAGCTCTTAAAGGAAGAAGAGCAAAGGCATCTGGTGAAATATCTTTCTTCTGTCGATCATTCTGGACTTCCAGAAAGGTTAGTCCTTATGTAATCTTCTTGTCCTAGCATAGCATTCATGATTCTTCCTTCTTTTTTCTCTTGCAAACTGCAAATACTCCTTTTCTGTTAGAACTGATATTGCTTTGAATGCCTCACCCAGTATTTACATTCTATTACAAGAGATGTAGGCACATTACATTATGTTTTTGAGTCTTTAGTATCCTTGAATTATATTTATCTGAAAATTTACTCATGTGGTGGGATTGTTTTTCTAGCTTGAAATGCATGTTTAACAGTGGCCAATTCAAGGGGGCTTTATCCAACTTTCAGCACTTACTTTCTGAAGGCATGTTTGGGACTTATGGGTCTAGGTTGAGCCCACAGGTAGAACGCCTTTTTCAACAACTCTTAATAGTAACAGATTTGACAAATTCTCAATGGATAGAGAGATATTCGAAACTCCAAAAAGATGTTAAGGACAGCAAGTGTGTCAACTTTTCAGAGGTAAAAATGTGATGCTTTAAAAACATATGAATTTCTAGGATATCCAGGCTCATGCTTCATGAGGATGTTGTCATTTAAGGTATTATATTTATCAAATATCACAAGCTGATCAAAGCATTTTGTGACTTGCCAGATTCCAGAATATAAGGAATCCTCAAAAATAAAGGATTTTGGTTTGCCTGCATGTTCTGTTTCTAAGCCCTGGAAACATGCCACTCACAAGGCATTCATGAGCTCTCCAGGTCAACTGTCCAGCCAAGTTATTACAGGTATATTGTTACATCCATTGCTGATATCGGTTAGTGGATGGAAACTATGCGACTTCTGTTTGAGTTTTAGTCCACTGCGTATTGTCCATTATAATTTATGAATATTTCAATTCTAAATTGGAGTAGGAAATTGTAAATGTATTCAAGTAGTTAATACACTATTTTATGTACAAATGTTATTCAATTAACATCAATACTTTGCCTTTTTGTTGACACCACCTAATGGGACTCATATTCTTCATATTTGAAAAATTAGGTTATATTAAGGAGCAATTCAGTGAGGTTGCCTTCCTAGTTACTTTTTCTACTTATTTACTGTAGTACCCTTCTTGGGTGCAAATTTGTGAATCATCCTGTTATAGAATGTTATGATGCATTTTTGCAGTCTGATTCATAGAATCTTTTGTTTGCTCATGACTTTCTTATGCCTCTTGATCTGAACATAGAAAATTTTGCAGCCAGGGATACTAAAGAGTGCCCCTGCTTTTTCCCACTATTGCACTCACTCCTGCAGCACACTCTTTATGGGATTGAGGCAGGAGTGTTCCCTGGGACAATAATACTTGCTCCTGCCCACTGTTCGGTTTGTGCTCTGAATTGAACTTTAACCTTGTTCCCTTGATGGTCCAATCTCACTCCCCCAATGCTCGGAATTCAATGCTGTGGTGACTCCATAAATGCTGTGGTTTTCTTTTCACTCATCTCTGATTAGGATTTTGAGTGGGTAAAGTACTGGCATTTTAGGAGAGCAAGTTTGAGAGAGCTTTGAGGAGGGATTGAAGTCTACCACAGACATTCTCCTGCTGTTAAAAAATTGAAGAGGTAAGCTCTAAGCCTATGATCTGTTGTTTTTTTCCTTGGCGTTGTTTATTTGTTCTCTTTTCAAATTCCCTCATTTCAGGTTTTTCTTCAATGAATTGAAGAAAATGTTTCTCAAGTGATGTATGGTTCAGTTTTTAATTCTAATGGCATAGGTGTGAAATAGGAGTGATGGGGAAGACAATAAGAATGCTCACAATAACCCATTTGATGAAGATGGGGAAGAAGTAGAAAGGGATAAAGGTGAATGTGAAGGCAAAGTTATAAGCAAAACTCTGATAACAGCAATGTGGGTGTAACAAAACTTGAAGTGGGGAAGAAGGGTTGAAAGCACTAAATTGATATACTGCTATGGTTGTAATGAGAGCAAACATTACTCTGATGTATAGATCTGCGTGAGGAAACATATTTGTGGGGTATGGCTGTGTTGAAAACCCAAGTCCATGTAACTAAAAATTTGCACCTTAGTATTTAAGGGAGGTAGAGACAAAGACATCAAGAGGAAGAAGAACAAAGCATGGTGAAAAACAAAAGGTTACATCTGCCACCACATCTAGATGTTTGACCATTGCAAATCTCATGATGTTAGTGGTGCCTTGTATGCAAGGGGTGGAAGTATTACAATGCCATATTTCCTTGATATTGGTGGTAGGGTGACATGGATGTGGAAATGCTGTGGTTTCTCTATTCATATGGTGTATTGTTCAATGTTCTTTGCTCCCCCTATTGGCATGAGATGGTTAGGGCCATCAATAATGCCCTTAGAAGATACAAGAGCCATGGTATGAGAAAGTTAGCTTGTTTTACTAGTCAAGAAAAAACAAGAGTCCAGAGAGATATAAGATGGTTTATAAATCAGTGGGGTGAACACGGAGTATCCAATATATTTGATGTTTCGACAAACATTAAAAAAACAGCCATCAATAAATGTACTTGTTGAGTAGCCTACATGTGTGAGCTTCCTTGTAGCCCATGATTATTGTGCAATCATTAAGAGTGCACTATTAGTTTTTGTAGCATCAGATGATGTTCAAGTCTTGAGACTTTGTAGAGAGGCTAAAACACAGGGGTTCTCCAAAACCCATAAATCGTTTCTGGAAATTCCATCTAGAGGTAGCTCAATTAAATTAATTGACCATCATTTAAATTTTTCTTAAGTCTAACTTAGGAAAACTGGTTAATTAATAGTAATTAATTGAGAAAGGTGATAATTCTATAAACTCGCACAAATCATCTAGGAGATGATCTCAGCGATCGATTAAGTTTTAATCTTGGTTGTTGGAGTCCCAACTGGAGATTATAAGAAGAGGTCGATGGGTAGATGGAGAGATATACAGAAAAAAGCCAACAATGTGAGTTCCTTGGGCAATACAAGCTAGCCAACAATAGAGTTTGAGCTAAACTCGCACAAATCATCTAGGAGATGATCTCAGCGATCGATTAAGTTTTAATCTTGGTTGTTGGAGTCCCAACTGGAGATTATAAGAAGAGGTCGATGGGTAGATGGAGAGATATACAGAAAAAAGCCAACAATGTGAGTTCCTTGGGCAATACAAGCTAGCCAACAATAGAGTTTGAGCCAGAGAGGGGACACAGGGCTAGAGAGTGGCAGAGACAGTGATCCGGAGGAAGTATTCTAGTTCCAAGAGGCATAGAGAGGAGGCCAAATTATTTTCTTGAGGAGGCAACGCAGGGCCTGTGCAGATTCTTAAAGAGGTAGTTCAATTTAGCTGGAGTGGAGGTCGTTTCAGGTTCTAGAGGCGAGGAGGATTTTCCAATAGGAAGGAGAGACACTTCCTCAGTCAACAACAGGCAAGACGACTTGAGTAGCAGTTGTTCCGGGCAGAGCATGTGACAGGCTGCACAGAGGTGACGTAGAGCCTGCGCAGAGGGCTTGGACGACTTACTTGGGTTTGTCAGTTTGAGACGAGATTGCTTGGAGAAGAGGGTAAATTCCCTCAGTTCATTTTGCTAGTATTTCTCTCTGTTTGGATAACAAGTTGGGCATCCATATTTATTGTACTTAGAATCTCACTGCTGCATCGATTTTCCCACATTGTGTTTTTCCAGGGATGTTTGTCCAAAAATAATTGTGTCATTTTTATGTGTGTTTTATTTGTTGAAGAAATCATTGTGTGAATAATTCGTTATTTTGCCTTAAACAAAATAAACTGCATAATTAATTTGTTAGTTAGAAGAATTATTTCCAATTGCTGCATTTCAAGGAATTTTCACATGGTATCAGAGCATATTTGATGGACAGGAGTCTCTGAGTCGAAGAGTGGAAATTTTCGATGTTCAGATGGAGAAACAGGTCGAAATTTTCTTGGGCTGCGTAGTGCTTAGCCAGGGAATGCAAATTGCTTGACAGGGTTAGATTTTCTAGTGGCAGTAGGCAGGAAAGTTCTATTTGCTCAAGGAAGTGATTCCAACACCTAGACGGAGCAACAACTCAGTATTTCGCAGAGCAAATTCTTGTCTAGGCACAAAGGGTTTGCTAGAACAGATTCAGTGTCGGGTGGATGAGACATAACACATAGATTTATACTCAGGATGTCTTCGGTAAATTCTCCAGAATTCTCCAGTATGGCCATGGATAGATTCAATATTGAGGGGGATTCAAAATTGTCTTCCAGATTGGAGGACGAATTTGTTTGCTTAGATAGCTTAGCTTCACAGGTGACTGGTACATTGACAGTGGAGCATCATCTCACATGGTAGGGGTTAGAGAATATTTCTCTAGCTACAATGAAGAGTAGATGGACTTCCAGATTACGATGGGAAACATGACCAAGTGCACTCCAGTGGGGAGAGGTACAATTGATTTTCAGGGGGAGTTAGGAGCAAGTACTAGTGTGTTAAATTTAGATAACCATGGTATGTTCTATGTTTAATGCAGTTTTACTTCAATCTTTCTTATAGCCCAATTCAATTTAGCAATCACATAAACATGAAAGTAAAATGCTGATAGAACATAATAATAGATCAACAAAAGATAAGCCAAATAATATATCAGAATTTGTAATTCTCATCATCCAGCAAATGAATAGATAAATGTTTGTTACAACAGTCAACAGGATGCCCCAACCAGTAAAGACTTGAGTTGGTCAAACCAACTTCTCCAACAGCCAAAGCAACCTTCCTCCGAGTGTCACACACACACCTCAAAGACAGCTCCAAAAAGTCAACGCAAATCGGTCAACGCAAAAGTCAATGCTGCAGTCAACGGACAATAGTCAAAGTCAATGCTTTTCCTCGATTTTTGTGCTCTCCAATGCGGCCTCAAGAAACCTTAATTTTTGCCCCAAAAACGTAGTCAAAGTCTAAGCGTTGACCCAAAGTCAACACTGGTCAATGCTGTCCAGAAAACGTAGAAACAGTTTGAAAAATACAGCAACTTTCTTTAGGTTCAGGTTCAGGTTCACACGTGTGAGGGAGGGAAGCCTCTCCTAGGCTGTACGAGCCAATTAGATTACAAGATGAATGCGTGTGATGAGTTGATAATGAAATGGACATCATCTCTCTCCAATTTATATCCATCAATGAGGGTTTGTGACACATCTGTAGGGCTTGTGAGCCTACTTTACAAATCTGGCTGACCTTGCACATGTGTGGAAAATAAAATCAAAATATGTTCTTCTCATCCAAACAAGATGATCTTTAGATCAATCTTGCACCTATCCGAAAGAGGAATGCAACAAAAATATAATCATCCTCATTTGAGCAGTGCAACATGGAGTTTGGACCTAGTTGCCCAAAATTAACACAGTGCTACAGATGTACTACATATGCTGGGATTGGGCATGGCCCTGATTTTAGTTTCCTAGCTACACAATAAGGGATATGATGTCCACTTTGTAGGGAAGAAGGTGTTTGTTAAACACCTAAGCTGGAGGAGGGTGAAACAGATTGGAGTTCGAAGCAATAGGTTGTACAGGTTGCAACTCAATTCTCCAATGGCACTGTTAGACAACAACAGTGACAAGGGGAAAGACCTGAATGAGCTATGGCATATGTGAATGGGACATTTAGACCATGCGACACTTAGAATGCTCAGGGAGACTGTGACGGTGTTCTAAAACTTAGCATGAAATATGATGATGTGTGTAGAGGGTGCGTGCTTTGGAAATATGATAAAGCAACATTCCCAAGAAGTGACAGCAGAGCAGATGGCATGTTGGGATTGATACATTCAGATATTTGTGGCCCTATGTCCACTAGATCTCTAAGTGGGTCTGAGTATTTCGTCACCTTTATTGATGACCATTACAGGGAAAAATGGATCTACTTCTTGAAGACCAAGCACAAGGTCTTCGATCGCTTGAATGAGTTCAAGGCTATGGTAGAGAATGCAACAGGGAAGAAGATCAAGGTGCTTTGTTCAGATAATGGTCGAGATTATACAGATAAAGAATTCACAAATTTTTGTGCGAATGAAGGCATCAGAAGGGAGTGGACAACTCCATACAATGAACAACAGAATGGGTTAGCAGAGCGTATGAACATATCCATAGTTGGGGTCGCAAAGGAGATATTATATGACTAGGATTTGCCCAGGTTTCTATGTGCAGAGGCATGTAATGCAACAATGTATATTCAGAACTGTTAGTTTTTGTAGCATCGAAGGTGTTCTAGTCTTGAAACTGTGAAGAGGCTAAAACACAAGAGTCCTCCATAGCCCATAAATTGTTTTTGAAAATTCCACCTAGAAGTATCTCAATTAGATTATTAGCCTATTTTTAAATATTTCCTAAGTCTAAACTTAGGAAAAGGGGTTACTTAATCATAATTAATTGAGAAAGGTGTGAATCATCTAGAAACTCACGCAGATCGATCTGGAAATGATCTCGACCATTGATTATGTTTTAATCTTGGCCGTTGGAGTCCCAACTGAAGATTATAAGAGGAGGTCAATGGGTAGATGGAGAGCACACACTTGAGATCGATTTCCTTGGGCAGTTTGATTTCCAGAGAGCAACAATAGTTGTTGGAAGAGTTCGAGCTAGAGAAGGGAAGCAAAGACAAAGAGTCCAGAGGAAGAGATTCCAGTTCCTTAGAGTAGCTTGCAGAGAGGTAGAAAAGCCACAGCGAGGATGACGCAGGGGCTGTGAAGAAGCCTCTAGAGGCAATTCGATTTTGTTGGAGAAAAGCTGAGTTTTAGTTCCAGAAGCGAGGATAGTGTTTCGTAGGGCTGGAGAGACAGTTTGTCAGTCAGTGGCAGACAGGACAACTTGAGGAGCATCTATTTCGGGCAGAGTGTGGAAGGGATTGTGCTAGGATAACACATGCTTGCGTAAAATCTGTTTGGACGACTCACTTGGAGCTATTCTGATTAATAAAATGGCTCAGTTTCTGGTATTACATGTGTCATGATTCAGTGATCTGGTTCGGTATTGTATTTTCTATATCTGTCTGGCATATTTCTGTTTATTACCGGTTATTTCCCTTTGGGGATATTATATTATTGGGGTGAGGAAAATTCCTCACTAGATTTTTGCCAGTATTTTTCTCAGTAAGATTGCCAAATTTTGGCATCTAGTTGTACTTAGAATTTCTAATTGCTACTTAATAAAAAATACTCTCAGCTGTTGCACTGATTTTTCCAAGTTGGGTTTTTCTGAGGACATTAGTCCTCAAATCACTGTCATATTTGTGCGTGCTAGTATTTTCTCAGTTTCCAATTTATCTTCCGCAAAATTTAATTTGGTGAAAATTGCAGTTGTGAATTATTCGTTGTTTGTGTGGGAAAATAAACTGTTAATTAATTTACAATTACAAGAATAATTTCTAGTTGTTGCAATAGTTGAAATTTTCACATGGTATCAAAGCAGTATTGATAAGACGGGGAAGCTAAGAAGCAGATGCAAAAATTCATTGTTTAGAGGGAGCTGCAGGACAAATTTTTGGAGGCTGCACAAAGCCTAAGCCAGGCAGTGTGAGTTGCTTAGGGATGTTTGATTTTCTAGTTCAGGTTGGCAGAAAAATTCTGCTTGCCAGTTGAGTGACTCCAACAGCTAGAGAGAGCAACAACTAAAGTATTTTTATTTGGTAGATTCCTTGTTTGGGCACAAAAGGGTTTTGCAGTTGTTTGGAGTAGCATAATCAACGTCAGGTGTAAAAGAAAGGCACAAACAAAGAAATTTTCTCTCTGGGGGTTTCGAGTTTTAGAAATTAGATTTTCTTGTTGCAGATTGGCAGGCGTTGTGAGCATAATTTCTCACTCTAGAAGAGAGTGCGTGTAGTAGACTCAACAATCGAGTAGGGGGAAAGAGGGAGATTTTCGACCACATTGAAAGATGGCCACAACTGGGGGTTAGAGATCGGGATAGGTTAGAGGGAGCTTCCAACTTTGTCATCTGGAAGGCTAGGATGTCTTTCCTGCTGGATGAACATGGCTTGAAAGCCTATGTAGATAATGTGGTAATGGTTCCTCAGGATGCAGATCAGTGGAAGGAATACAAGAAAGAAATGGTGAAGATGAAGTCGTTGATTGTGGATGTAGTTAGGGACCATATAGTCTCACATGTATCTGGCAAGAATATTGCCAAGGAAATGTGGGACGCTCTCGGCTGGCTATATCAGAGTTCTTCCGAGCAGCGGAAGATGTTATTGCAGGAGAAGTTGAGAAGCGTTAGGATGCAGAAGTGTGAAGGCATAGATCCCTTCCTCACCAGGATTCAGGAGGTCTGTGATCAATTAACAATTGTTGGGGAGGTACTTCAACCAACAAAGCTTGTATGGTTGGCACTGAATAATGTATTAGAGAAGTGGCAAGCCTTTGTCCAAAGTATCTTGGGCTGAGATAACTTGCCTAGATGGGACATGATGTGGTCAGGCCTACAACAAGAGGAGTTGAGGCGAGCTCTATTGAAGAGCACCATCAGTGGAAGCAACAACAAGGCTGTGAAAGGTGAGAAGGAAGAGGAAAATGTGGCCCTAGGATCGAAGGGTCCCAGTCAGGGACAAGGGGAGAAGAATAAGAAAAAGGACCTATCAAAGGTCAAGTGCTTCAAGTGAGGCGAGCTTGGCCACTATAGTACGCAGTGTCTGTGAAAATTCCTAAATTTGGAATCCTATTGCATCAACTGGAAAATATTCACCTAATTGTTAATCTTTACTTAACAATTTATTTGCATTTATCTACGACAAACACTGAATACATCACACTGCAACCTACACAAATATAAAAATGTTGCGGAAACAAAATACAACGTAGGAATGAAATAAACACACAATTGACATCGTTATTTTTGGACAAATGTCCTCGGAAAAACCCAATGTGGGAAAATCCGTCCAACAATTGAGGGTTCATGTTATTTTGCAGTAGTTTATGAATACAAATCTTTGGATGCCTTACTAGCTATCCAATACAGAGAATACAACTGGCAGAAATGAAGTGACAATTAACCTCATACTATCACTGGTGATTCGACACTGATCCAGCCTCTGAATGGCTAGCCCTAAGCTGCCTCTGCGTTACAACTCGTAGGGACTGCACCACTCCTCTGGCTGATCGATCTGCTGGCTGGATGCTCAGATCTCTGACGCTTCGTCTCACACCTCGACTCAACACTAGATCTGGACTGCTCCTCAGCAAAAATGTGGATCTCCTCTGAGGCTCTGTGCTGCCTCAACGTGGCTCTGCTCTGCCCATCGTGGCTCTATGTTGCCTCTCTGAATCTCACTCTGCCTCCTCTGCTTTGTATTCACCGGATCAGGAAATCTTCCACCGGCCACTATCCCCACCCCACACTGCAAGAAATTAACTCGATCACTCCTCCGGCAACTGTTGCGCTGCTCTCTTGAGAATTCGATCTCTAGATCTCTCACCCAATGTATCCTCCAAGTGCCCATCGAGCTTCTCCTTATAAACTTCTCGTTGAACATTCAACGACCGAGATTAAATCCTAATCATTGGCTCATATCATCTTGACTCGATCTCAATCTCAATCTTTTCCTAGAAGATTCACACCTAGTTTAATTAATACCCTTTAATTATTTTAATTTCTTAAGTTTAGACTTAGGCATCCATTAAAAATAATTAATTACTTTAATTAAACCTTCTCTTGGTGGAATTTCTTAAAACGATTTCTGGGTCTTGGAGAATGCATGTGTCCTAACCTCTCTGCAAAATTTTGCAGCTAAAGCACATTCGATGCTACAAAAATCAACAGTGTTCTCTTAGGAAGAAGGACAAACAACAAAAGTTATACCAAGCGACATCGTCCACAAAGATAGACAAATTGTCCTCTAGGTTGGAGGAAGAGTTTGCTATGTTTGTAGCTATACCTCCAGGAGAGGGGTGGGGTGATATGGAGCTTGTTGACCACACTTTGTCAATGACCCCATAGCGATACACCCCCATTTTTCAAATGGGATTCATCATGTTCAACGTGTTCGCGCCATTTAGATTCCATCATCAGTCGACAGTTTTATAAACAATGTAAACCCATTCTGCATATTTATGATGTAAATAATCTAAGTAAAACTGTCATGTATGTAACAACCTAGGTAAGCCTAGTATGTTGGTGACGATTTCTATCCTAGGAGGTTTTTTGTCTCACTGATTTACTTTTGTTTTTCGACACAAGTGATCGGCAGAGTTTTCCCCTCCAGCCTCACCTCAAAGCTAGGGTGGATTTTGTCATCAACATGCTAAGTGAGTCCTAGTGTTTTCTATCAAGTCTTTGTAAAAGTAGTTTGAGAATAATCCTAGCTAGTTGGCTAGATTATTTTATTACAAGCTACTTGGTCTACTAGATCATGTTTTGAGTCACAGAATTGGGTATCTATTTGAGGGTCTATACGAATGGGTATTCCCCCTTCATGTGTCTAAATGTATTTATCTTATGTAAAAAGGGTTGGAAAAAATAATTAAATCCCCTCTCAGTCAATTAATTAAAATTTTTGGTCAAATTAATTAAAAAATCTTAAGCTAGAAATTTAATTAATTTTAGGTCCTAGGTGAGTATAAAATTCTTAAAAGGCAAAATTCGTTGGTCCATAAAAAATGAATTTTTAAAGGCCCCAGGCCAAGGGAATATTGAGAATTTCAAGAAATTTTGGACCCTTGGGCCTAGGTGGTTAAGTCAAAGTCAAAATTTTGAGGTAATTAACTCAAAAATATTATTTTTGAGTTAATTAAAATGGAATTAAATGATAAATTCGTTTTTTCCTCAAATTTATAATTTCGACGGTCTAGATTAAAAGATGATCAAATCTTTTCGACGGTCGAGATTATTTTGACATGGATCAACCGAACTAGCCATTGGAGATTTTGTCTTATAAATTGGAGGTCTTGATGTGACATTTGCATCCGATCTTTGGATCGTGCACTTGTTCTTGGAAGCTCTTGTGATTCCTTTTGATGAATAAAGCATAAAGACTTTGGGGTTACAAACTTTGGTGTTCCTTTTCTAGATCTATGTGGTGATTTATTTCTAAACTTTGCTACTTTATTTGGCAGTTTTATGGTTGATGGCCTTCATGGATTAATCTGCATACAGGTATCTTGTGCAGTTTTCTGGGTTCATAAAATGACATTTTTGATTTAACGGAAAAACTAGTTATCTATTTTTCTGAAAGGTTTCATGTTTATTTTCTTAAATCTCTATCAATCTAAATTTCAGTTCTAAGTGTGCAGGGAATTTTTTTTAAAAGGTTTGAGCATCTGGGGTCTTCAGTTGGACCAACCGACTCTCAGATTTCGTAAATCTGAAAAAGTCCATTGTTTCTAAATTCCCAAAGCTATCTTACGGAATTAGTGGTTTTGCAGAGTCTTTTAGGACTTGTGTCTCTCTTTAAAAATTTGAATTTCTAAAAAATTGTGCTGAAATGGGTTTAAATCTGGCCATGAGGGCCTCTAATTTGTAAATTAGTATTGTAAATTTGTATATTTTCTCTAGGGTGTAAGGGTTTATAATTTTTTGTGCATAGTTTTGGATCTATTTTGGTTTTGCAGGTTTGCAGGGGGATTTCTCGATTTTTTTTATGATCTGAGTCAGATCTAACCCTCGGAGGGCCAGATTTGATCGCAGGATCGCTTTGCTGGCAGATCTGAGTGTAAAAAGAAGATTTCAAGTTTAGCTTTCTGAAAATTTGAATAGGGTTGAAATTTTTTTGATTCTCCTTGACGAATTTTAAAATGTACTGGGTTTTGTTGAGGTTTTCTCTGCATCCGACACAAGACGCTACCCTGGCCTTGCCTTTCTCCACGATTTTTCTGCCTTGACGTAGTGTACGCTGCATATTTCCTTGACCGTTCAGCTTCATTCGCCTCTTCTCTGCATTTTTCTCTTGCCGTCGAACCCCTGTCCATTAATTTGCTGCAACGCCGCTCCCTTCTCCTCTGCCCTAACTCTCCTTACCCGTCCATCCAACCCTTCTCCTCTACCCTCCTTCCTCCTAAAACACTGCCCCTTTCCTCTACGTATCCTTTCGTTCATTCTTCTCCACCGTCGACGTCCTACCCGTCCGCGTTCATCTATTGCAACGCTGCATAACCCTCTTCTGCTGTCAAGTTCACCGCTGCAGAGCCTTTTCCTCACGCTGTCGACGTTGTTCTCCCTTCTCGACCTGCAAACAAACAAAAAACACGCACAATAAACTCAGAAATTCGAAACCCGCGTTTTATTTTTTTATTTTGTTTCATATTCATTTTTGTATAGAGGGTTTAGTCAAGTTTTAATTCATTTTCGATTTTTTGTTTTAGTTTTAAATTTGTTAGTTTTTAGTTTTAAATTTTTTAATTCATTAACATTAGTTTAGTTTAGTTTTAGGTTTTAAATTTAAATTCGATTTTGTTGTTTAACTTTTTTTTAATTAGGTTAGCGTTTAGTCTAATTTAGATTTTGGTTAGTCGTAGATTTTATTTTTGTAGATTTTAATTCGATTTGTTTTTAGCTTTTAGTTTTATTAATTTTTAGATTTTAGTTTAATGTTAGTTTTTTTTTTGTTTTAATTTGTTTTTTTTAGTTTTTAGATTTTAATTCATAATCTTAGTTTCATTTGTATAAATATAAAAATTCAATATATATATATATATATATATATATATATATATAAAGTTCTTAAAAATCTTCATAGTCAAATAATTTTTTTTTTTTAAAATTTTTTATCTAAAGTTTAACTATATAGGAACATTTTAATTTCTAGATTGGAATAAATTGGAGCATTATAAATTCGAAAATATTGCAATGCTCTGGCATTTATATTTGATGGTCGTCTCATGATAGCATTGCTGTGGGTTTATATTATTTTAATGCATAATTGTGGTGCGTTCTAGAGCTGCGGTTATACATCAATTAATTGGCTTTAATTGTATAACGGGATCTTTTAACTCCATAAGGCACTGGTTTTAATATAATTGGATCTGTGAAATCTCGTTATTCTCTTCAAGTACTTGTTCTTTCAGCTGTCTCCTGAGTTGGTTGATTCTCAACCAATTCTGTTTCTTCATTTCTATTAGGGTCTACCTCCCTTAGCTTGCAAGGAGACAACTTAGATAGAGAGATTGGGGATCAGGGTGATAGCCTCCGATCTGAGCCGTTGTCGCAGTGCCTAGACAATCTGTGCGACAACATTTTTTGGTGCCGTTGCTGGGGATAGAGTTTTTTTTGTCCTTGGTCTTAACAACATTTTCTAATCTTCTAATCTTTCCTCGCCATTCATTAGCGTGTCACAAGGAATCACATTTTCTGGCGTCACTTCATCTTTTCATCATCTTATCTTTCATCATCTCACTAATCATTTCATCATTTACACCTTTAGCACCTGGATATTTCGGTTGGCTTCTTGTTTGGGTGGCGACTCCACTTATTCATCTATTTACTCCCAGACAAGAATTCCCCCCTTGTATCCATCTGTTTCTCTCGACTATTTCTTCTATTTTAGAATTAGGTTCATGTTCAAGTGGCAACTCCAATTCTTTCATTTCTTACGAGAATTTCTACTAAGAAGCTCGCTTCTTGTGGATCTCTTGACTTTTATTGAACAAGGATCTCTTTCTCTAACATCCATTTGGTTTTTTCATTTAAGTAAGTCATCATGGATGATCCTTTTTATGACATGCCAAAGGAAGCCATTCGAAAAATGCCTGTGTTCTCGGGTGGTAATTCAACCGCTGCTCGAAAGCATCTCTTAACGGTTACTCATATAATAAACATATATTGTCTTCCTTCACAATATAATCGAGAAGATATCAAGATACGTCTCTTTGGTTGTTCCTTAGATGGTGATGTTATGAAATGGTTGAGTGATTGGCCTGGGGATTATATTGATTCTTTGCAAAGTATCGTCAATGCTTTTAAAGATAAATATATAAAACAAGATGACTCGCCTTGTGCTCCCAGTATTATGCAAAATAATGAAATTGATCTTGTAGAGAACTCAACTATCAGCAGGAGATTTCCAGACAATTTTCAGGATGAATCCACTTGTACCACGACAGTACAAATCCATGATAGTGGTGAAGTAGAAACAAGTTGTCAAATCAATGTTGACAACGATAAGCATCTTGTTAACGAATTGATTCAGATGGTTAAGGATATACAACTAAATCAAGCTCAGATAATCAAGAACATGGAGGCCAACTAGGTTCAAATCATTGAGAATATGGAACTTAATCAAGAAAAATTAACGGCAGATCACGTCAGAGAAATTGGTTCTATGCAGAGCAAGTTATTGGCCTTAGAGGAAAACATAACAATCATGGAATTCAATCACTCCAATCAAATGAATGCCCTGGAAGAAAGACATGATGAAGAAATGGTCATCATGGAATTTGATCACAACAATCAGTTAGCCACCATGCAAGCAAATCATAAGAGAGAGATAAACTATATGCAAAATTGCTTCATGGGCATGAAAGCGAAAAATGATAAAATTATAAGCGACATGGAAGTTGATCAAAAAGCTCTTAAGAGTAGATTATTGGCCATAGAGAAGAAACAAGCACCATGTGTTATAAATATGGAAGAAATGGATACCATTGAGAACAAATTAAAGGTAATAGAAGTTAGTCATGCTAATCAGATATCCATTATTCAGAAACATATGATTTAAATGGAAGCAAAGCACACTCGAGAAATGAAAACTATGGAGGAAAATCATATCACCCTGCAAGACAGATTCGTGAAAACTGAGCTCAATCAAGTGAAATTAATAGTAAGGCATGCCAGAGAAATGAGTTCCATGCATAAGAAGTTAGAAGAAAGGAAATCACATGTACAAAAGTTTCAGCCTGATCCAGATGATAGATGGCAGAAAACCAAGGAGATTTCAACATATCATAACTCTTTTAATCCATTGAAGCAAGTCCTGTCTTGTTGTGAATGTCCTAAGAAAGTGGCTAGTCACATTAATGAAGAAATTGAAAAGGATCTAGAACAGATGCAGAATGAAGAGTGGCATGTCACACATATCATGAATACTTCGTCTGAAAGTTCACAAGCACAATGTTCCACATCATCAAAAATGCAGTTTGCCACGAAGAAAAGCCTGAAGCAAAAAAGAAAAAGAATAAGGAAGTGCTTCGATACATCTGATGGCTGCGAGAAGCTCGATTTTCGGATAAGACAAAGTCCTACTGTATGCAAGATTGCACATGGCACATCTGAAAAGCAGCCTACAGATTTGCCTGAAAGCAGGCAAATGCTCAACATGCACTATATTGAACACATCTGTTGCCACAGGGCATCCTTTGTATTGTATCTCTAACCTTACACCTTGTTATTTCAACATTTCATTTTGCAGTTAGAGTAGAGTCACTTTTCATGTTAAGTAGAATAATAAATGAAAGAAGAGCCTCTATTTTTTCATGCGCTTAATGTTATAATGATGATATTTGGATCGACGCTACTTATGTAATTTTGTGTGTTGCTTGGATACAGATTCTGGATTCTCACATTCCTCCGGTGAAGCAACGTGTTCCCAAGTAGAGCTAGATGTTGACCACACTTTGTCAACGACCCCATAGCGGTACACTCCCATTTTTCAAATGGGATTCATCATGTTCAATGTGTTCACGCCATTCAGATTCCATTATCAGTCGACAATTTTATAAACAATGTAAACCCATTCTGCATGTTTATGATGTAAATGATCTAAGTAAAACCGTCATGTATGTAACAACCTAGGTAAGCTTAGTATGTTGGTGACGATTTCTATCCTAGGAGGTTTTTTGTCTCATTGATTTACTTGTGTTTTTCGACACAAGTGATCGACAGAGTTTTCCCCTCCAGCCTTACCCCAAAGCTAGGGTGGATTTTGTCATTAGCATGCTAAGTGAGTCCTAGTGTTTTCTATCGAGTCTTTGCAAAAGTAGTTTGGGAATAGTCCTAGTTAGTTGGCTAGATTATTTTATTACAAGCTACATGGTCTACTAGATCATGTTTTGAGTCGCAGAATTGGGTATCTATTTGAGGGTCTATACGAATGGGTATTCCCCCTTCATGTGTCTAAATGTATTTATCTTATGTAAAGAGGGTTGGAAAAAATAATTAAATCCCCTCTTAGTCAATTAATTAAAATTTCTGGTCAAATTAATTAAAAAATCTTAAGCCAGAAATTTAATTAATTTTAGGTCCTAGGTGAGTATAAAATTCTTCAAAGGAAAAATTCTTTGGTCTTTAAAAAATGAATTTTTAAAGGCCTCAGGCCAAGGGAATATTGAAAATTTCAAAAAATTTTGGACCCTTGGGCCTAGGTGGTTAAGTCAAAGTCAAAACTTTGAGGTAATTAACTCAAAAATATTATTTTTGAGTTAATTAAAATGGAATTAAATGATAAAATCGAAAGTCTTTATGTTTTATTCATCAAAAGGAATAAAAGAACAAGTAATCATGCAACTGTCAAATATCAGTGTTCATAAGGCTGGGATTCATGCATCAAAATCTGCATCGAGATCTTTTAACTGGGATCAAGCCGAAACTATAAACTGAAAAATCTATTTTATCATTTAATTCCATTTTAATTTACTCAATAATATTTTTGAGTTAATTAAAATGGAATTAAATGATAAAATCGTTTTTTCCTCAAATTTATAATTTCGACGGTCCAGATTAAAAGATGATCAAATCTCGGTCGAGATTATTTTGACATGGATCAGCCAAACTAGCCGTTGGAGATTTTGTCTTATAAATTCGAGGTCTTGATGTGACATTTGCATCCGATCTTTGGATCGTGCACTTGTTCTTGGAAGCTCTTGTGATTCCTTTTGATGAATAAAGCATAAAGATTTTGGGGTTCAAACTTTGGTGTTCCTGTTCAAGATCTATGTGGTGATTTATTTTTAAACTCTGCTACTTTATTTGGCATTTTTATGGTTGATGGCCTTCATGGATTAATCTGCATACAGGTATCTTGTGCAGTTTTTTGGGTTCATAAAATGACATTTTTGATTTAACGGAAAAACTAGTTATCTATTTTTCTGAAAGGTCTCATGTTTATTTTCTTAAATCTCTATCAATCTAAATTTCAGATCTAAGTGTGCAGAGAATTTTTTTTAAAAGGTTTGAGCGTCTGGGGAAGTCTTCATTTGGACCAGCTGACTCTCAGATTTCGTAAATCTGAAAAAGTCCATTGTTTCTAAATTCCCAAAGCTATCTTACGGAATTAGTGGTTTTGCAGAGTCTTTTAGGACTTGTACCTCTCTTTAAAAATTTGAATTTCTAAAAAATTGTGCTGAAATGGGTTTAAATCTGGCCATGAGGGCCACTAATTTGTAAATTAGTATTGTAAATTTGTATATTTGCTCTAGGGTGTAAGGGTTTATAATTTTTTGTGCATAGTTTTGGATCTATTCTGGTTTTGTAGGTTTGCAGGGGGATTTCTCGATTTTTCTTTTAATTTGAGCCAGATCTAATCCTCAAGGGCCAGATTTGATCTCAGGATCGCTTTGCTGGCAGATCTGAGTGTTAAAAGAAGATTTCAGTTTCAGCTTTCTGAAAATTTGAATAGGGTTGAAATTTTTTTGATTCTGCTAGACAAATTTAAAAATGTACTGGGTTTTGTTGAGGTTTTCTCTGCATCTGGCACAAGACGTTGCCTTGGACTTGCCTTTCTCCACGATTTTTCTGGCTTCACGTAGCATACGCTGCATATTTCCTTGACCGTCCAGCTTCATTCGCCTCTTCCTCTGCGTTTTTCTCTTGTCGTCGAACCCTTGTCCATTCATTTGCTGCAATGCCGCTCCCTTCTCCTCTGCCCTAACTCTCCTTACCCGTCCGTCCAACCCTTCTCCTCTACCCTCCTTCCTCCTAAAACGCTGACCCTTTCCTCTACGCATCCTTTTGTTCATTCTTCTCCGCCGTCGATGTCCTACTCGTCCGCGCCCATCTATTGCAACGCTGCATAACCCTCTTCTGCCATCAAGTTCACCGCCGCAGAGCCTTTTCCTCACGCTGTCGACGTCGTTCTCCCTTCTCGACCTGCAAACAAACAAAAAACACGCACAATAAACTCAGAAATTCAAAACCCGCGTTTTATTTTTTTATTTTGTTTCAGATTCATTTTTGTATAGGTTTTAATTCATTTTCGATTTTTTGTTTTAGTTTTAAATTTGTTAGTTTTTAGTTTTAAATTTTTTAATTCATTAACATTAGTTTAGTTTAGTTTTAGGTTTTAAATTTAAATTCGATTTTGTTGTTTAACTTTTTTTTAATTGGGTTAGCGTTTAGTCTAATTTAGATTTTGGTTAGTCTAATTTAGATTTTGGCAAGGAGACAGCTTAGATAGAGAGATTGGGGATCAGGGTGACAGCCTCCGATCTGAGCCGTTGTCGCAGTGACTAGACAATCTGTGCGACAACAGACCTATAGTCCCATAGTTGCAGATTTTATGCAGGGTTCATTGAGGTATCCTCCTCATGGATCATTACGTTGCTACAGGGGCCCACAGTATTCAGTAACAAGATGGATGAGTGTCAGCTGATGCAGTCAGATTCTAGAGTGACAATTGTAGACTAGTTGTAGTCAGGTGCTGAGGAGCGCAGAGCAGTGTTGACAACAGAGCTGGAGGCTCAGTGCAGAGTCCGCAACATCACAGATTCCCTAGTGGATAGTGTAGAGGCTAGTAGTAGTACGAACTCAGGAGACAAATGCATCAGACACAGTTGATTCAATATTTATGATGCTTCTTAATTGCAGTTGTAGCAAAAACATATGAGAGGGAGTTGCAATGCAGATGCAGAGTAGGCAACAATATAGCAGTGACAGTAGCAACATCAAAGTTACACAGTGGTTGGTGGGCAGTGGCAGGTAGTCATAGTGGCCGAGCATTAGCAGCGTGACAGAGGGTGATACAGAGACAGGGTTTTGTAGCAACAATGCAACACTAGAACATCGTCCTCACTAAGAGGGAGTGTTAGTTTTTGTAGCATCGAAGGTGTTCTAGTCTTGAACAATTGCAGGGAGGCTAAAACACAGGAGTTCTCCGTAACCCTTAAATTGTTTTCGGAAATTCCACCTAGAAGTGTCTCAATTAGATTATTAGCCTATTTTTAAATATATCTTTAGTCTAAACTTAGGAAAAGGGGTTCATTAATTAGAATTAATTGAGAAAGGCGTGAATCATTAAAAAACTCACTCGGATCAATCCAAAAATTATCTCAGCCATCGATTATGCTTTAATCTTGGCCGTTGGAGTCCCAACTGGAGATTATAAGAGTAGGTCGATGGGTAGATGGAGAACACACACTTGAGATCGATTTCCTTGGGTAGTTTGATTTCCAAAGAGCAACAATTGTTGCCGGAAGAGTTTGAGCCAAAGAAGAGAGGCAAAGATGTAGAGGGGTAGGGATAGTGAGTTTGGATGAAGAGATTCTAGTTATGGAGAGTAGGTTGCAGAGAGGTAGAAAAGCCACAATGAGGCTGATGTAGGGGTTGCGCTGAAGCCTGTAGAGGCAATTCAATTTTGTTGGAGAGAAGTTGAGTTTTAGTTCCAGAGGTCAGGAAAGTGTTCCAGAGGGTCGGAGAGACAGTTTCTCAGTTAGTGGCAGTCAAGACGGCGTGAGGAGCAGCTGTTTCAGGCAGAGTGTGGAATGGATTGTAGTAGCGTGATGTAGGCCTAGGTAGAATCTATTTGGATGACTCACTTGGAGCTGACAGTTAAAGCCCTGACTGCTTGTGGGGTGAGGAAAATTCCTCATTAGATTTTTGCCAGTGTTTTTCTTTGTAGGATTGCTAGATTTCGACATCCATTTGTTCTCAGAATTTGTCACTGCTTCTTAATAATAAAAACCCTCGTCTGTTGCACCGATTTTCGCAAGTTGGGTTTTTCTAGCGACTTCAGTCCAAAATTAATTGTGTCAGCCATGGAAAATTTTAGGGGCTAATATTCGCAGGTGGGCTAACTTTCCATGGTTTTTCCAAAAAAAATGATTCCCCAATTTCCATTTTTTTATAAAAGTGATTCGCCCAAATTTTACAATATAAAATTATTTTACCTTAAAAATCGCCAACATTATATAGATAATATATATAATATCATTATAAATTTGAATAATTTTAGAAATACATCAATAAAATTTTTATAGTTTTCATATTAGGGACTAGTGAGATTCGCCAATTTTTTAAACTTCAAAATAATTTTCCATCCTTCAAATTTTCCCTGGTGTCAACTTTATGTGTGTGTTCCAGTATTTTCTCAGTTTCCAGTTTATCTTCCGTAAAATTTAATTTGGTGAAAATTGTAGTCATGAATTATTCCTTGTTTGTGTGGACAAATAATCTGTTAATTAATTTAGAGTTAGAAGAATAATTTCTAGTTGCTGAAATAGTTGAAAATTTCAGAAGAATAAGATCCCTCGCAAGGCATTGTGGAAGATAACACTAGAGGAGGACTTCTCAGGAAAGATACCGGAGTTAAGTCACTTCAAGATCTTCAGCAACATAACTTACTGCCATGTGCCAAATGATAATCACACCAAATTGGATCAGACTTCAGAGAAGGGGTTCTTCATTGGGTATAGCGAAACCTCAAAGGCATACAAGATCTATGTTCCTAGCAACAGTAAGCTCGAAGTGAGACGAGACGTAAAGTTCATGTAAGATAGAGCCTTCAAGAAGTCTTGCGAGATGCCATTTGGTGGTCAGAGTGAGCCAACAAAAGCTCCATTGGTCTAGCAACAGGGGCAACCACTAGGGAAACCAATAGGACAATCACACGAATCTAGTACAGTTACCAGTACTAGCATTTCCTTACGTGCAGGGGATCCAGTGAGTTGACAACAGACAGAGCAACAGAGGCAGGATGAGGAGCTGGTTTAACCTCCCACCAGTGTCGGTCGAACTGACAGAGAAGTTCGCCAGACATTGAGAGATGCAGATGAGTTCATTGGAGCTCCTAAGACGAACAAGAGTGCAGAAAACCTGACAGGTACTAAGCATTGGTGGCATAGGTTGCATAACCTTCTAGTTATCAGGAGGTCGCACAACATCAGTTGTTGATAAATGCCATGGTAGATGAGTACGATTCTATCATGACAAATGATGTTTGGGAGGTGGTGCCAAGACCTGAGGACAAGTCAGTTGTAGGTTCTCGATGGATATACAAGATCAAGTACGCTACAGATGGTAATGTGGAGAAGTACAAGGCTAGATTTGTGGCAAAGGGGTATGCACCGAAAGAAGGGGTAGATTGCAAGGAGACCTTCGCCCCAGTTGCCAGATACACTTCTATTCGGTCAGTTATATCCCTAGCAACACAAATGGGGTTGGTAGATTCACCAAATGGACATCAAGATAACATTCTTGAATGGGGTGATAGAGGAGGAGGTGTTCATAGAACAACCTGAGGGCTTCAAGACACATGAGAGGCACACACATGTGTGCCGACTGAAGAAAGCTCTATTCAGGCTCAAACAGGCTCCCAAGGCATGGTATGGTCATATTGACAAAAACTTGCAGCATATGGGATTTGTCAAGTGTGACGTCGATCCCAACCTTTACTACTTGATGGTAGAGGATGAGACACTCATCCTAGTTTTGTATGTGGATGACCTCTTCTTGACAGGATTATCAAGGCTCATAGAAGACTGCAAGAGGAACATGGCAACAAAGTTTGACATGTACTTGGGGTTGATGCACTATTTCCTAGGATTGGAAGTGTGGCAAAAGGACGGAGAGATCTTCCTTGGTCAAGGGAGATATGCTATAGAAATTTTGAAGAGATTCAGAATGCAGGATTGTAGAACCATGTCTACGCCCATGATCACCAACTGGAAGAAGATAGATGCGTTGACTGACAAGGATGTTGACCCCACCTTGTATAGACAACTCATCGGTTCCCTCATGTATTTGGTCAACACTAAGCCAGATATTTGCTTCACAGTCAACTCTCTCAGTCAATTTATGGAGTCGAAGAGAGTGCATTGGATAACAATGAGGCACATTTTGAGGTATTTGCGCTACACAATAGAGTATGTGTTGAATATACCCAAGGGGATGACGTCAGACTATGTGGATTAACAAATTAAGATTGGGTAGGAAGTTCAGTGGATAGGAAAAGTACCTTTGGGTACTGCTTCAACATTGGATCATGGATGATTTCTTGGTGCAACAGGAAGCAAAAGTTAGTAACACTGAGCTCTGCAGAGGCAGAGTATATGGCAGCTAGCAAAACTACGTGTGAAGCTATATGGCTTCGGAAGCTATATGGATTCGGAAGCTGCTGGTGAGCTTGTTCAGGCAGAGGATGGAGGCGACCAACGTCTACTGTGAGCTCATGGATGATTTCTTGGTGCAGCAGGAAGCAAAAGTTAGTAGCAATGAGCTCTGCGGAGGCAAAGTATATGGAAACTAGCATAACTATGTGCGAAGCTATATGGCTTCAGAAGCTGCTGGTGAGATTGTTCAGGCGTAGGAGGCGACCTACGCCTATTGTGATAATCATAGTTGCATCAAGCTGTCTGAAAATTTAGTGTTTCATGATAGGTCAAAACACAGATATTCAGTGTCATTTCATCAGAGATTGTGTGCAACATGGAGCAGTCAAGCTACAATATGTTCCCATAGAAGAGCAGATTGCATATATTCTTATGAATGCTCAAGGAAGAGCTAAGTTCATCTATATTATAGAGAATAGAATAGTGGAGAACTTGTTTCAGTAGCAGGGACAAAATATTTTGGATACTTCTCAGTTGCAATAGTTGTAGTAGCAGTAGCAATAATGAGAGGGCTGTTAGTTTGGTTGCATTGCAGATGCAATGTTGGCAGAAGTATATGTTAGTTTTTATTGCATCAGATGTGTTCTAGCCTTGAAATTTTGTGGAGAGTTAGAATACATGAGATCTCCAAAACCAAGAAATCGTTTCTAAAAATTCCACCTAGAGACGACTTAATTAGATTATTAGTTAGCTTTTGTATATTTCCTAAGTGTAAACTTAGGGAATATGATTAATCAATCAAAATTAATTAAGTCATGGTGAGAATGTTCTAGAGACTCACATGGATCGATTTCAAGTTAATCCTAGTCATCGATTAAAATCTAATATTGGTCGTTGAAAGTCTCAACAGAGGATTATAAGAAGAAGTTGACGGGGCTTAGAGAAGACACATTTGAGTAGTTTGATTTTATTGGGAAATCAATTTCCAGAGTAGCAACTATTTGTTGCCTGAGAGAGATTCAATGAGGTTGAAGCAGTGAGAGAAGGACAGAGATAGTGAAGCCAGAGGAGGCATTCCAGATACGGTGAGTGCATTTACAGAGAGGCAAAAGTGCCACAGAGAGGCTCATGTAGTGGCAACGCAGTAGCCTCTAGAGGCAAACTTGTATTTGTTGGGGAGAAGTAGTGATTCAGTGCCGGAAGCTGGGCAGAGTTTCCAGAGGCCAGGAGAGTCAGTTTCCCAAACATTAGCTGATTAGACGACTTGAGGAGAAGGTGTTCCACGCTGGGTGACATAGAGACTGCTTGAGGGTGACGCAGTGACTGTGCAGAGGCAGTTTGGACGACTCATTTTTGAGTTGAGGTTAGTGTTCAATTTCCCCTGTAGAGTGAGGAATTTCCTCACGAATTTTTCTTGCTAGTTTTCTCTGTAGGATTGCCAGCTTGGGCATCTAGTTGTACTCAGATTATTTCATTGCTGCATAATAATATTCCCAAGTTGGGTTTTTCCGTGGACATTGGTCCAAAAATAACGGTGTTATTTTATGTGTGTGCTAGCAATTTCTTCTAGCATTTATTTTCTTCCGCAGTTTATTTGTGTAGGTTGCAGTGTGGTTGATTCAGTATTTGCTGTAGCAAACAATACATAATTGTTAAGAATTAATTTAATAATTAGGAGAATTATTTCCAGTGGCTGCAACAGGATTCCGGGTTAGCTGAATTTCAGAGTATAGGATGTACAGTGCAGTGTCAACAACAACACAAATGCAACATGGTTCAACTACAGTCAGTGGCAGATGAATCAGAGTTAGCGCAATGGTTGATGGACAGTGTCTGGTAGCTACAATTGTTAGGCATCAACGTGTATGGAGGATGTTACAGAGATAGAGTTGAAGAACACCTTCCTTGCCGAGAGGGAGTGTTAGTTTTTGTAGGATCGAATGGTGTTCCAGTCTCGAGACTTTGTAGAGAGGCTAAAACACAGAAGTTCTCCAAAAACTAGAAATCGTTTTTGGAAATTCCACCTAGAGGTAGCTCAATTAAATTAATTGACCATCATTTAAATTTTTCCTAAGTCTAACTTTGGAAAACTGGTTAATTAATAGCAATTAATTGAGAAAGGTGAGAATTCTCGAAAACCTCACATGGATCGACTTGGAGATGATCTCGACCATCGATTAAGTTTTAATCTTGACTGTTGGAGTCCCAATTGGAGATTATAAGAAGAGCTCGATGGGTAGATGGAGAGATATACAAAAGAGAGCCAACATTGCGAGTTCATTGGGTAGTTTGAGCTAGTCAACAACAGAGTTCGAACTAGAGAGGGGACGCAGGGCTAGAAAGGGGCAAAGACAATGATCTAGAGGAAGTATTCTTGTTCTGAAGAGGCATAGAGAGGAGGCCGAATTATTTTCTCCAGAAGGCAGAGTAGGGCTTTCACAGAGCCTCAGAGAGGCAGCTTGATTTAGTTGGAGTGGATGTCGTTTCAGATTCCAGAGGCTGGGAGGATTTTCCAGTAGGCAGGAGAGACACTTTCTCAGTCAGCAACAGGCATGATGGCTTAAGTATCAGCTGTTTCGGGCAGGGCTTGTGACAAGGTGCACAAAGGGTTTGAACGACTTGCTTGGGTTTGTCAGTTTGAGCCGAGATTGCTTGGAGAAGAGGGTAAATTCCCTCAGTTGATTTTTCCAGTATTTATTTCAGTTTTGATAGCCAATTGGGTATCCGTATTTATTGTACTCAGAATTACATTGCTTCATAATAATAAAACGGTCAACTGTCGCATTGATTTTCCCACTTTCGGTTTTTCCGAGGATACTTGTCCAGAAATAATTGTCATTTTATGTGTCTATGCTAGCATTTCTCATGTCCTATTTTTACTTCCGCAATATTTTATTTGGTGAAGAAATTGCAGTGTGAATGATTCGTTATTTTGCCGTAAAAAATAAACTGCATAATTAATTTACCAGTTAGAAGAATTATTTTCAGTTGCTGCATTTCAAGGAATTTTCACATGCACATAATATTGTAGACTTGTTATTGAGAATTATTATAGATGTTGGATTGTTCAATAAATGTACCTAGTGTGTCGGCTAGATGTGCGATCTTCGTTGTAGCCCATGACCATTGTGCAATTATTAAGAGTGGAACTAATATTGCAACCTTGCTAATGATAATTATTATAGATGTTGGACCTGTTAGCTCACTTTTAGCAGGGGTACATATGCACAAATTTATTTTGGCAGCACCATTGTAAGCCTAATGAGTGCAAGTCTAAAGCCATGTAAAATCCCTATGGTATGAATATTATGTGAGTGTGCGTCCTAGATCTTGATGGCAGATGGTCATGGCCGGTTCTTCTAGCTTCATTTTCACAGTGCTTGGTTTTATGGCATTGAAGACATCCCCCTGGTGGGAGGTAACTCCCCTGTCTTGATGGACATTCCTATGTCTCGGGGTGGTACATAGGCATTATGGACGTGGACCTATTTGGACTCATGATTAATGGGAACACTTAGTGTCTAACCTTGTAAAGGTGATGCTTATTGTTGCATCACCTTATTGTTGAAACCTTATCTCCCCTTAATCTTGTTGCACCTATTTGTTCCCCACAAGGTTGTCTCATTGAGTTTTTAGGCATTCCCTGGGCTTGGTGCCTTCGTCTTCTCACAATTCTTCATCTTGGCAGTCTCACATTTTTTCGATAGTTTGTGGTTCCCAAGGTAGTTTGTGGATCCCAATTTGGGTTCTTGGGGCCTGTTACCACATAATCTTGTAGGGCCCTAAGGAGGGAAACCTATGGGACTACTATTAGACTAAGTGACAACAATGGGAGAATGACCCACTGTCACCACAATCAAAGTCCCCTACTCTTTACGAACTATCATCGGTGGGAGGAGTCCCTATATATATATATATGGTCAACTTTGTTTGACATTTTAATGTTTATGGTGTTAGGTGATGAAGAAAATTCTCTCAAAGGAAGCTCTGTATGATCTTTCAACACTTCAAAAGGGTTTTCGCTCTCTTTTAGAGACTTAGAGAAATCTTGCACAAGGCCTAGGGTTTAATGAATAATCGTGTGAAGAAGTGCTTCCAAGGTCATGGCAAGGAGGAGAAAGGGCTTCTTAAGATTTATTCCAATGAATACTAAGCTCATACAACCCTCAAAGAAGTCCTCAAACTAAAGGAATGTAAGCTACAACTTCCCTTCTAGGGCATACCTAGGGCAAAGTATTTTATGGATGAAATCACAAGAGATGACCACCAAACTTTGAGGTTTTGTAGGCAAGACTCTAAGCTTGGGGACTATGCTCTCGAGATTCACCAAATCCCTCTCTAATGAATTGCACTCTATGCCCTAGCCTAATCATCCAAGAAGAGGGAACCAAAACTTTAAGAGGAGAAATTATGGAAGAAAGAGGATGTGATCATTGTTACCCACCACCTGTGGGTAGTATATATAGGAGAATTTTTTTCTCCTAGATGGTTCTCAACCGACAGCCAACAACCTCTTGCAACCACCAGATAGCTCGATGTGCCATTATCTCCACCGCCTGAGCTAGTCGTGTGGTCCCTTGCCCATATGTTATGATTTTATGCTTGAAGGTGGGCCTCCTCACCCCAAAGGTATGGCTTTTCATTGGTATAGTTGAATAATTTTCCTTACTTGTCATGGGTACTTTTGGTCATGGATTGGTGGAGGGGATTTGTTGGAAAGAGTGGGCTAGGTATGTACTCTTGTCTTCATTGCCAGATTTCGTGGTTAGCTTTGTATCCTAGTCCCGTGCGATATCCTTTATTGTCCATTAGCTTTAGGGTTGGCACTACATGGGAAATCCCGATTTTGGTTGCATGATCCCACTTCCTAACACCATATACATCACTCCCTTCGACTCATTTTAGCCCCATTCTCTATTCCCATGCAGGTCCACATGTGTCCACTAGGTCCACATAGGGTTAGCCTCCCCCTCCCCTTGTCCACACGTTGGGTTGGGCTTGGAACGATGCCCCAAAGGTTGATGCAACTAAAAAGAAAAGAAAAAGCATAATTTGGCTACTCTCAATAGGAAATGTACCACAAAGTGCAAAAGATGGGCATGCCATACAAATTTAACACGTGGGCAAAAGCCTAACATGAGTTCTACCCCTTATTTATGGCCATCACCCTGGTTCCTATGGGCTCTAGATGAGCCCCCTCCACATTAAGGAACCCATGATAGTTCCAAACCCCTGATGGGCAATGAATTGCCCCCACTTAAAAAGGGGGTATCTACTGCTATATCCCACACTTCATGCTCTCATCCCCTGGAGCCCAAGCAGTTACAAAGAAAATCAATCAAAGGTAAAAGGCATATGAAGAAAAGTGGAAAGACGGGCGAGGGTAACTCATGTACCACCATTTGTTCCCTCCTACACTCATACCCAAGTGTGGGCTTACCTTATTATAGCTACCCATGTATAGTGGCATGTGGCTTGGAGCATTCCCCTGATCCCCACTCCATTCCATCACTATACCTACCACCTGATGGATGTACTATGGACATGTCACCCCCTTTAAAGGTTGAAACCACCTAATAGGGTCCTTGATTAAACCCCTTATTGAGCTTGGAGACACTTGTCCATGCCAAAGCCCACTATGGAAGGGCATGCCACCATGAAGTGCCCCATTGATTCCATGACTTGTAAGCTCTTTTACTTGATTATTCTAATGATTTGTGGTATTGGAGGGCTAGGGGATGCATTGGATCTTATGCAAAATTGCAGGTGGGTCTACATTTGGGGCTTGGTCTCCCTATACGGGGTCCTAGAGCTCTAGAGGGCCACATTGGCACTTGTAGGTTAAGCGTTGAGAGCCATGGGCCTCCACCATAGCAAAGAGTACTTCATGGATCCCCAACACCACTCATTGATTGCTTGTGTTCCACCTTTTGGATGAGGATGATGCACCTAGTTCGCCTTGCCCAGTCGGCTCGACACTTGCACCATATACTTGGCAGATGTTCTAGGGTCCAGATGAGGATGTGTGTCACCGGAAGAGACAAAGGGAGGGCTTATGTCTTCATCCTAGCCCTTACAAATGGTTTACATGCATTTTCGATCCACTTGGAGACCCATGAGAATGTCCTTGTGCCCCCGCACCCACTTGGGACCACCACAGGGACTTGCTTGGAAAACAAGGGGCCAATCCCTTGTCCACTATGTTTGGAGTCCATTCTCACATCAAGGTTCACTTTGGACATCATTAGGCCTTTTCAATGGCCCAACGACTCGTTATATTGATCATTCTTCCCTCTTTTGAGGCTTATTTTTATGTTATTGAGCTGTCTTGGTGGGCTTGTCACTAAGGGATGTTATTATTGCACATTATTTTATTATTTGGGGCTTAATTAGGCCAATTAGGAAAATCAAACTCATTAGAGATTGTATAGATAGATGAGAGGTGATTCATTTATCTCATCATCACTTGGATTTGGAATTAGTAGCTACTTGGAGAATTTCACATTCCCTTTTGGAGGACGAGTTTGATTTCATGGATGAATTTTGTTGTTTGGATACTATTCTCTTGGTCTTGGAGCTTCATTCTTGTCATGATTTGATGATTGGATATACTCATTTTTCATGTAAGTGATTTCTTTCTCATGTTCATTCTTGTATTTATTATTTCACATAAATGTTGCTGGGATTTTCTCTATCTAGGTCTGACATTTACTGCTATTCTATGCGAAATTGTGGAAATTTTGATCTTTTGAAGCATTACACCATTGCATGTGTCATGTATGAATGGGTGAATGTTCCTAGAGGTTACTTTTGTTGATTATACCTTGATAAGTCATCAAACATTGCACATCGAAGTACAAAGTCCTTGGGTAGTTGCTCTCATGCCCTAATTGCCATGCGAAGCTACCTAAAGGCCTTCTTGATTGGGATAGTTCTTTCCATATCACAAATTGACCTTGACTCCATCTCTCCCAAAGGCAAAGCACTGATCCAACCACTGGTGGTCAACCTAAACACTTATCTTTCTTGCCTCCTCTTTCTCTTTCTAGGGCCCGTCATTAGTCAGCTAGGGCATCGAATAAATCTCATCATAGTCATTAAAACACCTCAATTTTTGGTCCATAATTGCGCTAGGGTTTCCTCTAGAGGCCCTCCAAATTTGAAGCAATTCCGACGATGGGAGCATTTCTTGCCCTAGGTTTCCCTTGGTTAGTGTCCTCATTTGAATCATTATATTCAATCCTCAAAAGGAAACTTGTCCTTTGATCCTCTTCTCTTCCATAATTAGGTCAAGGCCTTCCTTGGTTGTTCAACTCCATGCCCTTGACCTAATTTTGGGACCACTTGGTCCTTTGTGGTCCAACAAATTTACAAATCTAATTTCACAAAGATTACATAAGGGCCAATTCTCTTCAAGGATCCTTAGGTTTAGGAATCCCCTTGTTAAAGCATATCTTCCAAACCCAGGCTCAAGAATCCTCTTAGCCCTTCCTAGAGAGCCCATCACCTTGCTTTCAAATCAAGCAAGCTATTTAGTTGAGCCTCTCTCGTGAATAGTGTGAAAATTCCAACACCGAAATCCTATTGCAGCAACTGGTAATTTTTCTCCTAATTGTTAATTAATTTAACAATTTATTTGCTACAACAAATATCAAATAAACACACTGCAACCTTCACAAATAAAATTTTGTGGAAAAATAAAACGATGGAAGCTGAGAAATGCTAGCAGACACAAATAAAATATAACATAATTATTTTTAGACAAAAGTCCCCAGAAAAACCCAATGCGTGAAAACCAGTGCAGCAGTGAGGGTTTTCTTATTATGCAGTAGTGAAATTCTGAGTACAATCTAGATGCTTGAAACTGGCAATCAACAACAAGAAAATTTGGTCAAAATTATTGAAGGGAATTTACCCTTCCTCCATAAGTAATCCCGACACAACTTGCCTACAAAAAACTTGGCCCTCTGAAGCTTCTATGTCACCCTCTGAATTGGATTGCGCAATCACTATGATGTCAAGCCTCTAATTGGTCTCTGATGAAGTGTGTTTTTCTACTAAGAAATTCGTCTCTCTGGCCCTCTAGAACCTCTGCCCAACCTTTGGATATGAGAATGACTTTCTCTCCAGCAAATCGAATTGCCCTCTCTGAAGCTGCTGCGTAGAGCTCTGCGCTGCCTCATTGGGATAACTCGGCCCTCTTGCTACTGCCTCTTCGGATTTGGAAAAACTTCCTCATTGGGATAACCCGACCCTCTTGCTGCTGCCTCTTCGGATCTGGAAAAACTTCCTTCGGATCACTGTCCCTGCCCCTCACTCATTGCTTCGATCTCTAGCTGTCTTCGACAATTGATTGCTGCTACTCTGGAAATCAATCTGCTCAAGTGTATTCTCCATCACCACATCGACCTCCTCTTATAGTCCTTGTTGGAGCACCAACAACCAAGATTAGAACATAATCGATGGCCAGGATCATCTCTGGATCGATCCGTGTGAGTTTCTAGACTATTCTCACCTTGAATTAATTAATACTGATTAATTAACTTGTTTTCCTAAGTTTAGACTTAGGGAATATTAAAAAATTGGTTAATAATCTAATTAAGTCACTTTAGGGTGGAATTTTTAGAAACAATTTATGGGTTCTGGAGATCTCATGTAATCTAGTGTCTCCACAAAGTTTCGTGGCTAGAACACATCCGATGCTGCAAAAAGTAACTCTTTTTTTTAGTGAGGAATGTATTCTAATGCTACTGCACACCCTATAGCAACACCCTGTCTCTGCATCATTCCCTATCACGCTGCTGATGTCTAGTTGCTGCTACCCACCAATTACTGTGCAAATTTGATATATGTTGCATCTGTGTTGCTGTTGAACCTGCTGTATTGCTGCCAACACTGCATCTGCACTGCAACTCTATTGCTGCTGCAACTGCAACATCTAAAATACTGAATCAACTGTGATCAGTATAACGCATCTGTCACCCGAGTCTCTGAATGCTACTAGCTCTGCCCTGTCTACTGAAGACTTTGCGCTGCTGTTGACTCTGCACTGCACCAACTGCACTGCTGCCAACTTTGCATTGCGCTCTCCAGCATCTGACTGCTACTAGTCTCTGCAACTGTCACTCTGGCATCTAACTACATCAACTGTCACTGAACCATCTCGCTATTGAATATTTTGGGCCCTGTAGCAAGGTATTGATCCAAGAGGTGGATTCCTCAAGGATCCTGCCCATCTGTAGCGCTCTCAGGCTACAACACCAAGTCACCCCACCTCGCTCCTGGAGGTATATCGACGAACATAGTGAAGTCTTCCTCTAGCCTGGAGGACAACCTGTCGATCTCTGCTGAAGCTGCTTGCTGGTCCTGCTTCTCCTCCTTGGCCTTCTTTCTGAGAGGACACTAGGTACTGTAGTGACCAAGCTCACCACGCATGAAGCACTTGACCTTTGACAGGTCCTTCTTCTTCCTCTGCTCCCCCCTGTCCTTGACTGAGACTCTTAGATGCAAGGGTCACATGCTTCTCCTCCTTTACCGCTTTTGATCCACTGCTGCTGCTGCCACTGATGAAGCTCTTTAGCAAAGCTCGTCTCAACTCTTACTGCTACAAATCAGCCCACATCCTGCCCCATCTTGGTAGTGTGTCTCTGCCCAATATACTTTGGATGAAGACCTACTAATCCTCAGAGACAATGTTGAGAGGTAATCGCGCTAACTCTAAAGGTGAGGCGCTGCCCCAACAACCGACAACTGGCCCCGGATCTCCTGAATTCTGATAAGGTAGGGGTCTATGCTTTCCCCTTTCTGCATCCAGATGAGTCAGCTTCTCCTCGAGATACATCTTCCGCTGCTTGTAAGTACCCGATATAACGTGGCGAGAGCATCCCACATCTGCTTGGTAGTATCTTTGCCAGCTATATGCGAGACTACATGATCTTTGACTCCATCTAGGATCAACCGCTTTGCGCGTGCCATTTCCTTTCTGTACTCTTTCAGCTGATCTGCATCCTGAGGAATTGCCACTACATTGTCAATGTAGGTTTTCAAGCCAAATTCATCTAGAAGGAAGGACATCCATGCCTTCCAGATGACGTACGTGGAAGCTCCATCCAACCTGTCCTGATCACAATGCCCAACGGTGGCCATCTCAACGAACTATCAAAATCTTCCTCTTTCCTTTTGCTAGACTGTTGCTCTGCTACTCGCACTCCTTTCTGGAGTGAGAAGATCTGCTCACAACTACTGCCGATCTGCAAGGAAAGTCAAACTTTTTGGTTCTAGAAGTTCCTTGAGGAAAATTATCCCTTTGTGTGTGCTCTTCTCTCTTCCACCTCGACATTGGTTTTGCACTAGCAATCTGCAGCAAAACCCTTTGCATCTAGCTAGAAATTTGCCCAACAAAAACTCTGAGCTGCTCCCTCTTCCCCTGGAATCACTCGATCTAGAGAGATCGAATTTTTCTGCCCCTCACTCAGAAAAATCGAACCTCCACAAGTAACTTGGCCTCCTGATAGAATCACTGTGCTGCCCTTGGGAATTTCAGCCTGCTTCACACAATAAGCAACGAAATTCCTTCTTTTCACCTCTGAGCTCTCCAACTGATCAATTGCGCTCTGATACCATATGAAAATATCAATACTAGAATCCTATATCAACAACTGGTATTATTTCTCCTTTTGTTAATTAATTTAACAATTTATTTGCTATAGCAAATATCAAAATAAACACAGTGCAACCTTCGCAAATAAAATTTTGCTGAAAAATAAAACTCTGAAAGCTGAGAGATGCTAGCACACACACAAAATATAACACAGTTATTTTTGGACAAAAGTCCCTAGAAAAACCCAATGGGGGAAAACGGGTGCAACAATGAGGGTTTTATTGCTATGCAACAGTGAAATTCTGAGTAGAATCTGGATGCCTGAAACTGGCAATCCACAACAAGAAAATTTGGGCAAAATTATTGAAGGGAATTTACCCTTCCTCCACAAGCAATCCCGACACAAGTTGCCTATAGAAAACTTGACCCTTTGAAGCTTTTGTGTCATCCTTTGTGTTGGACTGCGCAGTCACTGTGATGTTAAGCCTCTGACTGGTCTCTAATGAAGTCATTCTACCTTCTGCTGCTGAGAAATTCATCTCTCCGACCCTCTGGAACTTGTGCCCAACCTCTGGATTTGAGAACGAATTTCTCTCCAGCAAATCAAACTGCCCTCTCTGAAGCTACTGCGCAAAGCTCTGCGTTGCCTCACTGGGATAACTCGGCCCTCTTGCTGCCGCCTCTCTGGATTTGGGAAAGCTTCCTCTAGATCACTGCCCTTGCTCCTTACTGGCTCTCTCCGGCAACTGATTGCTGCTACTCTGGAAATCGATTTGCCAAGAAATCGAACTGCTCAAGTGTATTCTCCATCACCACATCAACCTTTTCTTATAATCCTCTGTTGGAGCACCAACGACTAAGATTAAGACATAATCGATGGCCAGGATCATCTCTGGATCGATTCGTGTGAGTTTCTAGACTATTCTCACCTTGACTTAATTAATACTAATTAATTAACCTATTTTCCTAAGTCTAGACCTAGGAAACATTAAAAAATTGGTTAATAATATAATTAAGTCACTTCTAAGCGGAGTTTCTAGAAACAATTTCTGGGTTCTGGAGATCTCATGTATTCTAGCCTCTCCACAAATATTCGTGGCTAGAACACATCTGATGCTACAAAAACTAACAAATAGGCGTTAGGAATCACTCGTTATCCTCCTATTGATCCATTCATCTAGTGATTCTCCCTTATATCGGGTCTCCTCCCATTGGTGAAAGTCTGTAAAGAGAAGGGAGCCACAATGTTCCATGCTGTTATAATCACTTAATCAATTTCTTCTGATTTGAATCACTCGAATAACATATAAGAAAATATAGATAGAACATTAAACAATAAATGCACAATAGAAGATAGCCAAGCACAATGAGATACAAAGATTTGGTCAAAGACTAGGGAAAACCCCCATAAGGGGAAAAACCCTTCGATCAATTCTTTTATTAGTTAATCACTATTCAACATGATATACATCAGTTCAATAGTACATCTCAAAATCAAGCTTTGACTTCCCAAGTCAACCAATCCAAAATCAATCAATGAGGAGAGATCAAGTTAAATTTGGTCAAAATATCAATCTGCAAAATTTCAACTTGAGGAGGAACAATCAACAACAATCAACGGTCTACCCTAAACAATCAAAGTCAATGGTCCAACTGCTTAGAAAAATTCGGTCAACTCAACCATGAATTCGACCTTCCTCAGTGAAAATTAGTCAAAACAGATCCAAAATATCCTTTTGCATTTTGGTCAAACTTCCATAGTCAACTTGCGGTCAAACCCTAGCTTAGACCTAGGGTCAAACCCAGTCAAAGTGGTCAACCCAAAGATAAATTTGGTCAAAGTCTCCCTCCAAGAACTTGGTCAAAGTAGCAGAAGAAGAACTCGATCAACAAAAGTCAATGCATGTCAGAATATCTCAAAACAGAAAGTCAATGCAAGTAAAAAAAGAGCCTTCTCTCCTCTTCACACATGTGAACTCGACCTGCAATTTCAAAGGTGATTTGATGCTTGATGTGATGTCCAAATGAGAGGTCAACGAAGTCAATTTATATGTGACTTTGGAGGGCCACTTGAGGTCGACTTGACTTTTTAAGGTTGACTTGGTCAAGGGTCAAAGAGTGAGTTTCCTCCATCGATTTTAAAGGTGAAATGTGGAACATAGCTGCCAATTTTCAACATCTGTGAGGGGAGAAATTAAATAGGGAAATCTCTTTAGGAGGTCCCTTACAGATTTCAAGAAAGATAAAGCTAACATGCAATAGTCAACCAAGATTTTCCATAAATAATATGCATTTAGACACGAAACAAGAAAAATACATAGCAATAATTAATTACATGAAAAGAAATACGAATATGTAATTAACTTACAAAGTTTTCCATAAAATAACCTTCTTCCAATCCCAAAAGGACATCTCCAAGACAGAAATCAAACTCTAATAGGAATAGCTCCAAAAATATCATATCTTCTCAACTAGCAGGTTTGCACAAGGCTAAGTTGGGCCCTCTAAAGGAGGCCGAAATCCATGAGTGATGATGAAAAGATACAAAGGAGTGATCCTCTATTTATATGAGGTCAATCACTCTCAATAATTAGCCTAAAAGCCCTATGACAAGTTTAAAGTATACATGAAGTAAAATGTTTACAAACCAACCCAATAGCTTAATGCAATAAAATAAGCCACTAGAAGCCCACACATTTGGGTCAAAACTCCTCTCTAGCATAACATCATGTCCTTTTAGGGAAAATAAAGATCTGAAAATGGATGGAATGGGAAAATGGATCTCCAATCATCATAATTTACTCAATGATTGAGGGGAAGCCCCCAATTCATGCCTCAAAATGTCTCCATGTGTCAAAGTTCTACTCTAGGTGCCCTATGTCATCTCCAAGGAGGTTAGAAAGATAGCATGCCACAATCTCTCTCAATTGTTGGGGCTCCAAGTGGTAGTACAAGCCCTCCCTTATCATCCTAGGGATGATCATCATCATCTGGACTCCAGATCAAGCTATGCTCGTCAAATTGTGTCAAGGCCAGTTTGGGGGCTTGTTGGGTCCACTGGGTTCATCATCAAGAATCTTCAACACTAGGCAAAGTGAGCTCAATGTTCTAGCTTTTGGGGGTGCTCTGAGATGTTAATCAACCGTGGGAATCATCCAAGTGCCCAACACTCTGTTATGGAGAGGAAACACTGCATTCACGACATCATCACTATTCCTCGAAAGTGTAGTATGATCTGGGCATCATATGGAATGAAGGTATGGAATATGTTCCCTCAAGGGCTCTGTTGATTTGTGAACAACCACTTGGAAAAACCATGTCAAACTCAAGTGAAAGTAACCATTCATTAGATACAATGACCATGGATGCATCATAGTGGACCATACTTAATTATTAAGGGCATAATAAGACTTCAAATTGGGATCACCTTGAAATATCTAACTCGACTTTGTCCCGTAAAAGTGTTCCCTACCCTTTTTAGGGGTGGCTAGATGTTCAACCCTATTAGGTGCTTCCAATCCCTAAGGGGAGGTGACAAGTCCACGGTTAACCCTTCAATTCATAGGTGTTTGTGATAGTGGTGGAAATGGAGGGGAAGGCTTCATGGTTTGGTGCTATGGTTGATGGAGGTTCATCACCTTGAGTGTATAGATGTATGGAGATAGCAATCATGGATGCATGAGTTGCCCCTTTCGTTGGCCTGCTTTTTCCACCCCTATGGTGTGCCTTTTGTGAAAATTCCACAAATTGGAATCCTATTGCAACAATTGATTAAGTTTCTTCTATTTGTTAATGAACTGAACAAATTATTTATTGTGTTCTATGGTAAATATCGAAACCAATACGCTGCAGCCTTCACAAAATAAATACTGCGGAAATAAAAATAATGCTGGAAAGATAGATGCACACATACACAAATAACACTATTATTTTTGGACTAAGTCCCGGAAAAAATCGATGCAGGAAAACCGGTGCAGCAATTGAGGGTTTGTATATTACGCAGTAGTAAATCTGAGTACAAATCTATGGTTGCGCTAAAATCTAGTAAACCATACAGAGAAAATATGACAATAAGTTAGTGAGAAAAATCTCACTCTGCCACTGGCAATCTGACACTAATCTTGGCTCAAGATGAGTTGCTCTGCACTCCCTTTGCGTAGTCACTGCGTCAGCCTACGCAACATTTCGTCCCCATAGCTAGGAACAACTGTCTCTCTCACTATTTGATTAGCTGTTGTCCGAAGGACTGATCTTCTTTGCCTTTGGGCCTCTTGCCCAATCTCTTGCTCTGAAAATTTCACTGCTCCCCAGCAAAAACATAATCTCCTCTGAAGCACTGCGCAACCTCTGCGCTGACTCTCTGTGGCACTTGTTACCTCTCTGCTGTGCACTCACCGGATTTGGAAAAATTTCCTTTGACCTTACTATCCCCGCCCCTCTCTCATTGCGACGAGCTCACTAGCTCTCTCTCCGACAATTCATCGCTGCTACTTAGGAAATCAATCTACCAGTGAATTTGATCTCTGCAAGTGTATTCTCTAAGTCCCATCGAGTTCCTTCTTGTAATCTCTCGTTGAGACGTCGACGACCACAATTAAAACTTAATTGATGGCTAAGATTAACTAGGACTCGATCCATGCCTTTTTCTAGAAGATTCACATCTGACTTAATTAATACCTTTTAATTAATCATATTTCCCATGTTTAGACTTGGGAAATATTAAAAACTTATTAATTATTTTAATTAAGGCATCGTTAGATGGAATTTCCAGAAATGATTTCTAGATATTGGAGTACTCATGTGTTCTAACCTCTCTGCAAAATCTCGAGGCTAGAACACATCTGATGCTACCAGAAACTAGCACTCCCTCTTAGCAAAGAAAGTGTTCTAATATTGCAACTGCAATACACTGCCTCTGCACCATCTCTTGTTGCGCTGCTGATGTCTGGCTAAAACTGCCCACCAACTACTGTGCAACTCTGATATGCGCTAAATCTGTGCTGCTGTAGACCCTGTTGAACTGCTGCCAACTACTGCATCTGCACCGCAACTTTGTTGCTGCTGCCACTGCAACATCCGCAACTGTCTCTCATCTGTTGTTGCTGCAACTGAGAAATATCCATCAACTGAACCAACTATGTTCAGTTTGATGCATTTGTCACCCGAGTCCTGACTAATTCTAGTCTTTGCGTTATCATTGAAGTTTCTGCACTGCTGCTGACTTTGCATTGTACCATCTGCACTACTTCCAACTCTGCTCTGTGCTGTAGCCTGCTGCCAACTCTGCTCTGCGCTGCTCAGTCTCTGACTGCTACTAGCTACTACATCTGTCACTCTGGCACTTGACTGGACCAACTGTCACTGGTCCATCCTTCTACTGCCTCTATGGGCTTCTGTAGCAAGGTATTGATCCAAGAGGTGGACTCCTCAAGGATCCTGCCCAACTGTAGCTCTCTGGGGCCACAAAACCAAATCACCCCACCTCACCCCTGGAGGTATATTAGTGATCATGGAAAACTCTTCCTCCAGTCTAGAGGACAACTTGTCTATCTTAGCGGATGCAGTGTGCTGATCCTGCTTCTCCTCTTTGTCCCTCTTCCTAAGAGGACACTAGGTACTGTAGTGACCAAGATCACTAAATCTGAAGCATTTGACCTTGTATATGTCCTTCTTCCTTCTGCGTTGCTCCCGCTAACCCTTTGATGCAAGGGTTGCGTTGTCCTCCTCCTTTACTTTCTTCGTCCCACTGCTGCCGCTCTTAACCAAGTCTTGCCTCATCTCCTCCTGCTGCAGATTTTCTCACATTCTGTCCCAATCTGGCAAGTCTTCTCTGCCCAGGATACTCTAGACGAATACTTGCTACTCCTCGGAAGCGTTATTCAGGGAAAATCGTCCAAACTCTGTAGGTTGGGGCGTTGACCCGACTGCAGACAACTGCTCCCAGACTTCCTGAAGTTTAGTAAGGAAGGGTTCTAAATGCTCCCCTCTCTGCATCCTGGTACAACTCAAATTTTCCTCCAAATAAATCTTCTGCTACTCGAAATATCCCCGGTATAGTATGGCAAGAGCATCCCACATCTGCTTGGTGTTGAATATTGTAACTAGGTTCGATCTTCATAATTTATATTTATTGTACTCATCAAAAGAATTAAAGAAAAAGAATTTATATTATCATTTTGACGTTTATTTTTATTATTAAATGACTTATTAAAACTTGGGTTTCATGCTTGGGTCATATTTAGTATAAGGTCCCAATTGTGGACTTCTAGGTTAGTCATTACAGATTTATATTGACCCTCGGGCTTTGGAATCATGTAATTAGGTTTATTTTTGAGTCAAAAGTGGTCTAGTAGTCCTCTACATCAAGTCGGCCTTAAGGAGATCTAGTCGGCCTCAAAGGGAGGAATTCAAACCCATCAACATGCTATAAATGCAAGGAGGTCGAATTCATTTGCTCACTCATTCACGAAAATTCATTGCAATAAGGGAAAAAGTGTGAAATTGAAGAAGGAAGCAAAAGAAGTGCGAGCTGGGTCTAGGAGAAAGAGAAAGAGAAAATCGAAATTTTGGTGAAGGAATCTCTCTATTTTGTGGTCTTTCTTGGGAGATCGAAGTCTCTGAAGTTTGGATGCTATTGCTGCTGCAAATCTGCGAAGCTGTTGGAAGACTGGAAGCTACAGTTGCTAGGTCGAAGATCTCGAAGGCTGACTTGGTGTGGAGGGAAAGTTTGGCTCATGTCTAGGGTGATGCGTCTCAAAGAATACTATTGAAAGGAATAATTATCTTGACTGGGGTTTCTCCTCAAGGGGGGTTTGCCCTTACATAGTGCCTATATCTTGTGTCTCTTGTTTTGATCTTCATACACACATAATATGGTAATTGCTTGATGAAAGATAAGATAATAAAGAAGTAAAAGAAGGCATTATAATCACAACTAATTATCAAGATTGAAGAATCAAACCCTAATATATGTGTGCATTGATTCTTCAACACTTGGCAGTGTCCTTGCCAGCTATGTGTGACACCACGTGATCTCGAACTCCATCGAGAATCAACCTCTTTGCTTTCGCCATCTCCTTTTTGTAGGCCTTTAACTGATTTGGGTCCGTGGGTACAACTAGCACTGAATTGATATATGTCTTGAGATCATATTCGTCTAGAAGGCAGGAAATCTTGGCCTTCCATATCACATAGTTGGCTGAGTCGTCCAACCGATCCTGATCTCTTAACCCTGTTGATGCCATCTCGCCTGAAATGTTGAACTCTTCCTCTTCTCCTCTACGCAACTTCTACTAGTCACTACGCACTCCCTGCTGGAGTGGGAAAATATGCTCACAACTATTGCTGCTCTGTAGTGAGAAATTGAATTTCTTGGCTAGAAATTCCCTGAGGAAAGAATTCCCTCAGTGTGTGCTCTTCCTTCTCCTTCATGCTATTTTGCACTAGCGAATTGCTGCAAAATAACTGCGTCCCAGCTAAAGATCTTCTCTGCAAAGAAAATGTTGCTGCTCCCTCTGCCTCTAACAATCTTAGATCTAGAAATTTTATTCTCTGTCGACTCACTCAAAGAAATAAAATTTTCCTCAAAAATTTGTCCTCCTGGCTAATGGACTGCACAACCTCTTGGGGCTTCAAGCAGCTGCCTACGCAGTGCTTCGAATCTCCCTCTTTCTTTCTGCAACTGAGCTCCTTCGCTTCTATCTGCGCTTTGATACCATGTGAAAATTCCACAAATTGGAATCCCATTGCAACAACTGATTAAGTTTCTTCTATTTGTTAATTAACTGAACAAATTATTTACTGTGTTCTACGGTAAATATCGAAACCAATAAGCTGCATCCTTCACAAAATAAATACTGCGGAAATAAAAATAACATTGGAAAGATAGATGCACACACACACAAATAACATTGTTATTTTTGGATTAAGTCCCCGGAAAAACCCAATGCGTGAAACCAGTGCAGCAGTTGAGGGTTTTTTATATTATGTAGTAGTACATTTGAGTACAAATCTATTGTTGCTCTAAATTCTAGCAAACCATACAGAGAAAATCTGACAAGAAGTTAGTGAGAAAAATCTCACTCTGCCATTGCCGATCTGGAAAAACTTCCTCTGACATTACTATCCTTGCCCCTCTCTCACTGCGATGAGCTCACCAGCTCTCTCTTTGACAACACAACACGGCTACCCAGGAAATCGATTTCCCAGTGAACTCGATCTCTGCAAGTGTATTCTACAAGTCCCGTCGAGTTCCTTCTTATAATATCTCGTTGAGACATCAGTGACCATGATTAAAACTTAATCGATGGCTAAGATTAACTAGGACTCTATCCATGCCTTTTTCTAGAAGATTCACATCTGACTTAATTAATAACTTTTAATTAATCATATTTCCTAAGTTTAGACTTAGGAAATATTAAAAACTGATTAATTATTTTAATTAAGCCATCTCTAGATGGAATTACCAGAAACAATTTCTGGGTATTGGAGTACTCATGTATTCTAACCTCTCTACAAATTCTCGAGGCTAGAACACATCTGATGCTACCAGAAACTAACACCTTTTACTTCTTTTTGATAATGCTTTGATGAGGAGCATAACTCAGGTTTCTAAGCTCGCTTTTAATGATATAGCATTGATTTACCCCTTGATGATGAATAAACTTTTCACTCATCAAAATTGGGACATGCAAAGGTTCCTTATTATGTGATGGAGTATCAAGTGGTAAGGAAATGGCTAATGGCTAATGAGGGGGGTAGTGTGAAAATTTCAATCTTGAAATACTATGGCAGTGATAGATTTACTTCTCCTACTTACAATAAGTTATTTATAGAATTATTCAGTAAATCTTGAAATAAACACTACTGCAACAATCACTCATGTATATGTAGAGATCATAACAGTAGAAAATACAAGCATAAGAATCAATCACATAGACACAGTTATTTTTGGACAATTGTCCCTGGAAAAAACCAATGTGGGAAAACCAATGCAACAAATGAGGGTTTATTTTATTCTTAATCTGACAGAAATAATTGAGAAGACTTCTTGAGATACACCTGAGAAAATTTTTCTTCAGTATCCAGAAGAATTTCTGACACCTGAGGGAGTCACCAGCCCTCCCTGTGTCACTATGCGTCTCTCCTGCGTGGCCTTCTACGCAGAGTCAACGTAGCCTGCGTCACCACTGCGTGAGGCTAATGCGCTGCTCCTGTGTGCTGCTTCTCTGATCTTCTACTGCCTCCTTCCCTCGAACTCCGTCATTGCTACAACCCTCTGCTTCTTTCACCCTACAATGCTCCCTCTGAAATCGAATTCTATTTCTTCAGAATCGACTTCCCTCGGGTTATTGAACGCTTGCCCGACTTACTTTCCAAATGACCCTCAAGCCTTCTTTTATAATCTACTCATTGATGAATCAACGACCCAGATTAGAAGTCTAATCAATGGCTAAGATTAAAACTTGACTTGATCTTCGTTCTCTAGAAGATTCACGCTCTGCTTTATTAATACCCATTAATTATTTAATTTTCCTAAGTTTAGACCTAGGGTCTCCATTAAAATAATTAATTATTTTAATAAAACATCAACCGAGTGGAGTTTCCATAAACGATTTTTGGGTTATTTGGAATACTGGTGTGTAAGCCTCCTCACCAATTTTGAGACTTAAATCACTTTCCGATGCTACAAAAATCAACAGGTAGTGCTTATGGTAGCCTTTTTCCCACTTGCTAATTATTGTCCCAAATATCTTTTGAATTTTAATTATTCTTTTTCTTTTTCTTTTATTGTGGCCACCTTATGCTTTTACCTTTCTTTTTGCTGCATCAATCTCTAGGGAAAAGTTTTTCAGCCCTAACTCAAGGATGTGGATGTTAAGGTGCCCATCCTAATGAACCAATGACAACAAATGCAAAGGATGGATGTGAAATATAGGGAATAGTTAAGAGTGGTAAGTATGGAATGGTCATGGACACACTACTTCAATCCAAGTTTCCTAAGTAGTGCCCCTCTTATAACCCTAAGGCCTTAGAGGAGGTCCCATGGGCTAGGGCCACAGACTAATTCCCTTGGTAAGGTGAGAGAACAAGTTGATAGTTAAGGTTCAATAATCCAGATCACCTCTTTATCGATGTTGAAATGCCCAAAACATAAAAGCACATGATTGCAAAATGTTTAATGTACCTACCAAGTGGTGACTCACCTTCCTTCAAGAGGAATGCCAGATGGTGAGAGGTGTATGGTCAGTGAAAATGGCAGAGACATGTGGTATAGGACTACTGGTTGGTTGGCTGTCCAAGATAGGATAATTTTTTCTCCTATTGGGTTAGGTTGGTTGGCTATCCAAGATAGGAGAATTTTTTTCTCCTATGGGGTTACCTACTTTTGGTGGGTAACATGGCCCAAGCTAAATTTGATAAGAGAAAAAGAAAATCAATAAAGAAAAAGGATCACAAGAGTGGTGGTAAAAATAGGCCGAGGAAAGGAGTAACTTAGGTCCGGCGATTGCTTCCTCTTTACATCATAATGTTCAAGGATGATGGAATTTCATAGGTAATTTCATAGGTAGTGCAACGATTGTGGCATCCTCCATGAAGTAAACCCCTACCATGTCATTAACCACTTACACCTACTGATTGATGGGTTTACCTAGGAATTGTTCTTCCCGTTAGGGTTGGAAGAACCTACTAGGGCCTTTTGATATCCCTCCTATATCTAAGAATGGTAACTTGTTTGCAAAAACCAAAAATACGTTTGAATGTGATGCTTGTGTGGGGTATTTTGATGCATTTTGCATTAAAGATGACCCACTTTGATACTCTTATGGTTTTTGCACATATGATGTTGATCTCACTTGATTTTGAGTATGTCTTAGATCCTTGCGCCCAAGTAGACCTAGCATCCCTTGAGGGATTGTGTGATGCTTCTCCAATACTTAAGAGAGGACGTCCAACCCCAATTGATGAATGTTCTAGCCATCAGAGCCAAGATATTGACCACCTATTGAGGAGTGTGGACCTTGGGATATATCTAGCATTGTTGATAACCCTTTCCTCTCCCTCCAGACCTTGAAATGCCACACATCTAAGCCGAGGCATTTCCTAGAGAAACTAATGTACCCTAGAGACCATAGGACACCCTAGGTTGGCATTGCACCTTCTTGATGGACGTTGCTCTGTTTTTGAGCTGATTTGACAATAATGATGACTTGAGACCCCTTTGAAGCATATGGTACACTTCTGTAGATGATGATGTCATGCCATAACCTTGTGACATCCCCTTCATGTGGCTTGGAGTGATGATGTGAGCTTGGTTAATGATAGCGTATTGATCAAGAAGGTTTTGCTTGATGATTGGACACATTGTTGGTGAGAAGATGGGCTATTGATTGGGGAGCACATTTTTGAAGCATCCATGGCATATTTGATGGAGACATACTTTTAGAAGATGATGTCACCCATAGAGGCCTTTTTTTCTCGCACATGTTGGTTAAAAGTAGGCTTTGGTTTTATCATTGAGATAGCTATCTTTGAGGTCAGCATGTAACCTACTTAATATGTAATCACATGTTATATTAGTTTTAGGGCTTTTAGTCAATTTTAAAGCTAAGTTGACTTGGTTGCCCTCCTATAAATAGAGGGAAGTCTAATTAACAAAGAATCATTGTAACATATTCATTCATTAGAAAGCACACACTAGTGTCTATTTTCGCTTGGATGCAATGGAGCATTGATTGAGCAAATTGTCTTGGGGAGGATATTTTGATTGGAAGGAATTTTCTCTTGTATGATCAAGTGTTTCTATGGTGATTTTGTGCACGTTTATTGTGAATCTTTTCTTCGATTTTGTAATTGTTGTAGAATTAGATTTTCACTGAAATTTTCGTCATATGTATTGAATCTTTTATTGCTCTAACATCTCCTTTTGCAAAATTATTCCAAGTTTCCATCAAGAAACCTTGGTATAGTTTCCTTGCCCTTTTATCTTCAATTGATTGAAAGTCAGTAGGATTTTGATGGAGAGAAACTTGATTTATTGCATTTTCTCTCTTATAACTCTTGTTCTATTGGTCCTCTGCCATAGATATCTTTGACTCCATTAGCCCAAGATTGATAATGGCGCTTGTCTATTAGTGTGTTGATCCTATAAAAATTAATACCCTAATTTTTTAAATTTTTTTGTGCTTTATATAGTAAATTAGGGTTAGTTTATGGAAAAATCTGCATTTAATAGCATTAAGCACCTTGAACCTCATAGTCCTAGGGTTAGGACTTGCATATATTAAATTGGAAAAGTAAAAATATCATTTTTATGCATTTTTCAGCCACTTTTTAGAGCTGATGTCTAGGGTTTCATTTTGTTTGTGTTTTCAGCCATTTAAATGTTGCCACAACCTATTTCCTTGTTTACTCATGAAATAATCTTTGTTTATTTCTTGCTTATCATCAATTTTAGGTTGCTTTGTTCTTGCTGTCATAAATTTTGCATATTGTAAATTGTGCTAGTTAAAAGTCCTAATTTATAGCAAAAAATGGTAATTTAAATTTTCCCTCTCCAAGCTTTATTAAGTCCTCTAGATTTAGTCATAGGGTCCTTCGGTGATTTTATTAGCAGACGCAGAGTAACAATAGTCATTTAGGTAGACGCGTTAAAGAATTTGAATCAAATCCATGCAGGAATGGGCATGGGCAGCAAAATAACAGAAATACTGATAACAAGTGGACTATTGCTGATAGATTTCACTAATGATGTTTTGGCCTGCATATTTTTCGGCACAGTTCTCTTTTGGATTTGAATGTTCTATTTATTTAATTTAGAAGTCAACTCCTGCTTTAAATTGTGGGAGCCTTTGCTTTGTGCACTTTTAATATAGTTGTATATTGTCATACAATGTATATTTCTACTGAAGTACAAAAAAAATCTTGCAAATTTCTATATCATTGTTCAGAATAGTTTACACAAACCTTTTAATTTTTGGATTGTCTTCAAGGGTAGCTATGGTTTCATTTTAATTTTCCTTCTTTACTTCACACACTCTGGTTTACAGGGTCATATCACGCAAAGAACCCTGTATTTGGTTATATGTTCTAATAGCATTATTATTTCTGAATTGCAGGATCAGAAAAGTCTACAAGAAACACTGACAACGTTAAAAAAAGTGGGCCTAATACAGTGCATCCTGTCACGCCTGCTTGGGCAAGTTGTAACATGGAAGGCATATGCCATGAGAGCATAGACACAGGGAGTACTTCCAAGGATGCTGCTGGATTTGAAATAAAACCAAAGGGCAGTCCTTCACTTGGTGCTAGCAGCCTGTTTTCTTCACCCCCAAAAAGATGCCCGCCATTTGTATTTGAATCTATAGAAGATTTTGCAGATGAAGACTCTGATTCAGTTTTGCTTTTTGATGTCCCTTCAAACCTGTCCTTTCCACAGGCAGAACTTTTGCATACCCCTGTTTTGAAATGTAAAGCCCCCAAGGACATTGTTAGTGATGCCAGCAACCTTGAGAATTCAAACAGTGGTGGACCAATTGTCAACTCAGAGGAAAGTCCTGATTGGGGTAGCCTTTTATGGAACCCTTCATTTGTTGGATCTGGCCAAACACTATCTGGTGGAACTGTACTCAACCCGGATAAAACACACCTCTGAATAGTTCGATCAATCGGCATTGCAAGTGATATGCTATAGTATCTATTTTGAAGTTCGTGTTTCTTTCTGAAAGAGTCCTCAAACCCCAATTTGGCTATATAGAGGGGTAAATGTTTCATGGAGTTGTGGTCAAGAGTGTATGATAGCTAGTTCGGATCCTTGTGCATCTGTGTTTGTTGAGTTGAAAGTATACCTGTGATGTAATCAGACAGAGCAGCCTTGCTTTGATATTTCTATGTAGAAAATACAAAAATAAAAGAGCTTCCCTGTATTGCCAGACAAACCCTTCATAAAAATCTCTTGCGGGCTACACTTATTTTGCTCATGAATTATTGGGTTTTATTTGTAATCTCATGCATTGATTCTATGTTCACTGTTCCAGCGACAACTGGACCTTGTAAAATTCATCCATGGTGTTTCATTAATTGATCAAGTTTATTGTTATACCTCTGAAATCGAGCCTAACCTTGTTAAAATCTTATCTGTTTATCCCAGATCCTCTTTTTTTCCCCTTTTTTGCAAAACAGTACATCGCTGTTCGTTAACAGCTAGCTGACAAAATGTTCAGGGGTTTTGTAGAGAAAACTTGGTCAAGTTCATCGTATGTATTTGGTGGTTTTACATATTGAAGGTTTTATTGTGACAAAGGAAAGATGGTGGTCTGAAGTGTTCCTGTTATGGTGCCAGGCGATTATGGAAGGTGATACTTATTGATCAGATAAGATTCTTGTAATCAAGGATATGAGATGACTGGTGCTATGAGGCAACTTCTAAACAGAATTAGACATGTTTATGTCGAAAATATACAGCCCTTGTAGTGAAGGTGATCATGAGATCATAAAAGGTCAATTAGAGTAAGAACAATGCGAGGCAGAGTGCAAAGTTTCCAGCTAGGAGTGGTTGGTGTCTTGTCCATGCACTGGAATATTATTGATATATTGCCAGACATTTAAAAAGGGTCATTAATGATAACGGAGGGCACCAATCCACCAGCATGGAAATTTTGCTGGAACTGCTGTAATGCATTGTCATTGATGAAGCATATTGTCAATGGAAACCAAAACAAATCTAAAGCTACACTTATGCAAATCGAAAGAGCTGTGAATGCTCAAAATATCGTGCCCGTGCTAGAGTATTGCGCCATTTGGTTCTATTAAAAACTAAGTAAATGCAAATTCTTTTATTATCTAGAATAGAGTATGCATGTGAAGAAAGTACAATGTCCCATAGCTAATAAGAAATCAAGCATTTCTATAGTGGCTGAGGTTAAGTTAGGTTTCTCCATAGTAGTTAAAGTAGGTTGTTTGGGAGTATATAATTATCTGACGTACAATTAAATGAACGTACAATATAAACTTATAAATGAACGTACAATGCAAACATTGCTCAAGTAGAATAAGAGTACAGGTATATTTCTTTAATTTCTTTCCAGAAAATTTTATGCAACATGAACAACTATGAAAATTTACGCTCATATGCTTAGCTTTTCAAAATGTATCTATGCAACATGAACAACTATGAAAATTTACACTCTCATATGCTTAGCTTTTCAAAATGTATGTAGTATCATAGGGACACTGGCTTGGATCTTATGTAGTATCATAGGGATACTGGCTTGGATCATTTGATCGTTCGAAGACAGAAGATCCAAGATAATTGAAGTTGTTCAGTTAGAGGAGAGAGAAGGCATAAAGCCAAAGGTAAGAAATTATTTGAATTTTGTATGTTTAAAGCCTTGAATGATTTTTAGTCATATCCAAATTTAATTGCGAAGCTTAAAGGGTGTTGAATTCCCACTTAATTCCCACAAAGCAAATGTGGAATAAATTGAAATAAATCAAAAGAATATAAGACAAGAATGTTAACATCCATGAACCAGAAGGTCGCAACCGCAACATGATTGAGAACAAGTGACGAAAGGAAAAGTGGGATAGTGTTTAAATGCTTAAGGGCATGTTCTATGTGAAAGCTGGTGTAGTCTAGCAAAACAATTGATTTTTTGTAGATTAAAGACGAGATTGTATGCCTTCAAAATACCAGGACATCTAATATGTTGACTCCTCATGACTCGGAGATTAAAGACTGCTGCGATATGTTGTGCGATAATAAATGCTCTGAATCATTTTTTCCTCGAACAATGAAAAGTTTTGAGCACTAATTAATGACTGAACTGTTCGAAAAGTTTTGAGGACTAATAAATGACTGAACTTTAGATAAAACTTAATAAAGAATGGTCCACTAGATATAGAGTTTATCTAGAGTAGTAGTTGGTGATAAAGAATGGTCCACTAGATATAGAGTTTATCTAGAGTAGTAGTTGGTGATAGAGTGTTCTTGTTAAGGTACTTCATGGTAAAAAAGTCAACAATTTGAAACCCCTGGGCACAAATCCAGTCATGAGTACAAGCTGGTGTGATCCAGGCGGGTTAGCCTAGCTAGATGTTTCTCAAGCTACAAGTTAGTCTTACCAATTTATAGACAAACTAATCAAGAAAACAAAACAAACTTAGTAAAAAATGAATACACATAAATAAAGTGATATTTATCACTTGTATGAAATTGGACTTGTATAAAATTGGAATTGAACAACATGAAGCATGACTATTAAAGAATATTAACATAGGTTTATTCTTAACTTTTCCTACTATCTCCTAACTCTTCTATCTATGAGCATATCCTCTTTTTTTTTTTTCTCTTATAACTAGCACCTTTATATAATATCTCCTAAATCCTTTATTTATTAGCGTTATAAATGCTAGAGACTTTGATAAGTGTACTATGAGTTTTAGATGGAACTTAAGCGAGACTTTGATAAGTGCACTACTTTGAGTTTTAGATGGAACTTAAGCTAAAAATGGGCATTGTGGGGGCAAGAAACCCATTTTTATGGGGGTGTTTGTACCATTTTATTTATCAATCAGGGTCTCTTTTTTCACCCTTTTTCAGTGGTATTTTTATTCATCCATAAGAGTACAAAGTTAAGGGGAATGCTTGAGAATTTTTGTTTTATTTTATTCTTATTGAGGTAAATGAGTCGAGACAATGTTTAGTTGTTTGTTTTTGCATCTTTAAATTATGAATCTTAATCTATTTATTCTATAGTTATGAATGGCTAGACATTAGCATGGAATATGTGGCATTAACATGTCCATATAACATAAATGTACATATCATAGAGTTGCAATGTGATTATTTAAGTGGTATGTGTTTTTCTTTTCAAGGTTGGTTTTTATTTCTATCTTCTTTGTGCAATATGTCAAACAAAAATAATTCTGTCCTTGTTGTTTGATTTGCTCATTACTTTTGATGTTCATTTTGGCGTTGTTTTATTTTATTGTTGTATCTTTCAATTTTTTTTTTTACTATTGATATACCAAAAAAAGTATACATGTTTTTTGTTACATCTATTTTGCTTTAGTAGACAAAAATATTTGTAAACCACCATTAATATTTTGCTCTATCAATTTCACCCTCTCAAAATAAAAAAAATCATTTTTGAATATTTTTCTTTGAGAAACTTGTTTGTTTCTTTTTGACCCTAAGATTCTGCTTACCATCTCTCTTTTTAAAAGTCTACTCTATTCTCTAATCATAGTCACAAATAAATCAAAGAATGCATATCTTTTCATGGACTTGTGATATTCCATGTTTTTTTGAACTCTACTCTAGCAAAATAGTTGACACTAAAACCATAAAGTTGACTTCCTCAAGCATAGCCTAATAATGTTAACAACTCACATTCCTTACTCATCAAATGACATGCCTTTCATGGGTTTCCCTTTTGGCAATCCTTCGACACTATGAACAAATTTGGAGGTAAGCAAAATTCTAGGAAATATAGTTTTATCATAGGTAACGACACCCTAGCTATTCTGTGTGCCAACATACCATTCAAAGACAGGGATATTATTATCACCAACACGTTGCTATGATTAGGCAAGTGTGCTGCTATTCATTAAGGAGTTGACTTAGTAAAGGAGGATCTACTTCTACGTTCAATTCTTTCAAGATGTGGGTGGAGAGCTTGTCAAACCTTCCTCTCTTGTCCTTGGATGCTATCACACTCTGTTTTATTTATGGACTCCTTAAGCTAGTGTATGATTACTTTGGATTCACCATAAATATCTAATTCTTTGATTCCATGTTATGAAGTCAAATCAAGGAGGGTGATTGTCACTATTAATTCTACTATGTTATTTATAGTCCATCACAAACCCTATTTGAGAGTGATTTTGTCCCTATTAGGAATGAGAATCCATTCCTTTGCACCATTAAGGTTTGGATTTTCTTGATAAGCTTCATTGAAGTTTTTGTGAGGATAAGAAGTGTTATAGTTTATATACAAAAAGAATTTTCAAAAGCTTTAGTATTTTGTGGGCCAATTGCTACTATTTGCTTACTTTTAACTTTTAGAAAATTTCGTAAAAACTTACAACCCTACTCTATGTTGAAAATTTTGAAAAGTGTAACTAGGTCAGTCTTCTTGTTGACTATGTAATTATGTATATATGTAAAGAAGAAGTGAAAGATAATAAAATATATTTGGTGTACTTGCTTCATGGGTTTCATGAGCAATATTTTTATGTAGATAGACTTCTTCTTGATGTCTACTAGGTTCAGGTTTTTTAGGCATAGAATATAATTAGGTGTCATGTATATATATGAAGGAATCTGTCTTCAATATATGCTCCAGATCTTGTAAAAGCCTTGTATTACATCCAAGAAGTTTATGCGAGAAAATGTCCTCAAATCGAACTCTCTCAAAAGATGGAAGAAAAAGCTGTTATGGTCGGCCTACAAGACTACATATAGGTTGGCCTAAAAAGCTGGGTCATCACATATATATATTCCTATGTGCATGCGGATAATAGAATTTCATTTTCAATGTGGATTACTCTGATAATTGCGGATATATCTGAACTAGAATTACAGGAAGAGTCTGCAGATATATATTACAAGCAAGCAATTCAGGCATTTTCCTAAAAGACAATGCAGATAAGTGATAACATATCATGCAGGCAAAGGACAAAATAGAATGCGGATTCTACAGAAGTTGCGGACAAGCATGGTTAGTATTGTGAACTATTTTGGAAAAGAATATTTGATAAACATTAAAGCTACATTGCGGATGACAAAAGGACGTGAGGAGAATTTTGTTAGACACTAATATCATAGTGCAGACATCTGGACAGATAAACCACAACAAAGTTTGCAGATGCACCACAGTAACTAAGTGCGGACAAGACAGAGAATTAGGGCAACAAATAAATGCAGATAAAGGCTAATCTATGAATGTGGAATTGAAGGAAGAAGATAGTCTGCGGATGGTCAATAACAATTTGTAATAGCAAGTGGTTGATATACATAGTTAAGGACTATGAGCATAATCTTTGTGTTTTTGTGTTTTGATAATTGACTTGATGAAAGATTGACTTAACTAAAAGAAGAGAAGACATAAGTACCTCAAGTACATTCACAAGTAATTATCTAGAAGAGAATTTGTATTAACCTACAGCCTTTCAAATTATCAACATGGTTTCAGAGTTAAATTTGGTTACAAGAAAGGGCTATTAGTGATACAAATCCACTTCAGTTTGGAGGTTACAATCTCAGCTTGGTTACATTGCAGCGCTTATAGCACAAATATTACACAGTCATCCTAAACACAGTCTTGACATACATACATCCCCACAGTTCAGACTCAATCTGAGATTCTCGATGGTATATAAGTTTGAAAAAGGAAGCAGAACTCGAATAGCACAGTTTCAGGTATATAAATATCTCAGTGAGCAAATTACAAGTGAAATTCTCAACAAATAGCAGTCATGGTCAACTATATATTCCCCATATACTGCGTATACTGCGCAGAACAAGGAATAAGGTTATATACTAAAAAGAGAACAGGAACAATTTTGAGATAAACTCGATGATATACACCTGCAATAAAAGCAAGATCAAGTCTATGATTAATGCGTAAAAGGGATATAGACATATCACCTCATGGAATGCGTTGAAATCTGAAGTTTCATAGTGTGGATGATATAGTGTAAATTACACAGTGCGTAATATAGATGGGAAGGGATAAAGACTCCGGTCATTAGTGCTACCATAGTAATAGAGCTATGAAACTATCATAATTTGCGTTGGAAGAATACAGTCTGAAAGATCAGCTTCACAAATGGATGACATGTGATCTCAAGTCTGGAACAACCTAAGAAGAAGATCATTCAAAGAAGAATAAGGTGTAGATCTCCTCTTCACTTGCCAAGTAAGTATCTTTCATTTTAATTTTAATTTTGGTTAAATGACTTCGATTTGCAAGGAGATATATGAGGTGGTTGTATTACCGAAGATCCTTGCATAAAACAAGGAGGATAGTCATGGTCCTCATAGATAACTGAAGTCATAGATAAAGGTTTTCCTTTGAATTCATGTAAAGGAACTCTTAAGGTTCTCTCACATGAACAATATTGGAGACACAAAACAAGCTGAAAGAATAATTATGAACAATACAAGAAATTTCATGTCACCGGAATGAATGGAAGGAGTGGATGGAAAGAGGGAGTAAGAGGTCATAATAAGTCTCTTTATGGCTCCTAGATCCTACTTAAGATTTGATGCAAAGTGACATCATGGAAGTATAAGAAACAAGAACTCATATGATCATGAGGGTAACAAAATCATGGGATAAGTAAGTTACCTCACTCATCAATCTAGGGTTTCTATGGAAGAAGACAAGTTGAAGACAATAGTTTTGCAGAACTCAATCATTTGAAGAAAAAGGAAGAACTTGATTCAAAGAAAATCTAAAGAAAGAAGAAGCAGTGGATCTACACTACGATTGAGATCATCTTCTTTAAGTGATTTCTGTTGGTTATATGATAGAAAGGAGTGTGGCACCCTGATGAATGCATGGAAGGAGCTCTTTGTGAATCAGCTCCGGGAAAACCTCTCTGATAAAATTACTGATGGAAAGAAATCATCAAGAGCAAGGGTCATCATGGAAACAAATTTTCTGGGATATTGATGGAGTATACCAAGAGAATGAAGCTCTTCATTGCTACATGATGAGTTACGGGAAAAAGGGTATGAGGTATGTATATATTTATATGCTAAACATTGGATGCTGTGAAGTCATGTCATATGGTTGTAGGTAATGAACTTCTGTATTTATAAGTATGATATATGGAGGAGTGTCTCTCAATGCACGGACAGATGAAATCAACATAATATGTCCTCATGGAATATGAGGTGGTTGTATATGAACAAGAAACTAGAAAGGTTATAAGTTCCCGGGAATAAAGAATGTGCAGAGAGGAAGAGATCATGAAATGCAACTATGTCAAGAGGTAGTTACCATCTGGAAGCCAAAAAGATGTGACTAGGAGATCTCTTGGAAATATTTGTAGACTCTGACGGAAGTTTGGTAAAGAAGAAGACCTTTGGCAAAAAGCATATTATTAGGAGATGTGTCAATCTGTATGAAGGATGCCATGCCTACAAGAAGATGTCATGGTGAAAGATCGTCACTAAGGTAAATTTTGTTCTAAAAATTCATATGAATATGTTTATCTGGAAGAATTTGTGCAGGGCTGCTAATCATGAGAAATGATGTATGATCCTTGGAAATGATTCGAAGGAAAGCAACATGTCATAACAATGGACCGGATAAGGAAATCTGATGAATCACTTTCTGATAGTTGACATGACTTAGGATGAAAGTGATGGATGATCTGTGCCCTCTGAAGCTAAAAGTTGAAGATTCCTCAATATCAAAATCCATGACATCGAGGACATGAATTCTTCATGAGCAGCTGGGTGTCTCACCATTGCTTTTGAAGGTCCCTGGTTAAGAGGGAGCTTGATGATAAGTTGCTTACTTGGAAGAAATTTGGTAATTCCTAAGAATGAGCTTAGGTACATTCCTTGTATAGGAATGAGTACATTCCCTTGTGGAATAGGTCCTCCTAGTTGAGAGGGAGAGATAGACACATCATTCTGGTCTTGGGAAGATAGAATGGAGGATTGGGTAATCATCTGGCATTTGATACTCTTTGAGAATGTGTTAGGGCATTCAAGATAAGAGTAGTCGGGGACCAATATCCTTTGAGGGCTAGCTACCCAAGAGAAGAATAGTCCAAGAAGGTCATACTTTGGGAACACCTGGGTGGAGTATGTACCTTGGAGAGACAATGGCGAAGGTGTCTATAAGTCATGTGTATCGCTACGATTGTAGCCCATTGTCTCGTTGAGAGATGGGGTTATTACTCCAGGCCTTGCACTAGGACAATGCTGGTGGATATGATGCTATACAGATGCGATTACCAATCCGATTCTTGTTATGAGATTCTTCAGTTTGAAAGTAACCATGTACCTGTATGAATACCTCCCTAGTTAAGAGGGAGTGTTGAAAAGTGTAACTAGGTCAGTCTTCAAGTTGACTATGTAATTATGTATATATGTAAAGAAAAGTGAAAGATAATAAAATATATTTGGTGTACTTGCTTCATGGGTTTCATGAGCAAGATTTTTATGTAGATAGACTTCTTCTTGATGTCTACTAGGTTCAGGTCTTTTAGGCATAGAATATAATTATGTGTCATGTATATATATGAAGAAATCTGTCTTTAGTATATGCTCCGGATCTTGTAAAAGCCTTGTATTACATCTAAGAAGTTTATGGGAGAAAATTTCCTCAAACCAACCTCTCTCAAATGATGGAAGAAGAAGTTGTTGTAGTTGGCCTACAAGACTACATGTAGGTCGGCCTAAAAAGCTGAGTCATCACATATATATATTCCTATGTGCATATGGATAATAGAATTTCATTTTCAATGCAGATTACTTTGATAATTGCGGATATATTTGAACCATAATTACAAGAGGAGTATGTGGATATATATTACAAGCAAGCAATTCAGAGATTTTCCTAAAAGACAGTGTGGATAAGTGATAACACATCATGCGAACAAAGGACAAAATAGAGTGCAGATTCTACAGAAGTTGCAGACAAGCATGGTTAGTATTATTGCGAACTGTTTTGGAGAAGAATATTCGATAAACATTAAAGCTACATTGCGGATGAAAAAAGGATGTGAGGAGAATTTTGTTAGACACTAATATCATAGTGCGGACATATGGACAGATAAAACACAACAAAATTTGCGGATGCACCACAGTAACTAAGTGCGGACAAGACAAAGAATTAGGGCAACAAATAAATGCAGATAAAGGCTAATGTATGAATGCGGAATTGAAGGAAGAAGACAGTCTGCGGATGGTTAGTAACAGTTTGTAATAGCAAGTGGTTGATATACATAGTTAAGGACTGTGAGCCTAATCTTTGTGTTTTTGTGTTTTGATAATTGACTTGATGAAAGATTGACTTAACTAAAAGAAGAGAAGACATAAGTACATCAAGTACATTCACAAGTAATTATCTAGAGGAGAATTTGTATTAACCTACAACCTTTCAAATTATTAACATGGTTTCAGAGCTAAATTTGGTTACAAGAAAGGGCTATCTGTGATACAAATCCACTTCAGTTTGGAGGTTAAAATCTCAGCTTGGTTACATTGCAGTGCTTATAGCACAAATATTACAATCATCCTAAACACAGTCTTGGCATACATACATACCCACAGTTCAGACTCAATATGAGATTCTCGATGGTATATAAGTTTGAAAAAGGAAGCAGCAATCGAATAGCACAGTTTTAGGTATATAAATATATCAGTGAGCAAATTACAAGTGAAATTCTCAACAAATAGTAGTCAGGGTCAACTATATATTCCCCATATACTGCGTATACTGCGCAGAACAAGGAATAAGGTTATATACTAAGAAGAGAATAGGAACAATTCTGAGATTAACTCGATGATATACACCTGCAATAAAAGCAAGATCAGGTCTATGATTAATGCGTAAAAGGGATATAGACATATCACCTGATGGAATGCGTTGAAATCTGAAGTTCCATAGTGTGGATGACATAGTGTAAATTACTCAGTGCGTAATATAGATGGGAAGGGATAAAGACTTCGGTCATTTGTGCTACCATAGTAATAGAGCTATGAAACTATCATAATTCGCCTTGGAAGAATACAATTTTAAATATCAGCTACACAAATGGATGACATGTGATCTCAAGTCTGGAACAACCTAAGAAGAAGATCATTCAAAGAAGAACAAGGTGTAGATCTCCTCTTCACTTGCCAAGTAAGTATCTTTCATTTTCATTTTAATTTTGGTTAAATGACTTCGATTTGCAAGGAGATATATGAGGTGGTTGTATTACCGAAGATCCTTGCATAAAACAAGGAGGATAGTCATGGTCCTCATGGATAACTGAAGTCATAGATAAAGGTCTCCTTTGAATTCATGGAAAGGAACTCTTAAGGTTCTCTCACATGAACAATATTGGAGACACAAAAGAAGTTGAAAGAAGAATTATGAACAATATAAGAAAGTTAATGTCACCAGAAAGGATGGAATGAGTGGATGGAAAGAGGGAGTAAGAGGTCATAATAAGTCTCTTTATGGCTCCTAGATCCTACTTAAGGTTTGATGCAAAGTGACATCATGGAATTATAAGAAACAAGAACTCATATGATCATGAGGGTAACAAAATCATGGGATAAGTAAGTTACCTCACTCATCAATCTAGGGTTTCTATGGAAGAAGACAAGTTGAAGACAATAATTTTGCAGAACTCAATCATTTGAAGAAAAAGGAAGAACTTGATTCAAAGAAAATCTAAAGAAAGAAGAAGCAGTGGATGTACACTACGATTGAGATCATCTTCTTGAAGTGATTTCTGTTGGTTATATGATAGAAAGCAGTGTAGCACCTTGATGAAAGCATGGAAGGAGCTCTTTGTGAATCAGCTCCGGGAAAACCTCTTTGATAAAATCACTGATGGAAAGCAATCATCAAGAGCAAGGGTCATCATGGAAACATATTTTCTGGGATATTGATGGAGCATACCTAGAGAATGAAGCTCTTCATTTCTACATGATGAGTCAAGGGAAAAAGGGTATGAGGTATGTATATATTTATATGCTAAACATTGGATGCTGTGAAGTCATGTCATATGGTTGTAGGTAATGAAATTCTGTATTTATAAGTATGATATATGGAGGAGTGTCTCTCAGTGCAAGGATAGATGAAATCAACATAATATGTCCTTATGGAATATGAGGTGGTTGTATATGAACAAGAAAATAGAAAGGTTATAAGAACCTGGGAATAAAGAATGTGCAGAGAGGAAGAGATCATGAAATGCAACCATGTCAAGAGGCAGTTACCATCCGGAAGCCAAAAATATGTGACTAAGAGATCTCCTGGAAATATTTTTAGACTCTGATGGAAGTCTGGTAAAGAAGAAGACCTTTGGAAAAAAGCATATTATTAGGAGATGTGTTAATCTGTATGAAGGATGCCATGCCTACAAGAAGATGTCATGGTGAAAGAACGCCACTAAGGTAAATTTTGTTCTAAGAATTCATATGAATATGTTTATCTGGAAGAATTTGTGCAGGGCTGCTAATCATGAGAAATGATGTATGATCCTTGGAAATGATTCGAAGGAAAGCAAGATGTCATAAAAGTGGACCGGATAAGGAAATATGATGAATCAATTTCTGATAGTTGACATGACTTAGGATGAAAGTGATGGATGATCTGTGCCCTTTGAAGCTAAAAGTTGAAGATTCATCAATATCGAAATCCATGACATCGAGGACATGAATTCTTCATGAGCCGCTGGGTGTCTCACCATTACTGCTGGAGGTCCCTGGTTAAGAGGGAGCCTGATGATAAGTTGCTTACTTGGAAGAAACTTGGTAATTCCTAAGAATGAGCTTAGGTACATTCCTTGTATAGGAATGAGTACATTCCCTTGTGGAATAGGTCCTCCTGGTTGAGAGGGAGAGATAGACACATCATTCTGGTCTTGGGAAGATAGAATGGAGGATTGGGTAATCATCTGGCATTTGATACTCTTTGAGAATGTGTTAGGGCATTCAAGATAAGAGTAGTCGAGGACCAATATCCTTTGAGGGCTAGCTACCCAAGAGAAGAATAGTCCAAGAAGGTCATACTTTGGGAACACCTGGGTGGAGTATGTACCTTGGAGAGACAATGATGAAGGTGTCTATAAGTCATGTGTATCGCTAGGATTGTAGCCCATCGTCTCGTTGAGAGATGGGGTTATTAGTCAAGGCCTTGCACTAGGACAATGCTGGTGGATATGATGCTATACAGATGCGATTACCAATCCGATTCTTCTTATGAGATTCTTCAGTTTGAAAGTAACCATGTACCTGTATGAATACCTCCCTAGTTAAGAGGGAGTGTTGAAAAGTGTAACTAGGTCGGTCTTCAAGTTGACTATGTAATTATGTATATATGTAAAGAAAAGTGAAAGATAATAAAATATATTTGGTGTACTTGCTTCATGGGTTTCATGAGCAAGAATTTTATGTAGATAGACTTCTTCTTGATGTCTACTAGGTTCAGGTCTTTTAGGCATATAAATATAATTATGTGTCATGTATATATATGAAGAAATCAATCTTCAATATATGCTCCAGATCTTGTAAAAGCCTTGTATTACATCCGATAAGTTTATGGGAGAAAATTTCCTCAAACCAACCTCTCTCAAATGATGGAAGAAGAAGTTGTTGTAGTTGGCCTACAAGACTACATATAGGTCGGCCTAAAAAGCTGAGTCATCGCATATATATATTCCTATGTGCATGCGGATAATAGAATTTCATTTTCAATGCAGATTACTCTGATAATTGCGGATATATTTGAACCATAATTACAAGAAGAGTTTGCGGATATATATTACAAGCAAGCAATTCAGACATATTCGTAAAAGACAGTGCGGATAAGTGATAACATATCATGCGAACAAAGGACAAAATAGAATGCGGATTCTACATAAGTTGCAAACAAGCATGGTTAGTATTATTGCGAACTGTTTTGGAGAAGAATATTCGATAAACATTAAAGCTACATTGCGGATGAAAAAAGGATGTGAGGAGAATTTTGTTAGACACTAATATCATAGTGCGGACATCTAGACAGATAAACCACAACAAAATTTTCAGATGCACCACAGTAACTTAGTGCGGACAAGACAGAGAATTAGGGCAACAAATAAATGCAGATAAAGGCTAATCTATGAATGCAGAATTGAAGGAAGAAGACAGTCTGCGGATGGTCAGTAACATTTTGTAATAGCAAGTGGTTGATAGACATAGTTAAGGACTATGAGCCTAATCTTTGTGTTTTTGTGTTTTGATAATTGACTTGATGAAAGATTGACTTAACTAAAAGAAGAGAAGACATAAGTACCTCAAGTACATTCACAAGTAATCATCTAGAAGAGAATTTGTATTAACCTACAACCTTTCAAATTCTCAACAGAAAGTTGGAACTAGGTTCGGTCTTCATAATGACCTCATTGTAAATCATGGCATTGTATATTCTTTATAAAGAAAGAAAAAAAGAAAAAATATTTTATTTTGGAGTATGGGTTTCATACTCAAGTTTGAGCCAAAAGCATGTTCTTCGTGCTTTTACGTCTTCTAGATATTTCTAGGATAAAGAATAATATTGGTCATGTGTCATAGTCCCATTTGGACTCATTATAATGAAGAAAATTATTTATTTTCTCAAGAGAAATCCATGGATAAGCCCTAGATCAAGTCGGCCTAAAGGGAGGGAATTCGACCCTAAAGAAATACTATATAAAGGAGAGTAACTGAACTCATTTGGTCACTCACTCACAAATTCGATCTACAATAATGAAGAAGAGAGAGTAGTTGGAGGACGAAGAAGAGAAAAAGTCGAAGTTTTCCAAAGATTTTCTTTTCTTGTCTTGCTAGGTTTTATGAAGTTCCAGTTATAGGAGGCTGAAATTCCAAAGTAGTTGCAGTAGGCAAAAATTTTGTTGTTGGGGTCGAAGTTGCAGTAACAGAGTTGCAGTATCAATGTTTTGGACGCTGCATTAGAAGAGATCTTTTTGGGGGTTGACTTGGGGCTTGGAGGGTTTGTTGGATTTGGTATTTGGGTCTTGGAAGTCTCTTTGTAAGAAGAGACACATTTCTTTACGGGTTATCCCCTTGGAGCCTATATCTTGTGTACTATGTCTCTTGTGATCTTTATTGTTTTGGTAATTTATTTATGAACAAAACTAAAGAAGTAATTAAAGACCATCTAACATCACAAGTAATTATTAAGTTAAGGAAAATCATTTATAATCTATAAGTCTCCAAATTTTCCAACATGGGATTAGAGCTAAGGTTCAAGGAGACCAAAGATCACATGCAGTTGGCACTATGGCAAGGGCTATGAAAAAGGAAGTTCAAGTTTCTTGGAAATCTGGCTACATCCATCAATAATCATATATTTAAGATCATCTCCAAACTGGCGAAGAAGGCAACATAAGGAAGTTTGTTCTCCACTTTATCAGGCACCTTCAAGGATGACAATGAATGGGTTATTGACAGTGGTACCTCCATACATATGACGAGAGAATGCAGTCAACTTCAAACCTTGTCAAAAGGAAATTCATATCACCCAATCATACTTGGAGACAACAAGTCTATTCGATCTACTTCATTGGAGCTCGAGTATGGTGGAAGCATTCACCACAACAATATTTTGTATGTTCCAGGTTTGAAGAAAAACTTACTTTCCATTTCTTGTCTTGAGGATGAGGGTGATAGAGTTTCTTTTGTTGATGCAAAGGTTTTGGTTTGGGGTAAGGGCTTAGGTATTGATGATGCTAGGGTAATTGAGATTCGCGAGGGGACATTGTATAGACTCTATACACCTATGATCTAGACCCTAGTTCACTTGGATGTGAATCCTTCTAAACTATGACATAGAAGATATGGACGCCTTCATTATAAGATTTTGTCATCTCTAAGTCAAATGGTCAATGGAACCCCCGAATTGAATGAAGAACATGAAGGGACCTGTAAGGGACGTGCTCTAAGAAAGAACATAAAGAAACCATTTACAAGTAGTGACACAAGGTCTAAGGAAATTTTAGATCTTATACACTCAGATGTATGTGGACCTATGGCAGTCAAGTCTTTTGGTGGGCATCAATATTATGTAATCTTCATTGATGATTACTCAAGGAAGACTTGGTTATAATATCTCAAGAATAAGGATGAGGTATTCAAAAAGTTTCAGGAGTTCAAGAATGAAGTGGAATACCTAACTGAGAGAAAGATCAAGAATTTGAGGTCAGACAATGGTGGAGAATACACCTCCAAGGAGTTAATAGTTTTCTATAAAAAAACAAGGATTAAGAGGGAGGTTATAGTTCCTTAAAATCTTGAACAAAATGGCGTGGCAGAAAGGAAAAACTGAACTATTGAGGAATGCGTTAGGGCTATGCTACATGATCAAGATCTCCCTTAATTCCTATGGGGAGAGCCATATATGACAATTATTTACTTGCAAAATCGAAGTCCTGACAGGATTCTCAACAATATGACTCCAGAAGAAGCATTTACATGAAAGAAGCCAAGTGTAAATCATCTTCAGATATTTGGGTGTCTTGTGTATATTCATATACCCAAGGATAAGCGAAAGAAGTTGGATTCTACTAGTCTAAAGTGAATCTTTGTTGGGTATATTTCTTCTTTAAAGGCATATAGAATCTTTATTAAGGAGGATCATCGAATTGAACTAAGTAGGGATGTCATCTTTGATGAGAGCATAGCTTACAAGAAATCAAAGGATGTTTTGATTGACTTTAATGAAGAAAACATACCTATATTTGAAGATATCTCTAGGGACAATGATGGTAAAGATTAGACATACACTCAAGAGAATGTTGAAGGTCCTTGTGAAACTATACACCAATTAATTATCCCATAAAATTAGAAGAGACCTATTTGGTTGAAAACTACTCTTCATGAAGGAAAATGAGGCACAACATCGAGGACCTCTAGGGAAAGTAAAAGACCAAAGAGGTATTCTGGATATGCTACATACATGAAAAATCTTATTGAAGCAGAACCTTCCTCCTATGAAGATGTAGCTAAACATCAAGAGTGGAGGAACACTATGTAGGAAGAATACCAGTCCATAATGAAGAATGATGTCTGGGAAATTGTACCTAGGCCAAGTGACAAATCTATAGTCACTTCAATGTTGATTTACAATATTAAGCACACTGTAGATGGGAGCATCGATAAATACAAAGCAATGTTTGTAACAAGAGGCTTCTCACAGAAAGAAGGAATTGATTATGAGGAAACCTTTGCTCCCACAACTAGGTATACAACAATAAGATCAACTGTTTCATTGGTTGCTACTATGGGATGGAATATCCATCAAATGGATGTCAAGGAAACTTTCCTGAATGGGACTTTTGATGAAGAGGTTTACATTTAGCAACCTCAAGAATTTGAAATAAATTAGAGGGAGACTCATATCTGCAGATTGAAGAAGGTTCTATATGGCTTAAAACAAGCACCTAAAGCTTGGTATGCAAGAATGAATGCATACCTATTGAGACTTGGTTTTACCAAGAGTACTGCAGATCATAACCTATATATCAAGGTGGTTCATGGTGAACCAATTATCATACTCTTGTATGTAGATGATCTACTAGTTACAAGTGTAGAGAATCGAATTCAGGAATGCAAGAAGTAGTTAGTAGCCGAATTTGATATAAAGGATCTTGGGATTATGCATTATTATTTGGGACTAGAAGTATGCAAGAAGTCAGGTGAGATATATCTTGGTCAAGGTAAATATGTGATCAATATTCTTAAGAAGTTTGGCCTGATGGATAACAAGCCTATGATGACTCCCATGGTTACAAATTTGAATAAGTTAAGGAGTTCAGAGTGTAGTCCAGTGGATCCTACTTGCTACAGAAAATTGATTGGGTCCTTGATGTATCTGGAAAATATGAGACCAAACATTTTTTTTTGCAGTAAATGGCCCTAGTCAGTTTCATATGGAGCCAAAACACGATCATTGGATTGCAACCAAGCATATCCTAAGATATTTGTGTGCAACTATACATCATTGTCTCTGGTATACTGGTAGTAAAATCCAACTCATGGGATATATAAATTTAAATTGGGGTGGAAGTGAGACAAACGGAAGAAGCACAACACGTGGATGATTCAACCTAGGATCTTCCATGGTCTCATGGATGAACAAAAAACATGATACAATTTCTTTGAGTAGTGCTGAAGCTAAATATGTTGTTGCAAGTGAAGTCTGTCAGGAAGCAATTTGGCTCAGGAAGTTGTTATCAAACTTGTTTGAAGGACCACTCAACCCTACATGGATACATTGTGATAATGATATTTGCATAAGATTGACGAAAGACCCAATGTTTTATGCTAAGACGAAGAATATAAACTAGAAGTACCACAAGATCAGAAACTTGGTACGAGATGGGGTTGTGGAGCTGCACTATCTACCTACAAATGAATAGGTAGAAAAAATTCTGACTAAAGCATTACCAAACAAGAAACTTGAGTACTTGAGAGGTAAGCTTGGTTTGGTGGATATCTCTTCCATAATTGAGAGGGAGTGATATCACATATTTTTTGTCTTTATGGACCAGGAACTAGACTAGGACTAACAGTCATAAGTCTTAGTGAAGGCCATAAATAAAGAATGGATTCTGGAGGATTGGATAAGCATCTATATTGGAACTTCTTATGGATCGTAGAATCCAGGGAAATAAGTTGTTGACCAATGCTCTTTGAGGATGACTTAGGGAATCCAAGATAAGAGTAGTCGAAGAGGACCTAAATTCTTTGAGGATCCATGATTAGGAATCTAAGATAAGAATAGTCATAAAAGGACATACCTCGTAGACATTTGGATGGGGTATGTGCCTTGAGAGGTAGAGTGACAACTCACGTAAAGCCTCCCGACATAATGCTTATAATTAAAGATGAACTTCTTTAGTTAAGGCCTTCAAGGACAACTCTGGTTATGATAAAGATGCTTGAAAAATATGGCTTATCAATATGACTCTTCTTATGATATTGCTTCGAGATTGAGATTCCTTATATCGTGTAATGGGATTATGAGTACCTCCATAGTTAAGAGGGAGTGTTGAAAATTGTAACTAAGTACGACCTTCATAATGACCTCATTGTAAATCATGACATTGTATATTCTTTATAAAGAAATAAAAATAAAACATATTTTATTTTAGAGTATGGGTTTTATACTCAAGTTTGAGTCAAAAGCATGTTCTTCATGCTTTTAGGTATTTCTAGGTCTTTCTAGAATATATATTAATATTGGTCATGTGTCATAGTCCCATTTGGACTCATTGTAATGAAGAAAATTATTTATTTTGTCAAGAAAAGCCATGGATAAGCCCTAAACCAAGTGGGCCCAAGGAGAAGATCATGTCGGCCTAAAGGGAGGGAGTTGGACCCTCAAGAAAGGCTATAGAAAGGAGAGGAACTCGACTCATTTGGTCACTCACTCACTCACAAATTCGATCTGCAATAGCGAAGAAGAGGGAGAGAGTAGTTGGAGGATGAAGAAGATGAGCGAAAGTCGAAGTTTTCCAAAGATTCTCTTTTCTTGTCTCACTAGGGTTTGCAAAGCTACCAGTTGTAGGAGGCCAAAATTTTGAACAAGTGTTAGGAGGTCAAAATTTTGAACAAGTGTTAGGAGGTCAAAATTGCAAGGCCGAAATTCGGTTGCAGGTGTCAAAGTTGTAGTAGCAGAGTTACAATATTGAAGTTTTGGAAGCTGCATCAAAAGAGATCTTGTTGGGGGCTGGACTTGGGGCTTGGAGGGTTTGTTGGCTTTGGTCTTTAGGTCTTGGAAGTATATCTGTTAGAAGTTTCTATAAGAAGAGAAGCATTTCTTTCTAGATTTTCCCCTTGGAGGGATTTTTCCTCGCTTGGAGCCTATATCTTGCATACTTTGTGTCTTGTGATATTTATTGTTTTTGTAATTGCTTGATGAAAAAAACTAAAGAAGTAATTAAAGACCATTTAACATCACAAATAATTATCGAGTTAACAAAAATCATTTAAAATCTACAAGTCTCTAGATTTTCCAACACTCTAGAATATACATTTGTTTCAAGCTAACCAAATTGAACACATTACCTCCATCACCAAACCTTAGCTTTCATTGGATGAATTATTCTTCCGTTGGTGAAGTTCCAAGTTGATTTTTCACTTATCTGTGTTTGAGGCTGAAAATTGCACCTATAAGAGACAACTTAAACTTCTTTTGAGAAGTGGCAATGCATTGAAAGATGTGAGATGGTCTCTTCATGTTCATCACAAAGTGGACCTTTCTTGGGTCCTTGAGATCCTTTCTTATTTCGTGTGAAGTGGGCACTACACCCTTAATAAGCCCCCATGCAAACAAAATAACTTTAGTGTCTTGGAGCAGTTGCAATGAACACTTCCTTTGTTTTTGTTAAATTTGAAAATGGAACATAATCTTATTAATTGGTCATTAGTTATTTGTGGATATTAATGATCTATCATTTTTTTTATGATCACCTAATGTGTAACAACTATTCCAATTTCACTTGACCATCAAAATATCTCATTTGTAGGTAATTGAAACCTTCAAAATAATAGGCTAGATGGTGTGCTATTGATAGAGGATTCATTACTCAAGCATAAACTATCCAACAAAAAACATTATATCGAGTTCATATGCTATTGCTATAATCAAGTCACTTCATAAATTATTGTGTGACACTATTGTAGTAACATCATGTCATTGTATAAGAAATAAAATGATTCTTTAGAGGGAATATTTTTTGTAAGTTTTACGTCTTAAAAATTAATGTCCATACGGTTTTTGTCCTATTTTTAGTGTAAATTTAAGTCAATATTGGACAATTTTTTTTTGAAATAATCTCGAGAAAACATGAGATGAGGAAATTGTGCACTATCACATACAATGTACGGCATTAATATTTTCAAATCACACTAAATTGAGAAAGTTTGTTAGAAATTAATTAACAGAGCAATGAAACACAAAATATTTTGGAAACATAAACACAGGAACACATAAAACAAGAGAGACATATATACGTGGTTCACCCAATTTGGGCTACGTTTGTGATGAAGAAACAACCAATCCTTACTTTTATATTATCCAACAAAATGAAGAGATACAACCTACAAAATATCCGTTGTATTTTCCTCTTCACTCTCACACAATCTCCTCTCGCTTTCTTGCTCAAAATAATAATAATACACAGTCGCAATACAATTTCCTCATATAAATAGAGGGTTTCCTTATAGGGAGAAAACCATAAATTAACATAACTTCTACTGTCAGATATTTCACCTAATGAAAAGTGTAGATTGACTACGAAATTACAATATTTTACAAGGAAAATTTTCAACTATATTTACCTTCGGGGACCCGCTAGTCCCTAGATCCCCAACCCCCCCAACCATGTGGAGGGGTGTACAATTTTTATGGGGTATACACCCAGATGAAACAAAACATATGAATAAGAAGATACTTAGGCTCCACACCCAACAATTTTCAACAATTTGGTAAGGATACTTGATACCAAATATAAAAAGTGTCTACATAGTAGTGATGTGTTAAAGAGATTATGATAATATTGAAGGACTATTGAGAGGATATTATTACAGTGAAAAAATATGTGGTTTTAAATAATATAACTATTTATCAAATTACAAATATAGTTGTCCTTTAATTTTTCTATGTGGTTCACAGATCCCAAAGATTAGTGACTGCTATGTCCTAAGAAAATTTGTACTAGGAAGATCCACCTGAAGGGATTACTTTTTATCGACTCAACCATGAAGTTTGACTTTGAGAGTGTCGATGGAATTAAACCTGCGACCTCCCAATAACAAACGTGCTTTAATGATGGGGACTTGACCAATTAAACTAACCCTCAGGGCTACAAACATGGTTGCCCTTATCAAGTTGTAGAGACTATTCAAATTAAGTGGAAGAACTTAGAAATATTCAAAATAAATGAAGAAATATAGTGATTGATTTAGATTGAACAAACACAACTATTTCAAACACATATAAATGTAGATAATAAATTTATAAATTATCTTCTTTTTAGATGAATGCAATTGATTGAAATAATTTATGGAATTTTCCACAAGGATAAAATAATGCTATCATAGAACCTTTCCAAGTTTGGTTTATAAGAAAAACATGATTACAAGTTCAACAAGATAATTGAAAAAGTGTTATAGAAAATTTTCATGATAAGAATATTAGAGATTGATGCCAATATAGAATTTACAAAATTTATAAAATTACCACAAAAAAATGAGACAAAATATATTAAAATGTACCTACAAAGCTTACCACTAAGAGAAGAACAACGATGTTAGATGTAATCAACAAAGAAATAATGAAAAAAAAACAAAGTAAATTTTTTTTATGGTGAAAGAATGTCATTTAGGATGAAGATAATTTATACAACATTTAATGAAGTGATGAGTTGAATTTGATGAAACGCCTTCTAGTGGCATATTAAGGATGTGAGACAATCCAAAGAAATATTACATAGAAAGAAAAGAAGAATAAAGGGTACTTTAAATACTCAATAGATGTTGTAAACTAAACTAGGAAATTCAAAATATAGTGATCAATATAACCACTAAATAAGAGGTCATTCGTTATGGAACACATTTCTCATATTTTGAAGCAACAAATTAAAGCTACATAATATCCAAGTAACAAGCATCTCATCATACCATATCAATCAGGATTTCAATAATTTTAGTGAAGTCATTAGTTGATCATAAATCACAACTAAAAATAGAAGTAATCACTAAATCACTAACACTTTGGTACTTTTATCATAGAAAATTTTGCATTGTGGTAAAAGGGCCACTCAACTAAGACTATATAAGTGATCTAAGTAGTGGTTGAAACTTTATGCAACAATGCTAACAATCTATTTGCTACAATTTGCAGTTACCTTGTTTCCTATACAATTTTAAATTTGAATATTCCATTAGATATTCCATTGGAACAATTCATTTACAATTTTATGAAGTCTCTTATTATATTGCGTTTTACTTAGATTCTATATTTAATGTATCTAGCTTAATGCATGGAATACTAAACAAATTGAAACTAAAATGAAATATATGGGTAAGTAACATACCATCCACACAATGAACATAAGATGTACCTTAGATGGGAACAACCCAACAAGAAGGCGAGGCATATGCTCTGCTCTTTTTTGCTTAGTTATGAAATGCAAATACAAAGATAAGGGCACTTACTACGTAGTTTCCATAGACATTGTGCTAGTAAGGCTGCTATAAGATCTTCTACTCCCCTTGTTCTACTTGAATATCCCAATCCTAGATGCTCTGCTCAACTATGAAACAATAAATGATACAATAAGAATGAAACCCCCTAAGTCCTTTTCTAGTATTCTAGTGTTTAAAATAACCTGGCAGTTGTATAGGGTTAGGGTTAGGGATTTTGTATGTCTCAATCCCAATTAATGTTTAGGTTTTGAACCATCTATATTTTTCTTGAAATTCCACACTAAATAGCTCCACATATGTAAGTAATGGATGTTGATGTGGCACCCACTTGGTACCATGGTGGTCAATAAAATATATGAACTTGTCAAAGGCATAAATTTTGTATATAAAATTCAATCGAGGTCATATTCATGCTATTGGAATTATCTCAATGTGTATAAATACGTCAAGAAACTGTAAGCTAATTATGACCCTCAAAATGGTTGCTCAAGGTTTCAAATGGGCTCTAGAATATTTTTGATCCTAAATCACTAAAGTGTGACATGCCCATAAAATGGGCTCTACAATCCATTAACTCCAATTTTCCACCTATAAAACACCAAAATAGATGTAAAATTATATGATGATCCATTCTAGACCATACCTCCCCATTTAGGGTGGATTTTGGGTCCAAAATATTTTATTAAAGGAGGTGAGGAATTTTTTCCTCTAACTTCTCCTGAGAGTGCCATTTTACCTTGCTTGGAAGTTTCCCTTTCACCCTAACTTTCCAGAGTTTATATTGCCACTGTTTGGTCATTTAGGACTCCTTTTGTCACACTATATCTTTTGCTTTATTTTCATGAGTTTTTGGTGCTAAGTTCTCTATAGTAGGTAATAATTTCTCACACTAGAGAAATTTTGAGGTAAAAAATGGGCCTCAAAACAAAAATGTACAACCAAAAATAAAATTTATAAGAACCAATAGGATTCAATATGATGATGTCAACCATGGGGCATGATTCACTATTTTTGAAGTAAAAAGATAAAAAAAAATAAAAAAATAAAAATAAAAATCTACTTTTTCAACTTGTATTTTAAACTTATCTCCATACGATTTTACTCAAATTTCAAGCGGGAGCACTTGTTGGATGATAAATTTATTTTTTCATCCAAGGAGTACCATGTTGCATACTTTAATTGGACCCTACTACACGAAAAATAGGAAATACATGAAAATTGTGATTGCGAAAAATGTGAAATACATGAAAAACGTGATTGCAATCAATTTTTTCATGTATTTCATATTTTTAATGTAGTAGGGTCCATCGAAAGTATGCAAAATGGGTAATTCTTGGATGCGAAATTAAATTCAGCATCCAATGAGTGCTCTCACTCAAAATTTGAGTAATATCATAGGGAAATAATTTTAAATGTGAGTTGAAAAAATAGTTTTTTTTATTCCCTCCAAAAAATTATGAGGTAATGTAATCTTATTTTATTATTTTCACTATTATTTTATAATATTCCTTAGCAGGCCTATTTTAGACCTCAAAATTTCTCTCATGTTAATTTCCTTGTCCAACTATGTGTTGAAATAAGTAACTAGGTTTAGTCTTCATAAATATGAAATGTACTTTTTAATTTGTATATTGTAAGAAGGAAGAAACATTATTATTTTTATTTTTGTAGCATGGGTTTCATGCTCAAGGTTATTTTATTTAGATCTCAAGCACCCATTGAGTGCTTCTATGATTTGTCTTAGAGTCAAGAAGTCAATAGAGTCATTTTCATATGAAGAAGACCTCATTGGGCATATTGTAACGTGTAAATATAATTATTTTTGTATTTAAAATGTCAAAATGCCCCTCTAAGTCAAAGTCGGCCTGGAAGTTAAGAAGTAAGCCTCATTAGGGCATGCCATCCTCCTTGGAAAGCCTATATATAGGAGGGAACTCGACCTCCTATGGACACTCACTCACTTCTCATCATTCAAGTGAAGGAGAAGCAAAAGAAAGGTAAGCGAAGAAGGATAGACAGAAAAATGATGAGGGTTTTGGGTTATCTCTCTCTCTCTCTCTCTCTCTCCCCCTTTCTCTCTCATGCAAATATAATTCTAGGGTTTTGTATCTGCAAGGTAGAAGTTGTGAAAGTTGCAGAAAGAAGGTCATAGAAAGAACTTTTAGGTCACCTACAAGCCCTATAAGGAGAAGCAACTTAAGCATAGGTCAAAGGAAGCCTTGGAAACCCTAAATTTTCTCACATGTATGGAAGCATCAACTGTTGCAAGGACCAAAAATTTGAGACCTGCAGTGGAGGCTGAAATTCTGTAGCTGGGGGTCGAAATTGTCTTACTGTAAGAGATTTGACTAGATTTGAATTGGATAGAAGAAGCACATCATCAAGAAGGTATGTATTGGTATTGGAAGGGTATTTGTCTTGGTCTAGAGGTCTTGGAATTCGTCATTTGAAGAATCGATAAGAAGAGAAGAGATTTGAGGGTTTTCTTTCCAATTGGAGAGGTTTTGGCCCTGACTTGTGTCCTACATCCTATGTTCTTTTTTATTGTTGATCTTCATGCTTTTGGTAGTTTTTTGATGATAAGAATGAAATAAAATAAAATAAGAGAAATACATCACAAGCAGTTATCAAGTATAAGAGAAATCATCGTAATTGTAGCCCTCTATATTTCTTAACATGGTATCAAAGCTAAGGTTGAAAAAGGGCACGATGAATATCACTACATCTTTGAAGAAGTCATTGAAGCAATTTTTTATGATGTAAATTCATCTCAAGCAAGGCATCAAAGAATTTTGGGATCTCCTATTATCTGTCAAGAATCATATATCCAAGAATTCTACTACGAAGGACAAAAGGCTATTCTCAACACTTACAGGTATGTTTGAAGATGAAAATATATGGGTAATTGATAGTGGAGCATATAGGCATATAACAAGTGAGAACAAATAATTAAAGACCATATCAAGGGGAAAAAATCCCTATTATGTTCAACTTGGTGACAAGAAGAGCTATCATGTAAGAGGAATTGGATCAACCTCGCTGGAACTGGAAAATGGAGGAAATATACATCTCAACAACATTTATTTGTACCAGGTTTGCAAAAGAATTTACTTTATATTTCATGTCTAGAAGATAAGGAAGATACAGTCACTTTTATAGATGGAAAATTTATGTTGTGGGATAAAGGCTCTAGCATCAACAATGCAAAAAATCATTGGGATTCGTGAAGGAAGACTCTATAGGTTATTCACACCTCTCTCTCAAGCCTTGGTTCACATTGAAGTTAGCCCATGTGAGCTGTGGCATAAAAGGTTTGGAAACCTTCACTACAAAATCTTACCAACTATAAACATAATGGTGAATTCCATCCCTAAGCTTAAGGATGATCATGGAGTTTGCAAGGGATGTGAATTAGGTAAAAATGTTAAGAAGCCAATTGGAAGCAGTGCTTCAAGATATAAATAAATCATGGATCTCATTCACTCTATTGTTTGCGTTCCTATGTCTGAAAAGTATCTAGGAGCTAATCTATACTATGTAACTTTTATTGATGGCCACTTAAGGAAAAAATGATATATTTGCTGAAGTCCAAGGATGAAGTATTTAAAAAATTTCAAGAATTAAAAACAGAAGTAGAAAATCTTACAAAAAGAAGGATAAAAATACTAAGATCTGATAATGGAGGTGAATACACATCAAAGGAGCTCATATCTTTCAGTAAGGAGGCTGGAATTAAGAGGGATCTAATATTTCCATACCATCCAGAGAAAAATGGGGTATCAGAATGAAAGAATCATTCAATTGAAGATTGTGTTAGAGCTATGTTACACGGTCAAGACTTACCTCAATTTCTGTGGGGTGTAGCATCTAAAACAACTGTCTACATTCAAAATCGAAGTCCTCAAATATCAATGGAAAAAACGATTCTTGAAGAAGCATTCTCTGGGAATAAACCATGTGTATACCATCTTCAGATATTTGGTTTTCCTATCTGCATTCACATTCCAAAAGATAAAAGAAACAAGTTGGATCCTACAAGAATGAAAGGCATACATGATCTACATAAAGGAAGGGAACCAGATTGAAGTAAGTCGATATGCAATTTATGATGAAAGTGTTGCATAAATGAAATATAAATATCTCCCGATTGAATCTGATGATGAAGAACTACAAATATTTGAAGACTTTTCTAGGGAGGAAGAATATTCCAATCGCGAAGAAGAAAGTCCCAGTAAACCTGTGCAACAAGTCATCATTCCTGAAAATAGAAAGAGGCCTAATTTTTTGAAGTCTACTCTTCAAGATGCAGAAGGACATGGAGCAACCAAGGGTACATTCAGGGAAAGTAAGAAGCCTAAAATATATTCATGGTATGCAGCCTATATGACAAAGTTGATTGAAACATAACCATCCACCTTTGAAGATGTTGCCAATAATAAAGAATGAAAATATGCCATGAATGAAGAATATCAATAAATAATGAAGAATGGAGTTTGGGAAATCATTCCTAAGCTGAAAGACAAATCCGTGGTGACTTGCAAGTGGATCTACAAGAATAATCATGCAACAGATGGAAGTGTTGATAAATATAAAACAAGGTTTGTGGCTAGGGGTTTCACCCAAAAAGATGGGATTGATTATGAAGTGACATTTGCACCTACAACTAGATACAAGACTATACAATCATTTGTCTCTTTGGCATCATCGATGTGATGGAACATCCACCAAATAGATGTTAAGAAAAAATTCCTGAATGGTATGATCGATGAAGAAATCTATATAGAAAAACCCTTGGGATTTGAAGTGAATGATAGAGAGATTCATGTCTACAGGTTGAAGAAGGAACTTTATGGCCTTAAGCAAGCTCCAAGGGCTTGGAATACAATGATGGACATATACATACAAATATTGGGCTTCTCGAAGAGTTTTGCTGATTCAAATATCTATATTAAGGTAGTGAAGAATGAACTCACAATAATTCTTCTATTTGTGGATGATCTTCTCATAATAGGTGTAGAAGGTCATATTAAAGAATGAAAGAAGCAATGGGAAGTAAAATTAGATATGAAGGGCTAATTCACTATTACTTGGGGTTGGAAGTTTGTCAAGGTCCTTGTGAGATATCCCTAGGTCAAGGAAAATATGTGATTAATATGCTACATAGGTTTGGCATGATGGATTGCAAACCTATGAACACCCCCATGATCAAAAATTTGAAGAGGATAAGAAGTTATGATTCAAGCCCCGTTGGTCCAACTAGGTATAGACAATTGGTTGGCTCTCTGGTGTATCTAGTGAAAAATCGACCAGACATTTGTTTTGTAGTGAATATTCTCAATCAATTTTAGATAAAGCTCAAGTGACCATTGGATAACAGTCAAGCATATAATGAGATATCTCCGAGGAACAATCCATTACTTCCTGAAGTACGATAGAAAGAATGATTTCCAATTGATTGGATATATAGATTTTGATTATAGAGGCAATGAGACATAGGGAAGAAGCACTACTTGAGGATGGTTTAGTTTGGGATCCTCTATGATATCATGGATGAGTAGAAAGCATGACTCAATTGATTTGAATAGTTCTGAAGCTGAATACATTACAACATGTGAAGTAATTTACAGAGAAGTTTTCTGGTTGAGGAAGCTATTGTCTGACCTGTTTGAAGGACCAATGGACCCTACTGTTATACATTGTGATAAAACTAGTTGTATAAGGTTGTATGGAGGCCAAATATCCCATGGAAAGACAAAAAACATAAATAACAAGTATCATTACATACGAATGTTGGTACAAGATGGAGTGTTGAAGCTACAATATATCTCCACCGATGAGTAGGCAGTTGAAATTTTGAAAAAATCTCTTCCCAATAAGAAGCATTTGTATTTAAGATACAAGCTTGGATTGGTTGATATCTCCTCCATAGTTTAGAGGGGGATATAAACACATCATTCTTGTGTTCAATTTGTAAAGAAATAATGGAGGATTGGGTAAGCATCTGGTTTTCGATATTATTTGAGGATGAGGTAGGGCATCCAATAGGTAAGAGTAGTAGAAGAGGAAACTCCTTGAGGATGAGTTATTTCAAGACAAGAATTGTCCTAAAAGGACATACCATTTGAACACCTAGGTGGGGTATGTGCCTTTAGAGACAATGATGATGGTGTGTATTAATCATTTGCCTCACCAACATTGTGTTCTAATATTGTGAAGAGATAGAGTTGTTAGTCAAGGCCTTGCTATGTGACAATGCTAGTTGGTATGATGAGATGCATTAAGATAAGCTGAAATAATAGCTTATGAGATGGTTTACCAATCCAAATATTCTTATGAGATATATTTAGTTTGAGAATGTCCATGTACCATTATGAATACCTCCCTAGTTAAGAGGGATTTTTGAAATATGTAACCAGGTTTGGTCTTCATAAATATGAAATGTACTCTTGATTCTTGTATATTTTAAAAAGGGAGAAAATTTATTATTGTTTTTTTGTAGCATGGGTTTCATGCTCAAGGTTATTTATTTATATTTCAAGCACCAATTGAGTGCTTCTAGGATTTGTCTTCGAGTCAAGAAGTCAATATAGTCATTTTAATATGAAGGAGACCCCATTGGGCATATTGTAACATGTAAAGAGAATTATTTTTGTATTTAAAATGTCAAAATACCCCACCAAGCCCAATTCAACCTGGAAAAGTCGGCCTGATTAGGGCATGTCATCCTCCTTCGAAGCCTATATATAGGAGGGAAATCAACCTCCTATGGACACAGACTCACTTCTCATCATTCAAGCAAAGGAGATGTGGAAGAAAGAAAGAGAAGAAGGATAGAAGGATGAAGGAAAAAGATTTTGGGTTCTCTCTCTCTCTCTCATGTGCCAAGATAAGGTTAGGGTTTTGCAACTGCAAGATCGAATTTGTGAAAGTTGTAGAAAGAAGGTCATAAAAAGGAATTTTAGGTCACCTAAAATCCATTGAAGGAGAAGTAACCCAAGCGAAGGTCAAAGGACACCTTGGAAGTGCTATATTTTCTCACACATATGGAAGAAACAACTATTTTAGGGGATGAAAATTTCAGACCTACACTGGAGGCCAAAATTCTGTAACTGGGGGTCAAAATTGTGCAATTGGAAGAGATTTGAATGGGTTTGACTTGGATAGAAGAATCACATTGTGAAGAAGGTCTGGCTTGCTCTTTGAAGGGTATTAGTCTTGGTCTAGAGGTCTTGGAATTCACTATTTGAAGAATCTATAAGAAGAGAAGAGATTTGTGGGTTTTCCTCTCAAGTGGAGAGGTTTTGGCCCTAGATTATAGCCTACATCATGTGTTATTGTGTACTGTTAATATTCATGTTTTTAGTAGCTTTTTGTGTTAGAAAATTATAAAGGAAGAAATATTTTCTTATTCTTGATAATTACTTGTGATGTTTCCTGTTATTATGATTCTTTATATCTTCTTTATTTCAGTTCATCAAGCAAATACCAAAGCATAAACACATAAAACAATAGACACCATATGTTGGCACTATGCCAGGGAAAAACCCCCCTCGAGGTGAAAACCTAGTCAAGATAATTCTTCCTTTAAATAGTATTCTTTGATACTCCCTAAACATATTCCAGACCTTCCCTCCACACCAAGTCCACCTTCCAGATATTCAACCCCTTTCTAGCAACTTTGCCTAGGCAACAACTTCCAACAATAAACGACTTCTGACAATAAAAGAACTTGGAGGACTGTGATGTCCCAATCTAGGGCATGAAACAAAGAGAGAGAGGCACCAAAATTTTGTTTCTCTTCTTCTCCTTAGACTTCCACAAACTTAGACTTTTTTTGCTTCTCGACAATAGAATTCGAACTTTTTCCAGCTACAAGAGATATCGAACTTGTTGTGATATAGTGTCCTCCAAATGAATTCAATTTCCTTCCCTTTATAGGCTCCAAGTGAGGTTGAATAGGTATCTCTTAGGCCGACATGATCCCCTTTAGGCCGACTTGGTGTATTAGTCAAATAATTCATATTTTACTCAATATTAAAACTTTTTACATGATTCAAAAGCCCAAGAAGGGTCTCTTTAAATGTACAATGAATCTATTAAATCAGAATAAATCCTAGAAGCCCTCAATGGGGAATTTGACCTAAAACATGGTGACCCAAGCATGAAAACCATGCTTTAATAAGCCACAATAATAATAATAAAAATTATTTTCTTTACTTTTTTGTCAAGTACAATACAAGATGACTCAAGTACATTAAATGAAGACCAAACCTAGTTACGTTTTCCAACATTTTGATGATAAGAACAACATAATAACAAGAGAAGAATCGAGTAATAATAAAAAAGTAAAAATACATCACAAGAAGTCATCAAGTATAAGAGAAATCATCCTAATTGTAGCTCTCTAGATTTCGTAACGCCATGGAAGACTCGTAACCTAATAATTTTCTAGGGTTAGGGTTAGGGATTTTTCATGATTCAACCCCAAATTAATGTTTAGGTTCTATACCATCTATAATTTTCTTGAAAATTCACACAAAATAGCACCACATGTGTAGGTAATGGATGTTGATGTGGCACTGACTTGGAAACATGGTGATCAAAATCACATGTCAACTTTCCAAAGACATAAATTTTGAATATAAACTTTGAGGTGATCTTCATGCTATTGGAATTATATCAAAGAAAAAAAACATCAAGAAAATGTGACCTAATTATGACCCCAAAAATTGTTGCTTAAGCCTTCAAACCGGCTTCATAAAGTTTTGGATCCTAAATCATTTAAGTGTGACATGCCAATAAAATGGTCTGTGCAATATAATAGCTCCAAATTTTCCACCTAGAAAGTACCAAATTAGATGAAAAATTATATGATGATCCATTCTATATTATAATATCATACCTCCCCACTTAGGAAGGTTTTTGGTCCTAAAATATTTTACTGAAGGAGGTGATGAATTTTTTCCTCTACCTTCTCCCTCGACCACCATTTTGCCTTGGTTGGATGTTGTCCTTTCAACCCAAATTGCCAAAGTTTATATTGCCCCCATTTGGTTGTTTAGGACTTATTTTGTCACGTAGTACCTTATGCTTACTTTTCTTGATATTTTGGTGCCAATTCCACTATAGTAGGTAATAGTTGTTATGTAATTTCCTATTCCAACCATGGAAGGCAGTGTAACTAGATAGTTATCCAAGTTTAGGTTTAGGGTTTTTGCATGAATTAACCGCTAATCAATATTTTAGGTTTTGAACTATCTATAATTTTCTTGAAATTCCACGCAAACTAGCTTTACATGTGTAAATAATGGACATTGATATGGCACCCACTTAATATCATGGTGGTCAATAACATATGTTAACTTGTCATGGGCATAAATTTTGTATTTAAACTCTGATTGAGGTGATTTTCATGCTTTTGGAATTATCTCAAAGTGTAGAACAACACCAAGAGACATTGAACTAATTATGACCCCAAAAACAGTTACTTTAAGACTTCAAATAGGCTCCAAAAGGTTGTGGATCCTAAATTATGAAAGTGTGAAATTCCCATAAAATGGGATCTATGATCTAATAACACCAATTTTTACACCCAAAAAGTACCAAAATAGATGAAAAATTATAAAATGATCCATTATAGATCATACCTCCCCATTTAGAGAGTATTTTGGTCCCAAAATATTTTATTGAAGGAGGTGAGGATTTGGTTCCTCTACCTTCTCCCTAAAGTACCATTTTGTTGAAAATGGCAACAAGAAATATTGAAAATGGCACCCATGACGCTTCATATTTAATTTTACCTTAATTAAATTAGAAGTAAATTGTAATTCCACATCACATGAAAACTTGTAGGTGTTAATTGAGTCAGGAAGCCTTAGTTAGGTAAGTCAATTCAAGTTGAGATTCAAACTAGAGGCATGTAGGGTGTCTTCTGATTTTTAGGAGCCCTGGTTGAGTTATTTGTGAGTTGTAATTAGTTAACTCAAATGTTTGTATTAAAATCAGTTTAACTAGTTCTAACTGATAGATGAGCTAGAGATAGGTCCAATGAATTAAATATGATTTTAATTCACATGTAGTGATCAATAAGATAACTGATAATTCACTATAAATAAGTGTTTCATGTCATTTCTATGAAAAGCTCAGTTGATATTGGAGTTAAAGGGAAGTATACTATCAGTTTTATAATTAGAAAATACTACAGGTGGTGCATGCTGATCAAGTGCTAAATATTTAGCTCAAAAATCAAAGTTTTTAGAATTTCTCGAAACTAGGACGACATTGTAGAGCTCATCACCAGGATTCCAACGCAACCCGTTTCATCAAAATCTGAATTCGCATGAGTGATTTATGGTCCATTGCTCGTTTTCTCAAACAACTAAAAAAAATTGCAAAATTGGACAGGTTGCTGACATGGCAGCCCAGTCAACAAAAAGGAAGCTTCTAGGAATATTATTCATCTTTTTGCCAATGAGGTTGTGACAAGTGGCACTTTCTAATTCGTTAGTTTGGTCTATGTGGGTGAAATTTTCCTGATGGTTCTATGGTGGAATTGTGTTTTATTATTATTTTATTTATTTAATATATATATATATATATATATATATATATATATATATATATATATATAATATAATATATTATATGTTAATACATATTGCATATATAATATTATATAATACATATTTAATATATATTATATTAATCGTATTTAAATATTAATTAATCAAACCATAGTTTGTGTTAATGCCAAATACCAAAGTTCGCGCAAAGGTCCGTGTAATATTAAATGCCAAGGTTCGATATAATATGGGGTTCGATATCATATGGTAAAAAAGTTTTAATGGGAGTGGGGTTAGGTTTGAACCCCGGACCTCTGCCCCACAAGTCAACCTCTTAACCAATGTGCCGTCGGCTCCAGATTTAAAATGCTATGCCGCCAATGTTTATTTAAGCCTTCATGCAGTGGACTAGTGGAGCGCGGAGGGGCCAGCCCACGGGTCAGTGCCTCCACCATGTAACCGTGCCACATGACCAACGCCGAGGGCTACTGCTAATTACGCTTAGCACTAAGATTAAATTTAATGACAACAATTTAACCTTAATTAAGCACAGTTAACTTAGTGGAAAATTTGGCGGAGCGCGACAAATCCGGTGGACCCCAATTTTTGCGGGGTTAGCTGGAGTTCTGCTAGAGTTAGTGGATAAATTGCAGGAATTTTGTTTTTTCCATAATGGAGGAAATATTCGACCAATTTTGGAAAATGAAAAGACAATGTTAGATGATTTTTGAATTCCAGAGACAGTGGAATAGGTTTTAGAGGCTGAAAATGACTTCTACATGTTATTTTGTTACAGGGAAGTTCAAGGGAGCCTAGGGCCACTAGGGAAGGAGGTCAAATCTAGACCAGCCAGAGTCTATTTTCTGTAATTGGACAATCATTTTTAGATGATTTTTATGTTATGAAGACAATAGAACAGGTTTAAGGAGAAATTGAAAAATGTTCACAAAAATTTTGCCAAATTTGAGCTAATAAAAGAGGCCCAAACTATGGAAGCCAGACCAAGGAGATGTAACCCAGGAGGGGTGAACTCCTCAACAAAAAATTGTGTTGATGGCTCTATTTATTATTTGTCGTACATGTTTATTCTACTATTTAGTTCTTACTTATGTTATTTATTTGTCATTAATTTCAACATAAACACAAGAAAATTTCCTGTTTTTACACTCACCTGCACCAAGGAAACTAAAGCACCACAAGAAAACAAGAAGAAAATAAATTATAATTATGAACTTGTGATTAGAAAAAAAAAACTAACATATAGGTTTAGATCAAGTGGTATCAGAGCATCAGGTTGCTTAAGGTTATTTTCTTGCTTTGCTAGAGTTTGTGCAAAAGAGTTTTAACAATTTCAATTTTGTGATGCTTACAAGGTTAATATTGCAAAGAGGAGAAGTGAAACTATTGGTTTCTAGTCCCGAGGTTAGGACCAGAAGAGGGAGAGGCACAAGGCTACCATATACACCTGAAGTTTCACTCCTAGTTGCAATTGAAGCACCTCAAATGTTGTCTCTGTTTGAGATTGGGGAGGTCCAAATTGCACCAGAAATTGAAGTTGAATGTGAGGCCATCATGTCAGGTGTTGGAGACAATGAAGGACACTCAGAAGAGGAGGATGTCAAGAAAGAATTCAATGACACGAAGAGGATGGTAAAGATTATGTTTGATGCATTCACTGCTAGAATGGTAGGAGAAGGTTCTAAGTTCACACATGGAGAAGGAACTTCAAATGATAAGAAGGATGAAGCGAAGAGTTTAAAGGGCAGTGGAGGAAAGCCACCTCCATCTCCATAATCTTCATCATCCTCATCATCACCATCAACATCATCTTCCACTTCCACCACAAAAACAACCCATACCCATATTTATTCCAAGACCCCAAGAGGAAAAACTCCATTACTCAAATTAGACATAAATTGTGAATTACCCATGTACAAGGGCGAGGTAAATGCAGAGAAGTTGGACAATTGGATTTGTCAATTGGAAGTGTATTAAAAAATTCAGAACCTACAAGAAAATGAAACAAAGATCCAATTGGCTTCATTGAGGCTAGAGGGAGCAGCGCTAGTCAGGTGGGAAGCAAAGACTCAAGAGGAAATGAAAAATCATGGTAAGATATCCATCACTTGGGTTGAGTTTATTTCTGCCATTAAAAGAGAGTTTTATCATTTAGCCTACATGAAAAAATCTATTATGAGTTGGAAAAATTTTAGGCAGCTCAAGGGTCAAACACTTGAAGATCATACCCATGAGTTTAGAAAGAAGGATTTGTTGTTAGGTGTGAACTTGCAATCCCAAGACACACTATTAAAATATATTGGAGGTTTATATTCATATTTGAAGCATACTATTCTTATGTTTTACCCAAGAAATTTAGACGCAGTTTGTGTACAAGCCACACACTTAGAGGCAAGGGAAAAACAAGGCATAGAGGAGAAAGAGGAAAGTGAGGGTAAAGGGAAAGGAAATTTTTATGGAAGAGGAAAAATAAATAGTTCTACAAAAAAAGAGAAGGAAAAAATCAAATGCAAAAACTGTTCAAAGACTGGCCATGATGAAAGCCATTGTTGGCAACTTCATCTAGAATTGAAACCAAATAGATTGAAAGCCAAAGAGAAGGGGAAAAATGTTGCTATAACTGAACAAGACTTAAGGTCAGATTCAGGAGTTGAGACAAAAATTACAGCCATGGGTTTGAAAGGTAAACATGTTGCAAGCACTAGTTCATTAAATTGTTCAAATGATACTCATGATGAAGTTACAAGAATATAACTTTTCCACATTAGAGTTGTCTCTAAACATACCAATATTGATACACTTTTTGATAGTGGGTCACAAGCTAACTTGATTTCCGAAGATTTTTTTAAGAAGCTAGGCCTTGAAACTATTAAACATCCAATACAATATCCTTTGGGTTGGATATGCAAGAATGCAAACTTGCAAGTTACAAGGAAGTGCTTACTAAGATTCGCCATTAACTCAAAATTTCTTGATGAAGTTGAGCTTGATGTGGTGTCGCTTGAAATATCAGGTATTGTATTGGGAAGTCGTTATCTATATGATAGGAAAGCTATATTTCATCACCATGAGAAAAAGTATCACTTGTTTAAGGATGGTATTGAGTACATAATTAGAGCACATAAGAAGAAGACATGTTTGCCTCTTTTGCATGCAAGTGAAATGAAGAGGATAGTGAATGCAAGTCAGAACTTGACACTGTTGATGATCAAAAAAAGAGATGTATTGAATCACACTTTTCAAAAGGATGCTTATGTTTGTAATGAGTTACTTCAGGATGTTAACAAGTTGCCTTTGAAATAAGGTGAAAAACATTTGCAGTAGTCAACAATCATTATTGAGCAGTGTTGGAAACAAGATGCCAGTGAAAGAGTGCAAAGGTCAAAGAGAAAGTGAAAAATAAACTTGGCAAAAAAGGCATGTGTTCCAGAAATGATGGTTTATGGTTTCCAAAAGGTACATGGCAATGGCGAAGAAACTCGGTCAAGATTTGACACAAGTACAAAGCGAGATCAACAAAAAATCGCCATGATGACATTATGCAAGGTGAGAAAGTTTCTAAGTTTTCTTTGATTTTTGACCAAGGTAGGCGCAAGATGGTTTTTGAAAAAATAGATTGTTGTTCTACAAATTCACAAATATTGCAGCATGACGGTGTTAATGATAGCAAAAGAGGTCACAAGAATTGAGGAAAAAGTTGACTTTTTATGAAAAGCTCCAAATGATGAAATTGGGAAAATTCAGTGGATAGATACTAGAAGGGTGAGGGAATAGTCCTCTCATCAACATAATCAGTAATCAAGAGAGATTTTGGGGTCCAAAAGGTTTCTAGTGTGGAGGAATGATTAGGTTCTCAGTATTTAGTTCAAAAATCAAAGTTTTCAGAATTGCCCGAAACCAGGGCGACAACGTAGAGTTTGTCACCAAGATTCCAACGCAACTCATTTCATCAAAATCTCAGTTCGTATGAGTAAGTTATGGTATGCTATCCATTTTCTCAAACAACTAAAATTTTTTTGCAAAATTGGATAGGTTGCCGACATGGCAGCCAGTGAGCAAAAAGAAATCTTCTAGGAATATTCTTCAGGTTTCTGCCAATGAGGTTGTGACAAGTGGCAGTTTCTAATTAGCCAGTTTGGTTTATGTGGGTGAAATTTTCCTAATGGTTCTAAGGTGGAATTGTGTTATTATTATTATTATTATTATTTATTTATGATTTAATATTTTATATATTATATAATATATTATATTATATGTTAATACATATTATATATATTATATTATAGAATACATATTTAAATATTAATTAATCAAACCATAGTTCTTATTAATGCCAAATACCAAAGTCTGCGCCAAGGTCCGTGTAATATAAAATGCCAAGGTTCGATATAATATGGGGTTCGATATCATATGGTAAAGACGTTTTAATGGGAGTGGGGTCAGGTTTGAACCCCGAACCTCCACCCCACAAGCCAACCTCTTAACCAATGCGCCGTTGGCTTTGGATTTGAAATGCTATGTCGCCAATGTTTATTTAAGCCTTCATGTAGTGGAACGACAGAGCGGGGAGGGGCCAGCCTACGGGCCAACCCCTCCACCATGTAACCATGCCACACGACCAACACCGAGGGCTAGCGCTAATTGCGCTTAGCGCTAGGCTTAAATTTAATGACAAAAGTTTAACATTAATTAACCACAGTTAACTTAGTGGAAAATTTGGTGGAGCGCGCCAAATCCGGCGGACCCCCAGTTTTGGAGGGGTTAGCTGGAGTTCTGCTAGAGTTAGTGGAGAAATTGCAAGAAATTGTTTTTGCCATAATGGAGGCAATATTCTACCAATTTTGGAAAATGAATAGTCAATCTTAGACTATTTTGGCATTCCAAAGACAATGGCATAGTTTTCAGAGGCTGAAAACGAATTCTACATGTGATTTTTCTATAGGTAAGTTCAAGGGAGCCTAGGGCCACCAGGGAAGGAGGTCAATTCTGGACCAAACAGAGTCAGTTTTCAGTATTTGGACAGTCATTTTTAGATGATTTGTATCTTCTGAATGTAATAGAAAAGGTTTTAGGAGAAATTGAAAAATGTACACTACACTTTTGCCAAGTTTTAGCTAATAGAAAAGGCCCAAGCTATGGAAGCTGGACCAAGGAGATGTAGCTCATGAGGGGTGAACTCCTCCATCAAAAACTTGTGTTGATGGCTCTGTTTAGGGTTTGTTGTACATGTTTATGTTGCTATTAAATTCTTACTTATGTTTTTTATTTGTCATTAATTTCAACATAAAACACAACACAATTTCATGTTTTGACACTCACCTGCACCAAGGAAACTAAAGCACCACAAGCAAACAAGAAGCAAATAAATTATAATTATGAACTTGTAATTAGCACAAAAAAATAACATACAGGTTAAAATCACATGCAGTCACAAGAAGGCCTAAAATAAATCATTCGATAATTAGAGAGAATTTCCTTTAAAAGGAGGAATGAAGGAACACATTTAATCATTGTTTTGGTGAGCAAGAGTTGGTGAGACCAAGTAATCAGAAGCACAAGTTTGTGCGTGGAGCTTGTGAGAGAAATATGTGCTAAGAGAAGCTTGTGCACATGTTGGTAGTGTGAGATAGTCAACGGAGTGTAGAGGTTTCTAAGTAAGAGAAATAACATTGTATTTTTTCATGTTCTTGACTTTATGCAATATTCAGATAGCAAGGTTTTTAGCTCAGGCCTTCTCCAGATAAATCTTTGTGTTATGCGATTGAAATTATTTTTCATTCTTGTTCATGTGATTGTGCGATTGTAACTGGTTTCCGCAATTTATATAATAAATTATGTATTTTGTTTTAGCATATTACAAGATCAGTTGAATATATTTAGATATTTATACATGGTATCAAAGATTGAATTTTTTGGGCAACGAGGTTGTAGAGAAGGCATGGAAAATTTTGTGCAAAATTAAAAAAAAAATAGCATATCTGGATTACTTGCGAAAAAAATACCCAAATTCAAATTTTTTTTGGCCGAATTGGAGTTCGGATGAGGGAGATATCGCCGATTTAAAATCAGATCTTTTTTTTTAAAGAAAATTTTGTGATGCCGATACAATTACATCGCGAATATGAGTTTTCAGAGTGCCTAGATGATGTGATATTTAGAAAAGGAAAGGTTTTCCTTAGAAACAAGGCCACAGGAAGGGTGAAGCAGATTGATGTGCGATTCAAGAACCTATATTCTCTCTAGGTGGAAGATGCATGCAAATATTTGAGGAGCAAGGAAAAGGTTAGAGACTTTCTGGTTGAGAGGGAGTACGAATTACCTCTCAACATGCAACCTCAGATAATTTTGGAAGCCACAATTAGAGAAGCATAGATGAGGCAGATTGGAGGCATCCACTCAAGCAGAGACCTCCAGTAGGGGGAAATTTTGAGCCAAGTGGGTAGAGGGAGCACATAAAACCATAGCTCCAGGTGAGAGGTGGGGCAATGTGAAGTCATAATCCCAAGAGAAGAAATTTGGGAAGGATCCATTAAGATGTATTGTCTCATATATCAGTACCTGGCTATGGGGAGCCGACAGTACACAGTAGTAGGGTAAATCAATGGAAATTGATGCAGTTAGATGTCTGAGTGAAAAATGTCGATATTGAAGTGAAGATCAGAGTTTGAAATAATACAGATGGCACAGATGCAGGGTCAACAACAACACGGATTTTTTAGTAGATAGTGTAGTAGCTAGCAACAACTAGAGACTCTGGAGACAAATGCACCATACTGATCCAATTTGGATTCTTTGTCAGTTTTAGAAGTTGTATTAGAAAACAACACTTGAGAACTGTTGCATGCAAAACATTCCAAAGGTATAGGATCGTGATAGATTTTAATTCCTTTTTTTTTTAAAGGGAGTGTTGAAAATGACAATAAGAAATATTGAAAATGAGACGCATGAGGCTTCTGATTTAATTTTCCCTTTATTAAATTAGAATTAAATTGTAATTCCACATCACATGACAACTCGTAAGTGTTAACTAAGTTAGGAACACTTAGTTAGCTCAATCAATTCAAGTTGAGGGTGAAATGATCCAAAATCTTTTGTTTGAGATGTATAAAAGAATTAACATGTGAAAATTGTAGCTTTAAACAAGAAACTTTAAAGGCATAAGCGGAAAAAGAGAGAAGCAATTAACTTCATGCACGAAGACACAAGAGTTGATATCAGAGTTCATCTGGGAGGGACTACGTCTCCAAGCCCTGCTCAAATAGTGGGGAGGCCTTGCTTTCATTAAATGGCAAAAATGAAAGTACAAGTACAAAATGAGGAATTACACCCTTATACCTGCCCAATATGAAATTGGTTGAAAATTGGAGACCTCTGATGACAAAATGGGCAGCACTGTTGGATTTGTGGTGTCGAGTAGTGCAGAATCCATATAAAACTTGCCCCAATCGGACAAAGTGAAAATCTAGCCCCTTTGGAAAATTGGCTCAGATCATGGTTCCGCCCCCTCCTGCACACTGCTCAAGGTTCCACTGCCTCGTTTTTCATGCCCACTCTTGTCTGTCCTTGGGTGCACAAATGAGTGAAGGTTTATATACTTCAGTGTGGGCGGATTCTCCAAAGTAACCGTTGGATGAATTGGTTTGAGATCCAAATGTTTGGGAGGAGGTCGGGTGGTCAAATCCCGACCCCTCCATTAAAAGGCCAAAAAAATGTTTTAAAAACATGCATTTTCCTTGTTTTAAAACCCGTTTCGTTTGAATTGAGACACGTGGGGGTCGGGTCTGCTTCGGCGGCCCGCCCCCAAAACTCCCGCCGGCACTATTACGGTGGTTGAAGTTGGTGTGGTTACACCCCCGCCCACCATATATTTACACGTTGCAACTTGTTACGTGGGGACCGCGGGGTGGCGAGGTTGACCACCCGCCCCCAAACCGTATCACTTTAACATACTTTGGATTTGCATGGGGTCGCGAGGTTGGTGGCCCGCCACCCTTATTATATATTTTTTGTTTTATTTGTTATTTAAACAAAGAGTTGTTTTCGAACCTTCGGATTTTTGACCGAAGGACTGAAATTAATGGTCCCACAAATTTGCCTGGAAACCGGCTAGGTTGGCCAAAATATGGTGGTCCGGTTTCAGAAAAATTGTTGCCTCCTTAGTCTGCCACATCACTAAGTCAACCTTCGAACTTTGACTGCTCCTAACTCCTCAATACGAACTTAGAATTGAGTGTCGTCTGCGCCATTAGATTTAGAATGACGAGATATACAACTTGAACTTGGTTCGAGAGGTTTTTGAACACTTTGATTTTTGAGCCTTGTACTCAAGCCATTGTACTTGTACCTGTTTAATCCACTTGGATCATTCCTCCCCACTAAAGAGCTTTTGGACCCCAAAAGCCTCATCAATGAACAGGCTAGTGAGGGCATTGCTCCCTCACCTTCTCCTTTTCAAGACATTTAGCTTTACTTGGGTGCATCCGTTTGAAACCAACATAGAGATACTCCACATCTCCTCATCGTGAAGTCATGGTCCTTCGATCGAGAATGATGTCCTGGGGCAGTTCATCGAGATATTCTGGTGCAAAGTCATCTACTGTAGGAACTGATCCTACCACCTCGGTGTCCATAATCAATGGTGGTTAATACAGTTTCAGATTTTTGACATTCACGACTGAGTACATCTGCATGTATATCGGCAAGTCGAGTCAGAAAGTATTATTCCCAATATTTTCTAATATGCTAAAAGGACCATACCAGTTTGGTCGCAATTTCTTGCTTTCTCCCTTCATTCGATCCTTGCTGATGTGGAACCACACTTTGTCTTCAACTTGAAATTGATGGTCGACTCGGTGTTTATCATGTCGGGCCTTATATCGGGCCTGACTCTTTCCAAATGCTCTTGCACTAATTGGTGAATCATCTATATCCACTGAATGAAACACTATGCTTTGTCCCTGTCATCATGCCCACTGACATCTTCATCCCTTCCATAGATCATGTTGAAAGGGTCCTTTGGTAAGTAACCAAAGCATGTCACAAAAGGTGAACGTTGCGTAGAGGAATGCACTGCTCAGTTGTAAGTGTGTTGCACATATGGAAGGTGCTCATCCCACAACTTGGGATGTTTGTTGCAATAGCCCCGCAACAAGTGTACCACGGTACGATTGACGACCTCTTTCTGTCTGTCAGTTTGTGTATGGAATGCCGTGCTTCTCTTCAACTTGGTGTCCATCATGCGCCACAAGCTAGTCCAAAACTCTCCAAGGAAACGAGAGTCTCGATCTGACACAATCGACGTGGGCAACCCAAAGTGGACCAAAACATACTGAAAGAAAAGACAAGCAGTCTGCTTAGCAGTGACTTGCTTTTTACAAGGCATCAATATGCACATTTTGCTAAAGCGGTCCACGACAACATACAAATAGTTGTGACCCTTTCTAGACATAGGCAAACCTCCGACAAAATCCATCGACACACTTTCTCATGGACGACCCGGAATAGGGAGTGCTGTGTAGTGCCCGAGTTTTCTATTAGAGGGCTTTGAAACATAACACATCACACATCCCTTTACAAAACGAGCTACAATGTTTTTCATATGGGGCCAAAAAAAAAACCTTTGGAAATGACATAAGGTTTTTTTGACACCAAAGTGGCCAGACACAAGAGAGGTATGCGCCTCTTGAATTACATGTACCCTTTCTGCTGTGGGTATGCACAATTTGGCAAGGTGATACAATAGCTTCTCCTGCAAATGATAGTTTTCCACCTGTGAACCATGAGTTATTTTTGCATAAACTTCTTTAAAGTCATCATCGTTAGCGTATTGTTCAACATAACTTTCAAAAGACAATGACGCATTATGAAAAATAATAGAAGCAACGATAGGAGGGCGAGAGAGCATATCTTCTACTTTGTTACTAGTGTCCTTCTTATACTTTATTACCAGATGAAATTGCTGTAGGAACCCCATCCACCTAAAATGACGAGACTCTTGTAGCTTGGTCTATGACTGAAGGTATTGCAAGGGCTGATGATCCGTATGGATGATGTTCTCCTTGCCGATTAGGTAGTGTTTCCACTTTTTCAAAATTTGGACCAAGGCATACAGTTCCTTGTCGTAAGTGGGGTAATTGATTATAGCTTGGGAGAACTTCTCTGAATGGTAAAAAATCAGCTTCTTCTGCTGCAAAAGTACAGTTCCCATGGCATACCCACTGGCATTAGTTTCGATCTCAAAAGGCTGTTGGAGATCAGGTAAAGCCAGGACTGGTGCGGTGCTGATTTTCTATTTCAGTGCTTCGAAGGCCTTCTGCTGTTTTCCTCCCCACTGAAAGGCTTGTTTGATACTTGTCAGAGTGTGTAAAGGTGATGCAATAACATAGAAGTTGGCAATGAACCTCCTCTAGTACTATACTGCACCTAAAAAACTATGGACCTCTGTTACATTGGTAGGCTTAGGCCAATTTACAATCACCTCGACTTTTGAGGGGTCTATTTTTAATTGACCATTACCAACAATATGACCAAGGTAAACCAAATAGGTTTTCCCGAACTCACACTTTGACAAATTTACATACAATTCTTCCCTCTTTAAAACATCAAACACTTTGATTACATGGCATACATGTTCCTCCCAAGTCCTACTAAAGACAAGAATATCATCTAAATACACATGGAAAAACTCATCAATGAAAGGCCTAAAAAGATCATTCATGACCCTCATGAATGTGGCTGGAGCATTGCAAAGTCCGAATGGCATCACCATCCATTCGAACAACCCCTGTTTGGTCTTGAAGGTGGTTTTCCACACGTCCTGCTCTGCAATTCTAACCTGGTGATAACCACTACGCAAATCCAATTTGGTGAAATAGATAGCATTCTTTAATTGATCTAATAAATCATCAATGTGAGGGAGAGGGTATCGATTTTTAACCATGATTTTGTTTAGTGCCCGATAATCCATGCACATCCTCCATGTGCCATATTTCTTGGGTACTAACACGATCAGCGAGCCACAAGGAGAAGTACTTGGCCGAATGACCCCTTGGTTCAACAATTCCTGTACCTGCTTTTTGATTTCCTCCATCTCGATGGATGACATCCTGTACATACCAATGTTTGGTAATGGAGCATCATGTTGTAAATGGATCTCATGTTGGATCTTTTGTTTTGGAGGCAAACCTTTGGGTTCCTGAAACAACTCATCATAGTTAGAAATAACATCACATAATTCCTGTTTATGAGCCGGATCACATCCCTGGAAAGCATCGGATATTTCTTCATCCCTTGCTCTCACAACCATGAGCAAACACCCCTTGCTGGAATTCACAAATCTCTTCATCTACCCTGCACTTACAAGGTTGGCACTGACTTTGGTTTGATGAGCTCTTACAATGTATTCTACCCCATCTTTAGTGATTTGGTATTTATTTTCATGGCGAAAGAAAACTGCTTTCCTATCATAAAGATAGGGACTCCCCAACACAATGCCATAGATATCCAATGGTATTACATCCAATTCTACTTCATCTACAAGCTTATAAGCAATTACAAATTTTACCTTACACTGCTTGGTTACATTTAGTTTTACTTTATCATGTATCCATCCAAGAGGATAAGGTTTTGGATGAGGCTTAACTTCTAAGCCTAACTTCTTAACCAAGGATTCTGAAATTAGGTTTGTTTGAGAGTCTGAATCAAATAGAGTTTCTAATTTTGCATGGTTTATAACAAATCTAATATGAAACAACTCATTTCTCTTACATTCATTAGAAACAGGCTCATCTGATGAACTAGTGCTTTCATACGATTCATAATTAACATGAAGAGAATGAGTACCTTTTGTGCCTGCTACTGTGATCAATGCCTCATCACTAGAATCAGATCCAAGGTCTTGCTGTGTGGTTGCTACCATCTTCTGCTTACCCTTTCCTCCATATCTCTTCGGCTTCTTTTCTGGATATAGTTTCCAACAATGATCGTCATCATGGCCTTCCCTTTTTCAGTGAGTGCAATAAGGCTTTTCTCCTTCATCCTTCTTTTTTGATTCCATCTTCTTTTCCTTTCCCTTTCCTTTCCCTTTGAATTTTCCATTTGAAGGTTTCAAAGGTGGTTTCTTTGAATGATTGTCCTTATCATCGCTGCCCTTGTTCTCAAGATGAATGGCCTTTACATTAGCCGAGTCAATGGTAGTAGGTTCAAACATTAACAATGAATGCCTAATGTAACTATGTAATGAACCAATGTACTTAGTTACAACTTCAGGAGAATCTAACGAGATGCCCTAACTTAATGCTTGTTTTCGAAATTCTTCGGTAAAGTTTTGCACATTTTGTCCTTTACCTTGCCTTAGGTATTGCCACTCCATTAAGGATTTTGGCTTGTAACCTAAGGGATAGAATTGATTTTTAATTGCAGCAATAAAATCTGACCAGGAAGAAAGAAGGTTACCCAAGTTATTGCTGCCTCAAAGTTTGCTGTCCTACCAGATGAGAGCTGTGCCACTCAATCGAAGAGAAGCCAATTGGATTTTCGCCTCGTCCTCCATAGTCTGTTGGATCCTACAATATAGTTCAAGCTGCCTAATCCAATTGTTAAGCTTCTCAACATTAATTTCATCATTATATACTGGTAGATCAAAATTAACATCTAACTTAAATAAAGGCTTGTTAGATGTATTTCCAGAATTTTTATTATGATGGTTAGAAGAGGAGGAAGGACTTTCATTTCCTGAAGGGGGTGGATTTCCTCCACCATCTCCATGCGTTGAACCTTGCCCTTCTAAATCATGATCTCCTGATTTCTATAACCTCTCAAGTCTAGAGAATAGTCTCTCTACTCAATCTGCCATGCTACAGAAAGTTTTGCGGAAATTTAGCTCCTTCTCATTTCGATCTTCGTCTCCCATGTTCCTTCTCTGACATGCACGTCTTGCTTTGGGATCAAAAGCCTGTAGCGTCCCTTCGCCTCTTCTTAGCCTGCTTCTTGTTAGCATACAAACATGTAATTCTCATCTACAAACACCTACTCTGATACCACTTGATCCAAAATCTTTCGTTTGAGATGTATAAAAGAATTAACATGTGAAAATTGTAGCTTTAAACAAGAAACTTTAAAGGCATAAGCGGAAAAAGAGAGAAGCAATTAACGTCATGCATGAAGACACAAGAGTTGATATCGGAGTTCATCCGGGAAGGACTACGTCTCCAGACCCTGCTCAAATAGTGGAGAGGCCTTGCTTTCATTAAATGGAAAAAATGAAAGTACAAGTACAAAATGAGAAATTACACACTTATACCTGCCCAATCTGAAATTGGATGAAAATTGAAGACCTATGATGATGAAATGGGCAGCACCGTTAGATTTGTGGTGTCAAGTAGTGCAGAATCCATATAAAACTTTCCCCAATCAGACAAAGTGCAAATCTGGCCGCTCTAGAAAAATGGCTCAGATCATGGTTCCGCCCCCTCCTGCACACTGCTCAAGGTTCCTCTGCCTCATTTTCCGTGCCCGCTCCTGTCTGTCCTTGGGCGCATAAATGAGTGAAGGTTTATATACTTCAGTGTGGGTGGATTCTCCAAAGTAACCGTTGGACGAATTAGTTTGAGATCCAAATGTTTGGGAGGAGGTCGGGTGGTCAAATCCCAACCCCTCCATTAAAAGCCCAAAAAACTGTTTTAAAAACCTACATTTTCCTTGTTTTAAAACCCGCGCCGTTTGAATTGAGACACATGGAGGTCGGGTCCGCTTGGGTGGCCTGCCCCTGAAATTCCCGCCGGCACTGTTATAGTGGTTGAAGTTTGTTACATGGGTCGAGTGGTGTGGTTACACCCCCACCCACCATATATTTACACGTTGCAAATTTTTACATGGGGACCGTGGGGTGGTGGGGTTGACCACCCAACCCCCAACCGTATCACTTTAACATACTTCAGATTTGCATGGGGTGGCGGGGTTGGTGGCCCGCCACCCTTATTATATATTTTTTTGTTTTATTTGTTATATAAACAAAGAGTTGTTTTCGAACCTTCGAATTTTTGACCGAAGGACTGAAATTAACGGTCCCACAAATTCGCCTGGAATCCAGCTAGGTTGGCCAAAATCCGGTGGTCAGGTTTCAACAAAATTGTTGCCTCCTTAGTCTGCCACATCACCAAGTCAAAATCCGAACTTTGACTGCTCCTAACTCCTTCATACAGACTCGGAATTGAGTGCCGTCTGTGCCGTTGGATTCAAAATGACGAGATATACAAATTGAACTTGGTTTGAGAGGTTTTTGAACACTTTGATTTTTGAGCCTTGTACTCAAGCCATTTGTACTTGTACCTGTTTAATCCACCTAGATCATGAAAGTAGAGGCATGTAGGGTGTCTCCTACTTTTTAGGAGCCATTGTTGAGTTATTTGTGAGTTGTAGTTAGCTAACTCAAATATTTGCGTTAAAATCAGTTTAACTAGTTCAAACTAAGAGATGAGCTAGTGATAGGTCCAATGAATAAAATATGGTTTAATTTACATGCAGTGATCAATCAGATAACTGATAATTCACTATAAATAGTTGTTGCATGCCATTTCTAAGGAAGACCTAGTTGATATTGGAGTTAAAGGGAAGTATACTATCAGTTGTATAATTAGAAAATTGTACAAATGGTGCATGTAGTTAGAAGAAGGCCTAAAATAAATCATTCCTTAATTAGAGAAAATTTCCTTTAAAGGTGTTATCACTCCACCATATCTCCGAGGCTGAGGAAGAGACCAACAAAGGTAACCATAGACCAATATTTTTCCAAGTAGCTAGCCCTACTAGGTAGGAGAGGGCTCTCTCCACAATATCACAACCAAGATGACTGGATCAATGTGATTTTAGGCTAGGTATAGTAGCACTAGGGTTTGGTTGATTGATTTTGGGTGCTGGATGGTTAATTAGGTCTAGGAAGAACTAGGTCAGGGCACAAAGGATCAAAATTGCAGAGATATGATGGAGCAAGGTAGGAAAACACTTTAACACATTAAGGTATCTTGATGGAATGGATTAGATTGCTAGGGTCTCAGCAAAGAGCATGAAAAAAATGAATTATTTTCAATTAGAAGAAAGTGAACATGTAACTGTAACTATTCCTCCAAAACAGAGCATCAGCTAATGAATTATAACTATCTAACTTAGGAATAAATTACATTCAAAGATGGCATGAATATGGAAATCACAATACATTCAAACATTTGCAAACATAAGAGGAAACAATGTTAAAACACATTACCACAGGAATCCCACCAAAATAGATGCAACTCAGTCTATTAGTTCTTGCCAAAAGTATGATTACACTAGTGTTCAATGATCAATTATACAACATACAACCTTGCAATGAAAAAGGAAATGAAAGATATAGACCAAAAAATACTTCTCCCACTCTTAGGGGTTGAATTCCTGACTTATGGAGCTGATCCCCAAAGTGCTCAATTATAATCCTAATGACTAGGGAGGTCAACAAACTCATCCCTATCATTCATGAAACTGATTCACTTTGACAAAAATTACATATTTACCTGATGTATCTACCTCTCGTAACTATACATGACATAATTACGTTTACATTTTACAATACATCAGTAAATATCCTTCAAATCCATCAATCAACTGAGAAAATTTGAAAATTATGAAGAAATCAGTCAATTGTAAAAAGCGCAGCATGCTTGGGAAAAGCACAGTGTGCCTGGTGAAAAGCACAGCGTGGGCCTTCAAAACCACTTTTGAGTGAATTTATGAAGTCAAAATTGGGCCCAAGATGGCTCATTGGAAATATCTTCCAGTCTAGTTTTCAAAAATGTGCTCAAGCTTTGAAAATGGTTGAGTGAAGCTCCTAAAAAATGAAATCTCCCAAGACTGGTCAAAAAGTGCAGCGAGAGGCTCAAAAAGGAGGCAAAAGGGTGTTTTTTGAGAGGTTTTTGACCATTTCCACATGTCAAAAGCTCTATTTTTGGTGTGCCAGTATTCAAAATTTGATGTAGACATCATTCTATATCCAAATATATAGATATTTTCTCATTTGGAGGCCTCCACAAAAAGCGCAGTGTGGCCCACACTGCTCTTTTTGTAGGCTGACTGTCAAATTTCACAAAAATGGCCAAAAACTTCAAAAATTGCCCAAAATTATTTAAAAATGGTGGATGAAGTTCTGATAAGGTATCTCAAGCAACCAAGGAGGCATCAACAAGTGACTCAAGTTTTTCCTTCTCCTTTTGAGTGATTAGGGTTTGCTTGAGTTTATCCTTCGATTACTTGATCCTGATGTTACAAATCTTGTTTTTGGTGTTGTATCTGTCAGCCATGTGTCTGAGCATATGATTATCCTTGTTGGCCTTATAAAGGAGCTTCTTAAGGTGGATGTTCACTCTGTCAAGCCAGACTTCTCTGTCATCATTGATTTCTTTTGTAATTCTTTCCTCAAAACTGAGTTGTTTTGCCTCATGTTTCTCCCACTCTAATGCTCTCTTAAGACCTCTTGTTTTTGGTATTTTCTTGGTGATATGAGCCTCATCATGATTAGACTCATCAGGTTCCATCACTGCTTTGAATTTGGTGTCTTGCCTCTTGGCCTTCAACAACTCTAATTCCAAGAGTACTTGTTTGTCTTTCAGTTGCTTGTTTTCTTGTTCAAGGAAGGAGATGAAAAATTGTGCTCTGGCCAAATTGTCCTGCATCTCTCTAATTGTGGCATATTTCTCTTTGATGATCTGGTTTGAGGCTTCATGATAATCTTGGACATCTAAGTCCACCAAGTCAAACTCTCTTTATTCCTCATGAAGATCTTCCTCCTCTTGAACAACTGCCTCTTGCTGCTTTTGATTTCCCTATTTGGCTAATGAAGAAGGCAAGGCCCATTCCACAATCCGTGGAGAAAACACTTGCCTAGGTCCCCTCTGGTAGATTTTGACCTCTTTGGTTTTCTTCATTGTAGCCCTGCTAGATAACCTATTTTTCTTGTGAGGAAATGATGCTGATGGTGGAATTGGTCTAGCAGGCTGATTTGGTGCTGTGGTGACGACATCTGCCTCAATGAAAGTCTCCCATGCAATGTTTAATTTCTTGAGGTGGTGAAGGACAATGATTTTAATCAGTGAATTATGGAAGAGGCTATTAATTTGAAGCTCATACTCTATATTTTTCACTATGTCGGCCATCTTATCAATGATTTTGTACAAGTTGTAAGGAAGGTTGAGAAATTTCACCCTAGTGAAATGCATGAGCAACCTAATGTGATAGCTGTATAACTTGGAGAAGCTGCCCTCACAAGTGAAGTATTTCATGATGATTTTCATTATGGGGGAAAACCTATTCAACAACTAATCAAAAGGAAATACATTTTTGATGTTATCTTTATAAGGTGCCTTGAGGTAAGGTTCATACAGCTGGGCATCCAAATATTTAGTTTTGAACCATTTTTCACCCACATTGGGTATCCCTGTTGTTGCTGCAATGATGTCAGTGGAAATGGTGAAAGTCACCCCTGCTATAGTCACTTGGTATTTTTGGAGGTTGCTGATGAAAACCATGGTCAAAATAGGATGTCTTTGCACTCTTTTTACCATGTCACAAAATTCAAAGCAACCTGCATGCTGGAAACATTTGATAGCTAAGGTTGATGCCATTAATTACTTAGTGTCTGATGGCTCTAATCTCAGAATTCTCCCTCCTTTGTTATATGTTTTCTTCTCTTCTTCTGTGGTATTTATATCCTCCTCCATGATGTTTCTCTCCTCCTCCATTATGCTCAGTTTTTTTTTAAAACCCTAGGGAAGAAGGGGAAGGGAATGGCCGGAGCATGATTATAGGGTTAGGGGGTTGGGATGAGTGAGGGAAAATTTAGGGAAGTGTGTAAGGGGGTTAGGAAGCTTAGGGAAGTGATGGGGGGTTGAAATGTTTAAGGGAAAAATGGTAGGAAATTCAAATACAGGGAGGTATATAGCTTCCTAGGAAAGCACGACTTAGGGTAGGGTTTTAAGGAATAGAGCTCGAGAATGGGAAATAAGGGGATGTAAGGGTAGTGGGGAGTGAAATAGGGTGTAGGGAGGTAAATGGGTCCAGGGGAAAGCAGTTAAGCTTATAAATTGTGAAACTAGGGTTTCAATTGCTTAAAACATGACATAGAAGGAAATGAGGTTTGACACCCAAAATTTATGATCACAAGCTGAAAGGAGGGGATATGGAGGAGAAACTTACTTGTGAACAGAAGTAGAAACCCTAATTTGCAGTTGGGAACCCTTGGAGAGAATATTTGGAGTGATGGATGTCTTCTGCAAAAAACATAGTGAACATAGGAAAAGCGCAGTGAAGGCCTACAAAAAGCACAATGTGCTTCTGAAAAGCACATCGTCCTTCTTGCAAAAAGTGTAGCGAAGGTGCCAGAACTTGGTTTTCTGAAGAAAAAATGATTTTTTTCTTGGGGAAATTGGAGAGTTCGATGCTTGAGGATGCAAATGAATGACTTCTTGGTCTTCGATGGCCTTTGTACTTGGGAAAAATTTCATTAAACAAATTGGGACCCACGTTTCCTTTCTTGAAATTAAATATACATTTCTTCTTTACCTTTAACTTCTGAATTTGATCTTTGAACTTAATCTTTTTATAGCTTAGGAACACTGATTGAATTTTTGGAACGTTTCTCTTTTGTTGATGGAACTTTGAGTGTGCAACTACTTGGAACTTTGAGAACTTAATACAAATTATGAACATAAAATCACATTTTTCTCTGAAATCAAATTAACAAATCAAACTTGCTGATGAAATTTATTTATTGGTACTCCTTCATTTTCTGGAATTTATGCATGAAATGATGATTTGATGACCTTAGAAACCCTAAGATATAATGGAGACTCTGACTGAATGAAACCATGATGAAAATGAATGAAATGATGATGACAAATCATGACTGATGGTACACTCAACAAAGTAGTGAAATGAGCCAACAAGTTATAAAATTTTGAAAGGAGTGAGATTAGACCTAAATATGCATCCAGTGACCAAATTTTTGCATGATGACCTAATGGAATGACAAAAATTTCAAAATGGGACCCTAAAATGACATGAAAAGAGTTTATTTGATCACTGGTAGAAGGATGCAAAAAATGACACTAACACAAAGGAGGAATGAAGGCACAAGTTTAATCATTGTTTTGGTGAGCACAAGTTGGTGAGACCAAGCAATCAGAAGCACAGGTTTGTGCATGGAGCTTGGGAGAGAAGGGTGTGCCAAGAGAAGCTTGTGCACAAGTTGCTAGTGTGAGACAGTTAGCATATTGCAGAGGTTTCTCAAGAAGAGAAATAACATAATATTGTTTCATGTTCTCGATTTTATGCAATATACATATAGCGAGGTTTTTAGTTGAGGTTTTCCCCAGATATATCTTTGTGTTGTGCGATTGAAATTATTTCTCTTTCTTGTTCATGTATTGTGAGATCGTAATTGGTTTCTGCAATTTGTAGAGAATATTTAGTATTTTGTTTAAGCATATTAGAAGATCAATTGAATCTCTTTAGATATTTCTACACATTTGGCCTTGCTTGGAAGTTTTCCTTTCAACCCACCCTTCTAGAGTTTATACTTCCCTCATTGTTGTTTATGAATTCTTTTGTCACATTGTATCTTCTACTTACTTTGCCTAATATTTTGGTGCTAAGTCCTCTACAGTAGGTAATAATTTTTAATTTATTTCCTAGTCCAATTGTCGAAGTCTCGTACATATCTAGATTCTCTACATTCAATACTAAGTAAATGTGTGTATATGGGGGTAGATCGAGTATATATGCATTATTTCCCACCTTCTTTGACACTTTAAACAAAACATATCATAGAGGCTTGATTTAATTACCAAGATTGTGTAGTCCTTATTTGTTTAGATACAACCAAACTCTATCTCCAATATTAAATGTTTTTCCATTTTTATATTGATCATGTTGGGCCTTGTACATTTTCTGTGGTTTCTTTAGTGTCTCTCGTACTTGGAAATGGATCTTCCTGATATAATCGATTATTTTTCATCCTTTAATTCTTCTCATATGGTGTCTTCTATCACCCCACCTTAATTAAAGATACAAAGTCTAATGACAAAGTGGAAAACCCCTAAGGAAAATTTCAAAAGGGGACTTCTTGTAAAAGTATGGATTTATCTATTATAGGAGATTTGAATATAAATAAAAATTTCATTACAATTCCTTTTATCATTTTTATTGTAACCCCTAAAAATTTGAACCAATGTCTTATTGACTACTTCAGTCTATCCATATGCCTATGGATGTAAAATTGTAGTATTTTCAACTTTATGTCCATATTTCCAAAAGTGTAGCCCAAAATGCTCTAAGAAATATAGTATCTCTATATGAGATAATTATTTTGGTATTCCAAAGTGAATTTGGAGCTTTTCAAAGAATATATTTTGTTCATATTGTTCCCTGATGGTCTTTTTAGAAGGCATGAGAATGCACATCTTTCTAAAATAGTCAACTAGTACCATAGATAGATCATCATGTTCCTTCCTTGTTATTGGAAAACCACCTATGAAATCCATGGATATGCTCTCCTAGTGTCTAGTAGGTACAAGAAGGGGAGGGTATAAACATTGCTTTCCATTATTTGTCTTGATGGTACAAAAAAATATGCATCCACTAAAAAACTAAGTTAGTACATATTCTTGCATTTTAGGCCAATAAACATACCTATTTAACTTTGGAGGTTTGAGCTTCTTTGATAACTACAATATTTTACCTTTAGGAACACAAAGCTTGTATAAATTGTAGAGCAATCCATGTTGGAGATGATAGTCATCCTTATCATCCATTTGTATATATGAACTTGTCCCTTTACCTGCTAAGACATCTCTTTGAAGTCTTCATCTTCTATATATGCCTTTTTGTATGCATCATGGGTGAAAGGCTCCATGTGCAAGATAGTTCCTATTTCCGAGAGTCATGATCTTGGGTGAGGGTGTCCTTGAAAGCCTATATGCCAACTTATTAATGTTTCCCTTGTTTTATTTTATGATTAGATGAATTGTTGTAAAAACCCCATCCACTTGTGGGTGTTTTGTTTGTTGAATCGTACGCTAGGTTTACAAATATTTTAGTGGCGGGTCGTCAATGTAGATGGTGGTATGCTTTCCCATCAGATAAGGCTTCCACTTCTTAACAAATTGAACTAGAACATAGAGTTCCTTGTAATATGTAGGGTAGTTCAAGATCCATCATGAAAAATTTCTTAATGATAATATATAAAACATTATGTAATGTATAAATTTTTTATAAGTATATATTATTATTATTTTAAATTGTTACTATTATTTAATTATAATTTTATTTTTTTAGTTTTAAATTTATTATGTAGTATATAGAAAATGTAGTAGTATGTTTAATTAATTATACATTATTATTAACAAAATATAATATGAATATACATATTTTGATACCACATTTGTTCTGTGCACATGAATCTAAATTTTTTTATTAATTTTTATTCTCACCTCTTAACTTTAGTTTCAACTAATTTAGTTGGAAAGCATCAATAATGAGACAATGTAGAATGACCTTCAATAGATAACATCTATAACGACCCCTGGTTGATTTTTCATGTAAATAAAATAATACCGAGGTCATGGGACATGTATTCCAAGTTGAATGGTGGGTAAACATTATAGTGGAAATCACTTGTGATTTAATAATGGCTATGGAAATTAGCAAAGGCATTGCAAAGGAAAAGAGGCAATAATTGACATTTAATTATTAAAATAAAGGAAAATAGGAGAAAATGAAGATGAAGAGTCACAAATTTGTATGTAATGGAAATTAGAGGAAAAATGAAAGAAAATGAAGAAAGATGAGACATCAACAATAAAAGGCATCACAGAAAAATTTCACTACTTTTCTCAACTTTTGTCAGTTCTAGTTTTTTTTTAAAATATATTTTCTCTCTTACACTCTTGCACACTTAGAGCATTCTAGAAATCACTTGGATTAGAGAAAGAAAACAAAGGAAAGAAAGGGATCACAAGGAGACGGTTGGATCGATAGATACACCATGCTTACTTTGAAGGTAACAAGTTGCATGTGTGATATCCTTGTTGGTTTTTGGATGCATGGTATATGCATGTGATTCCTTGGTCATTTGCTATCATTTACATGGAGATTTTCCTAGAATGACAATGGTTTCAACCTTTCCTTTCCATTTCTTGGATAACCATGGTGTAGTGGCCTCCCCATTTGGTTTTTTAATTGGTTCTCCGTTTTCCTATGGTTGTGGGTTGGAACAAATTCTCTGGAGCCCTAAAAAAACTTGGGTTCCTTGGAGATTGTGGGTTGAGTTACTAGTCCCTGGAGCCTGCAGGTTGGGACAAATTCTCTGGAGCCCACAACTCGGGTTCCCTCGAGGTTGTGGGTTGAGTTACTAGTTCTTGGAGGCTTTGAAAGCTTGGGTAGAGATCAATCTGGTTGATGTTAGTGATTTTTGGATTGTATAGGTGAGATCACTGTGGTTGAGGGTTGAGGTGGTTTGGCCTCTAGAAGCCCTAGTTCGTTTTATTTTGGTTTAACCCATGTGATCCCACATTGATGCTTGGAATATGGCGTAGGGGTGATTGGTTGAAAGAGAGATTTGGTTCAACCCAATCTATGGTCGAGTGATATGTGGAAGTCCTTGAATTGGTTGGAATTTTAATATATTAATATGAGCTATTTTCCTATTGTGATCTATGAGAACTTGTACTAGTTATTATGGCAATCTTATGGTTGATTTTTCAGTCTCTATTCTAGTTATATGTTGGGTTTATGATGTGCTTTAGCTATGGATCTCTTTGATGATTTGATAATTTATTGAATGGTTGATGAATGCATGGAGTAAAAAGTATTGTTGTAGCTATCTAGAGAGGGCATATATTATTCTTGGTGTTTTTCAGATGAAGTTCAAAATTTTATGTTCAGATATGCATTCATGACTTGTAGCTTTTATGTTTACAATATGTTTTACAAAATGTATATCTTATATTAGGAATTTATTGGTTAAGATATTGCTCAAGATTTGATTATTTAGCAATGTTATCATCATTGTTATAATCCAGGAAAGTTATAGGTATTTCTAGGCGGTGGACTGGAGACTAGCCTGAAAAAGAGGCATAGATATCACAACTTCATGTATTGAACTGAGGAATTTGGGTCGTAACTGCATGCATGTAGACTTATGGGTGTGGTTGGATCCTCATAACCGCATGCACAGTGTTTCAAGGGTGTCGTTGGAGAGTAAACCTAATGAAAAAGAGTTCCAGTTCAGGGATTGATCACTTGGGGTGTTGGTAGGCTCTCGAGTGATCTGTAGTCTCTGAGGGATGTTATTTTACTTTCGTTTTGTAGGACCCACTTCCATAACTAGAAATTGTAGGTTGATTCATATCATAGTGACACTCAACTCATGTTTACCCTGGAGAGCTTATTAAAGTGGGTAAATGAGGAGGCATTTACAGGGTGGTATCAGAGTGTGTTATGTTCTCTTTAGGTGATATATGATACCACAGGGTGGTATTAGAGTGAGGTTGTAGCATTGGACCTCAGGGTATATTTGTTTTTTATGCATGCATTGTGATGACTATGGTTACCATGCACGCGACAATTATTAAAATTTTGTGTTATTACGCATTATGTTGATATTTTGATGTCAATATATATATATATATATATATATATATATATATATATATATATATATATATATATATATATATATATATATATATATATATATATATATATATATAATTTGACTTGATTGTCCAGTCGAGACAACCTCCCTTGAAATACTTTGAGGTACGATTTTATTATGTCTATATTTTCTTTATATAACATGGTATGTTTGTAGGAAATAGAAGATAAAATATGAATAGAAGAATGGTGAACTACAGTTCACGTGACTCCCTTTATATATTTGATAAAGAAATTTGATAGAAATTGCAACTGCTCAAGATTTCAAACTGAAAAAAAGACACATAATTCTACTCTATTGATCTGCGAAATGGAAATCACAGTTTAGAACAACATGTATAGACACACAACAAGAAAAACCACAAGTACACAATGATTTCTAGGGGAACCCAATTGGGAAAAACCCCTGAAGCCTCTTTGCATTAATCAATTGAATAGATAAACTATTACAATTGCTAGCTTCAGCTTTGAGCTCGATCTGCAAAAGAATAATTGTTCTATCTACTAAAAGAAAAAATTTGGCCAACACTTAGCTAATTATTTGCTCACCTAGCCTCCTATTTCATTGCACAATTCTTGAGGAAATTAGCCCCTAAAATATAATAATTTCCTCCTAATTGATTACGCAATTCCCAAGGATTGATCTCCTAACCTCATGCAACACATGAACACTCAAACTAGTATACAACTCATGTTACACTACCTTGTCATCTCTGCCTCATCTGACCAATTAAAATTCCTTGCATGCATTAGCTATTTTGGGCTAATTGATCATTTACTTAGCATAAATTTGAGTTAGACTTTTGTTCCACTGCATAACTAGCATTCAAGTGAATCTATCAATAGTTAGAGGTCATTTAACTAAATACAACTCAAAACAACTGAGCTGGATTAATAAAATTTAGCAATAAAACATGCATGAATGAACTCCAAGCCCACTAAATTGAATTCACTGACGTAACTGAGAGACAAGATCCATTTCACACTGGTTAACTGCCTCCAAGTTGTCCTGCTGATGTGAAAATTCAATTTACTCAATTTGACTAAGGCTAAAATAATATTAAGCTTTTCTTACTACATTTTTTCAACACGTGATGTCAATTATACAGAATGGGAAAGGTCAGTGGGAATAAAAGAGAAGAGTAATCTCTTGATTTAGAAGATACGTTGAGAAGTTTGAAGGTAGAGATTAGAAGTTGTAAGGCAAATGATAACATGTTGATTGAGGCACAAAAAAGAGTTATCAAATCTCAGGGAAAGCAAGAAAAGATTAATGCAACTATCTTTCAGAATAATTCATAGTTTCATATGGAAACAAGTCTCATAGAGGACATAGGTTAGATAGGGATGATACAGTTAGAGGTGGAAAATCTTTGGATACACCTTACAAGAAGCTTAACACTCATAGATTTTTCTCTAGCTCCAATTCTAAGAGACATCATCATCATTACAACCATCATCGTTATAGGAGGAGTTATATTTTTTTTTCTAGAGGAGTTCAAGAAAGCCAAACCTCCTAATTTTTATGGGGAAGTGTAAAAATTAGAAGATGTAGAAGCTTGGTTGCTTGGGATGAAGAAGTTCTTCGAATTGCATGATTATTGAGAGAACATGAAAGCCAAGATAACAATATTTAGTTTCAAAGGGAATAAAATATATGGTGGGAAGATGTGAAGCGAGTCATAGGCAGATATATAATTATAGTTATATCAATCTTGACTTTGTGGATAAGTGTTTATTTAATAAATAAGTGCATGCAGAATCTTAGTTGGTGCAGTTGGATATAGGAACAAAGAGAAGAGTTCATCATTGGGTAAGATCTTGTGAATTTGAGTTGAATGGTATGCCTACATCAACACGTATAAATTTTCTTTCTTTGGGTTCATATAGTATGATTTTTGGCATGGATTGGTTGTTCATTCACAGGGCTAAATGGGACTGCTATGACAAGGCTACTGAGTGCTTGTATGATGATGGGGAAAGGAGAATCCTACAGGTAAAGAATAATATTACATATATGAGAATGGTTACAAATGTGCAAGAAAAGCGCAACCACATGAAATGATGTTTATTGTTTGCAGTGCCTATATCTGGTGACAAAGGGTAGGTTGTTGAGGATGACGAATTCCTGAAGAAGTATCTAGTTTTGCAGCAGTTTCAGGATGTGTTTCCAACAAATATTCTAGAGTTTTTCTCCTCATAGGGAAGTGGAATTTTCTATTGAGTTAATGCTGGGAGTAGCAAAAACATATAAGGCACCTTACGAGATGAACACTCAAAAATTGGTGGAATTGAAGTTGCAGCTTAAGGAAATGCTTGATAAAGGATACATAAGGCCAAGTGTGTCACCTTGGGGTGCACCAATGTTGTTTGTAAGGAAAAATTATGGTACTCTTAGATTGTGCATTGATTACATGAATTTGAACAAGGTGATAATCAAGAACATGTATCCTTTTTCATGGATTGATGATTTGTTTGATCAATTGAAGGGATCAACAATGTTTTGAAAGATTGATTTGAGATCAGGATATCATCAAGTTCACATCAAAAAAGAATACATATACAAGACTGCATTTCGCACAAGGTATGGGAATTATGAGTTTGTGGTGGTTCCTTTTGGTCTTATCAATGGTCCTTCCACCTTCACGTGTTTGATGAACAATGTGTTTTTTTCTTACTTAGAAAAAATTGTGATAGTGTTTATTAATGATATACTGATATAATCCAAAAATAAGGAAGAGAATGCAGAGCACCTGGAATAAATGTTGAGAGTATTGAGAGAACATCAATTGTATGCCAATATTAGAAAATTTAGTTTAATTCAGTCTTGGATTCACTACTCGGGACATGTTGTTTCCAAGGAAGGCATATTGATTGAACCAGAAAATATTAAACCTATCATGGAGTGGACAACTCCTAGGAATGTGGACAAGGTCAGATCATTCATGGGACTAGGATGTTATTATAGGAGGTTGATCAATAAATTCTCAAGGATTGACTATCCTATCACATCTTTGCAGAGAAAAAGGAAGAATTTTGAATGGAATGAGGAGTCTGCAACTAATTTTGAGAAGTTGAATAATTTGTTTACAAATTCTCCAGTCTTGAAGATTACAAATCCTGATAAGGATTTTTTGGTTTGTACAGATGCTTGAAAGGAAGGAATTGGTGGAGTATTGATGCAAGAAGGGTAGGTAGTATGCTTTGAGTCAAGGAAGTTGAATGATCACGAGAAAAACTATGTGAATTTTGATCTTGAGTTGGAAGATATCATTCATGCATTAAATATGTGGAGACATTATCTCCATGGAAGGAGGTTTGTTTTGATTAGTGATCATAGCGGATTGAGGTATATGTTTGACCGACCCAATCCGAATGTTAGGAAATCTAGATAGTCAGCTACCCTCAGCGAGTTTTACTTTGATATCAGGTACATTAAAGGCAAGGATAACATGGTTGAAGATGATCTCATTAGGAGAGTGCAGGTGAATCACATTTCAGTTATGAGTTCATGTGGGACATATTTACAGGAGCATATATTGCATGTAGTGAAACATAACGAGAGGTACAAATATATGAAGCACGGGTTGCAAAAATAGGGTGAAGGTGATAGAGATGAGAAGTATCACCTCACGATAGATGGCTTGGTGAGATTCAAAAACAAGATCTATGTGCTAGATGACAGTGAGCTCAAGGAGCTTATCTTGAGGGAGTTTCATGTCAAGCCATATTTAGGCCATTCAGGATATCAAAATACCTTGAAAATTGTTAAGAATTTTTATCATTGGAAAAACTTGAAGAAAGAGGTGGCTGAGTTTGTTGCAAAGTGTTTGGACTGTCAACAAGTGAAATTTTAATGTAAGCATCCAGCTGGTTTATTGCAACCTATTCTAATTCCAGAATGGAAATGGGAGGTCATTTCCATGGACTTCATTACATTTTTTTACGAGGACATCGAAGAAACATGATTCCATTATGGTTGTTGTTGACAGGTTGAGAAAGGTAACTCACTTCATTGCAGTGAAGTCTACTAATTCATCTAGTGAGCTCAGATCTTCATCAAGAGATAATGATATTACATGGAGTTCCCAAGAAGATCATATCAGAAAAATATTCCAGTTCACTTCCAAGTTTTGGAAGGAGTTGTCTGCGAGGTTGGGGACAAATTTAGCTTTCAACACAACTTATCATTCACAAGCAAATGGATAGACAGAGAGGGTTATTCTTGAGGACATGTTGAGGATGTATGTCATTCTTCAACAGAAGAAGTAGGAGGAGTATCTTCCACTACTAAAGTTTGCATATAATAATGGGTATCAAGAATCCTTGAAATTGAGTACATTTGAGGCTCTATATGGGCGGAGTTGTAATACTCCTATCAGCTATAGTGATTGAGTGAACATGGTGTTGATTGGAGCGAATATGTTGGCTGAGTTGGAGCAAGAGATGTAGGTTATCAAAAGGAATTTGAAGGTAGTGTAGGATAGAAAAAAGCGTTATGATGATAAACATAGAGAATTCAAGGATTTTGAGGTTGGAGAGCAAGTGTAATTGCGCATCAAGCCTAATAAGAGCTCCTTGAGGATTAGATCATGTGCCAAGTTGGTACCTCGATATTGTGGGAATTTTGAGATTCTGTAGAGGATTGGACCAGTGGCGTATCGAATTGCACTATTGCCAAAAGTGAAAGCTTATGATGCTTTCCATGTTTCTTTTCTTAAGTGATATGTCCATGATTTTGATCATGTGATTGATTAGTCTATATTGCAGGTGGAACTAGAGGGATAATTCCACACAGAACCTCAATTCATTTTGCAATGGAAACAACTCATGCTCCTAAATCAAATAAGTGAGCAAGTTAAAGTGTAGTGGAAGCACTTTATGCATGAAGAAGCTACATGGAAGATGGTTGATCATATGTGGGTTTTGTATCCTTCCTTATTTGTTGGTTGCGAAGATGTGTTTTGGTTTATATTTATATATGCATATGTGTATTGTAAATACTGCAATGAGATGTGTTATAAAGCTCCAATAAGAAATATGTCGTAAATAATGCATCGAGTTGTGTTATAAGGCTGTAATAAGTAGTATGTGTTGAATTTTGCAACAAGAAACAATGAAATTTCCATCCGGAAACAACATCCTTGATCCTAGTGAAAATTAAGCACCTACACTAGGTGGGGCCCACATAGGCTATTGTTGGGTGTATGCCTATTTATAGATGTATGTGCATAATATATTTATATAATGCATGTCTATTTATAGATTCATGTCCATCTTTATTATCCCTTAATTTAGATGGACAATAAACTACAATATATTCTCAATGTGGACTTGGAAATAGTTAACTGAAGTGGAAAATTAGTTAGCTAAGTGAATTTCAAGTTAAGAGATTGGTTGGTGGGACATGCATGTTGACTTGAGTTGTAACATAGTGATTCTAGTTGTAATAGAGTTGGAAGTGCAGTGGTGCATGAGTTGTGCAAGTTGTAAATCAATTTAACTCAGTTAAGTGAGTTAAAGTTAGTTGTGATAGTTGTAATTGCAGATACACTAGTGAGAGATCAAGTGAATAAAATATTAATTAATTCAAATGTAGTGATATCACATGAAACTAATGTTTTTAATATTTTTAACTGCATGCATGTCAGACCCAGTGGAGACCTAGTTGAGACTCAGGTGAAAGGGAAGTGTCACTATCAGTTGTGATATTAGTAGGCTACCCAGGTGTAGTTAAAACACCACTGGATGCCTATGATACTCAACGCAGTTGAGGAAGGCTGAAATTATTTGTGATTAAGGATTGCATTCATCAGGAACTGCGTGAGAAAGTCATGCTGTCTGGAGACAGTAATTTGGTTGTGTATTGGCCCAATTATTGTATGACAGTGTGAGACAATTAGCTGATGTACCGAGGGATCTTGTGATTGGAGTTTTGTATGTAATTGTTTCACGATTCCTTGTGGAATATAAAATGTATGATAAAGGGGTTTTTAGCAGTAAGCTTTCCGCGTGAAATTATCTGCGTTGTGTGTGATTGATCTTTCTTCATGCTTATGTAATTGGCGATTGTGTTTTTAATTCTGCAAAGATTTGTAGAAGCGGTTTTTTATTTAACATTAGCACATTGTTATATCAGGAGAATCCAATATATACATGTATTTTGTATAATTTCTACATGGTATCGGAGCACAGGAAATTTCAAAAGTAAAGCAGGAGCTGAGTTTGTGATTGGAAAGAATTCGAACTTGCAGAAAGACTTTCTTGGTGCTACAACTGATTCAAGATCGAAATGGATTTCAATGGCTTGAGGTTAGAGTATGCACTCGAGGGCAGCTCAAACTAAATTTCTTGGAAGGACAAGATGGAGGAAATACTCGAAGAAAATGACTTGAAGCAATTCATTGACAAAGATGTTCCTAAGCCAGATGTTGCTGATGCTGCAAATCTTGATGCATGGCAAAAGAAAGTGGAAAGGGTGAGGAGGATCCTGTTGGAGGGAGTACGAGACCACATTGTCTCAAGCATGCATGGGAAAGTCACACAATATGCTATGTGGAAGGCTTTGACAGATCTATTCCAAAGCAACAACGACCATATGAAATTGGTGCTCAAAGATAAACTCAGGAAGATCATATGGAAAAGAACGACACTATTCCGGTATACTTAACAAAATTTGTCCAATGTCGGGATGAAATTGGGAGTGTAGGAATAACTATCGCTGATGATGATTTGGTGATTTTGTCTCTTCTAGGACTTCCTAAGAGTTGGCATAGTTATGAAGACTCTGTCAGTGGACGGGAAAAATTGCTGGATTGGGAATGAATGTGGTCGGATCTGGTGCAGGAGGAGTTCAGGTGGAACACCAGAGATGGCTCTTCATCAAAGCATGATGATGAAGAGGATTGTGCTTTGGCTGCCAAGGTGAAGAAGTGGAAGGGGAAGAAATTCCGTTCTAAATCTGAGGTCAGAGAAGATGGCAAGGAGCACAACATGTCCAAAGTGAAGTGTTTTTACTGTCACGAGCATGGACATATTGCCAAAAATTGTCCACAAAAGAAGAAGAACAAGAAGGTTGCTCGAGTTGCAGCTGGTGAGGCCCTTGCCTCACAATTTGAGCTTCACTTCTCACTTATTGCATGCATGGTGTCAAGTGCAATGCGTTCGATGTGGTACTTGGTTAGTGGTGCATATTTCCACATGACGAGAGGCAGAGAAATTTTCAGTAGCTTGGAGGAGAAGGACCTCCAGATGCATTTTGAAATGGGTGATGATAAAAGGTATAGCGCTACCGGGATTGGTACTATTTCTTTCCAAAGGAATTCAGGTAAACCCTTCTTTTTAAAAGATATAATGCATGTAACATGCTTAACAAAAAATTTAGTTTCAGTTGCAATGTTGGAAGATAAAGGCTATCATGTTGTCTTTAGTGAAGGTAAAGCCTTCCTTCGGCATAAATCCACAAAGAAAGTCAAGAAGATTGGGATTCGTGTGAAGAATATCTATAGACTTGATGTAGATGTGATTTCTACAGAGCTTCCAACCATGGGTAAGTGTGAGAAATCCATGTAATTTACCCTTGAGAGGGATATGGATTTGCATGTAGGTAAGAGTGAACTTTGAGATGTGGAGTAGCCACATGCGGAGGATCATGGAGTGGGAGAAACCACTCAAGCAGAGAAATTTCTAGCCAGATGGGCTGAGGGAGTGCATGTAGCTATACCACCAGGTGAAAGGTGGGGTGACATGCATGAATAATCCCAAGAAGAAATTTTGGGCAAGATTCATTGAGATGGTGTGGATCTCATGAATCAAACTTGGCTACGAGGAACCCATAGAGAAGCAGTAGCAGGATCAGTTGGATTGATGCAGTCATATGTCATGAGGACATGAAATCAAAGTGACAGTGTCAGATACTAGAGCGCAGATCAGAGTTGGCAGCAAGTGTAGAGTGCATGGATGCAAGTGTCAATAGCATAGTGGATCCTGAAGACATGTGCAGTAGCTAGTAGAAGTCAGAAGATTTTGATGACAGATGCATTATAATGATTCAATTTTTTGGAGGCTATTTAGTTTCAGAAGTGTTGCATGTGCGATAAACACTAGTGAAGTGTTTCATGCAAGAGTTGCATGTGCGAGAAACACTAGATAAGTGTTGCATGCATGAGTTTCATGTCGCATGCATGGAGTTGCATGTTGCATGCAAGGGTTGCATATCGCATCCATGGAGTTGCATGTCGCATGCAAGGAAATTAATTTCTTGTTGAGAGGGAGTGTTGAAGTTTGCAACAAGAAATAGTGAAATTGGCATCCAGAAACAACATCCCTGATCCTAGTGAAAATTAAGCACCTACACTAGGTGGGGCCCACACAGGATATTTTTTGGTGTATGTATATTTATATATGTATGTGCATAATCTATTTATATAATGCATGCATATTTATAGATGCTTGTCTATCTTTATTATCCCTTAATTTAGATGAAAAATAAACTGTAATCTATTTTCAATGTGGACCTGGAAATAGTTAACTGAAGTGGAAAAATCAGTTAGCTAAGTGAATTTCGAGTTAAGAGGTTGGTTGGTGGGACATGCAGGTTGACTTGAGTTGTAACAGAGTGATTCTAGTTGTAACAGAGTTGGAAGTGAAATAGTGCATGAGTTGTGCAAGTTGTAAATCAGTTTAACTCAGTTAGGTGAGTTAAAGTCAGTTGTACTAGTTGTAACTGTAGATACACTAGTGAGAGATCAAGTGAATTCAATATTAATTAATTCACATGTAGTGATCTCACATGCAACTGATGTTTTTACTATTATTAACTACATGCATGTCAGATCCAGTGGAGACCCAATTGAGACTCAGGTGAAAGGAAAGTGTAACTATCAGTTATGATATTAGTAGGCTACCCAGGTGTAGTTAAAACACCATAGGATGCCCATGATACTTAGTGCAGTTAAGGAAGGATGAAATTATTTGTGATTAAGGATTTCATTCATCAAGAACTGCGTGAGCAAGGCAGGCTGTCTGGAGAAAGTAAAATTGGTTTCATAGGAACAACATAATTATAAGGGAAGAAGCCAGTAATAATAAAAAATTAAAAATACATCACAAGCAGTCATCAAGTATAAGAGAAATCATCCTAATTGTATCTCTCTAGATTTTGTAATGTCATGGAAGATTCGTAACCTAATAATTTTCTAGGGCTAGGGTTAGGGATTTTTCATGATTCAATCCCAAATTAATGTTTAGGTTCTATACCATCTATAATTTTCTTGAAAATTCACACAAACTAGCACCACATGTGTAAGTAATGGATGTTGATGTGGCACTGACTTGGAAACATGGTGATCAAAATCACATGTCAACTTTCCAAAGACATAAATTTTGAATATAAAATTTGACGTGATCTTCATGCTATTGGAATTATATCAAAGAAAAAAAACATCAAGAAAATGTGACCTAATTATGACCCCAAAAATTGTTGCTTAGGCCTTCAAATCGACTTCATAAAGTTTTGGATCCTAAATCATTTAAGTCTAACATGCCAATAAAATGGTCTCTGCAATATAATAGCTCCAAATTTTCCACCTAGAAAGTACCAAAATAGATGAAAAATTATATGATGATCCATTCTATATTATAATATCATACCTCCCCACTTAGGAAGGTTTTTGGTCCTAAAATATTTTACTGAAGGAGGTGATGAATTTTATCCTCTACCTTCTCCCTCGACCACCATTTTTCCTTGCTTGGATGTTGTCCTTTCAACCCAAATTTCCAAAGTTTACTCGCAGGAGTTTACCCACAGACAGATCAACAATGTGAGCTTATTTAAAAGACTGTTCTTTAGGGCACACTTGGCAGCCTCCTGTCAATGGTACATGTTCGAGCTCCTTAACAGTCTGAAATTTTCCACAAGGTTGTTCTTCAGAGTAACACCAAGTCCGAGGTAAGTTAGCTCCCTGTTGTACTATACAACACGCCCCATTTATTATTTAAAATAAATGGGGACCCTTTAAAATATAAATAGAAATTTAGAAGCATTATTTCGTTTTCGTGTTAAGTCTTAAAATTTAGGAATAAAGACTTTTTCTTTCCGTTTTGATTTCATTGCGCTTAGCGTAAATCATAAAGCTCACAAGATAACCAAGTTAAAACACATATAGAATATGTGAATTGTGATAAGCGCTTCAACCTTTTCGAAATATATGAAATTTCTTGTTGAAAATCTTAGAAAGCCCTTAAAAATTATAAATCGTGTCACACCTCCTTTAAAAGAAAAAAATTATAACATTTCGAAAGGAGTTGCGATGAGTCGGACCCGATGAGACAATAAACGAACAATGAAATGTATCCATAAATATGATAAAGCACAAATACTTTAAGTCATTAAGTGCAAATCGCGTTCTATAACGTTTAACCAAATGGAAAGTTATATCCATAGTAACGAGTTGTGATGTGTGATTTACGGAGATCGCATTTCGCAGTTCACCGGTGGCGAAAACATATACTATTTGTATCGGCTAAAAGTTGCGATTTGTGCTATAACACTTATTATTCAAGCAGTTGAAATGATTCTTATTCAATTAATCTGTTATAAGATCTAATGACTTAGATTTTTGGATTAGACATATTGCGTAAGGCGTGTAAGAGATTTGATAAATGAATTAAGGGTTATTAACAACATTCAATTGGTACAAGGTTCAAAAGATTGATATCATACTTGAAGTGTGTTTTAAATTTAAAGCGTCGAATTTTGATTTATGTTGATTTAACTCTATTCTCTGTCCTCGTCTCTCCTCATCTCAGATCTGAACTTACTTTTTTTTCGCTTGAATTTAGGAAACTACCTAACGAAGCAATATCAACTGGAATGACAAAGAAAGGAAAAGCAGTTGCCCAAGCTTCTATTTCTGAGACTACACACATGCCTCCATTATTCTCAGACACAATGTCAATTAAGGACAGTGGGAGTTCTTCATGGGAATCCATGTAGAACCTGTTTGAAGAAGAACAACCAAGAGAACTAAAGAAAACAGTAACAACAGATGAGGCAGTTTCATCAGATACGTCTTACTTTGAAGTTGCATGTTAGTTTCTCCACGGGATGTCGGTAAGGAAGAAGATATTACTGCTGTGATGGGTAAGATAGATAATTGATAACCTCAATATGAAAGAGCATTCAATATTTCAAGATGGAAGCATGAGTTCATTCACTACTGAGGATTTGCGAACAATGTATCATTTTCCCGTTACTGAAGATTTATGACAAAGCTTTCTTGGAAAACTTTTCAATAAATAATTTAGAGTTAATTAAGGTGGTAAAAGGATGGAAGGAAGATTAGTGATAGATAAAGCGAGATAGACTTGATATGGACCCCATTGCACAATTGCCATCACCTTACTATTATGTAGCAGGAATGCTGTGTAGACTATGTTGAAGATGGCAACAAGAAACAGTGAAGGAGGCATCCTGAAACATATTTCCTGATCCTAGTTGGAAAGTGATCACCTAAACTAGGTGGGGCCCACACAGGTGATTTTTGTCGCAAAGTCTATTTTTAGACTATGTCTATTTTTAGACATGTCGATCATATTCTATGAGTTGTGGGATGCTATTTGTGGATGGTTGGTCAAGTTGGAAAAATAGATGGACTTCTATTTTTAGACATATTGGGCGGAGTCTATTTTTAGACTGCCAGTATAAAAATAGATCAGTCGAATATTATTAGCTCTTAATAATATTTGGACTATAAACATTATCTTATCCTCTTGCAGCACTTCAGTTCAAGCTACGGATGTGGCACATGCAGCTGACAGAAGGAATTACGCTATTCCTAGGGTTTAGTTGAGCTATTGCATGGTTGAATTCAGTTAGAACTCATGTGGCAGAGTTTGGTGGAGTTGATGAGGCAGTTGATGGAGTTGTGTTCGGTTTAACTTAGTTGAACTAGTTGTATTTAGTCTAACTGATAAATACACTAGTGATGAGTGGTGTGAATTAATTATTAATTAATTCACTAATTATTAACTCATAAATCAACTAAAGAATACATCAGTTAACAACAATGCATGGACAGTTCAGTGGAGACCAGTGTTAGAGGTGGGTGAAAGGGTGAGTCTGCTATCAGTTGTGACTATGGTTGTGCATGAGATTTGCACACACATTGATTGAGATTGCCAATGAGGATTGCGCAGTATAAGCCAATGGGATTCGAACTTGGATCTCATTCTTTTCCATATTGGATTGCGCAGTAGAGGCAGGCAGACAGGTGGAGCAGATTGGAGCATGGGATGTGCATGATCTAAGCTTGTTTTGTGTGTAGCATGTGAGATAGTGCTGAGAGCTTGTGAGGAGTTTGTGCTATGGATTGTTACATGTTATCTATCATTATAATATACAGATAGTTGGGGGTTTTCACCTGTAAGCTTTCCCCATTACATACTGTGTTATATGTGTGCTTGATTATGTTTTAATGTGCGCATGCGACTGCTTCTAATTCCGCAAATTGATGATCAATGGTAGAAGAGGTTATGTATTATGCATGAAGCTTAAATAGTGTGTAATCAGGATAATCTCGGTGAATAATTCATCTATTATTCAAATTTCTACATGGTATCGGAGCGAAATTGATCATCGGATCTATTACAGTGATTACATTTTATTTCGGTAGACAGAGTCTGTAAGAGGGCCAGGTAGCCTCTGGATTCATCCTTTCTTTGAAAGGTGAAAAATCCAGTAAATGCCCCTATAGTCGATCTCTGTGCTAGAAATACTTTGTTCTCACAGATCAGAAGCGGTTGAGTTTTGAGCTGGTGGAATTCGAATTTGCAGCAGTGTTTTCTTGGTGTTGAAGTCAAAATGTCTTATCAAGGATTGCGATTGGAGTATGCTCTTGAAGGCAGCTCGAATTATATTGCATGGAGAGATAGGATGGAGGCGGTGTTAGATGACAATGGGCTGAAGGAGTTCATAGATGCTGAAGTCCCAAAGCCTACTGATGCTGCTCAAGTTGAGGCTTGGCAAAAGAAGACAGCAAAGTGTCGAAGGATTCTGTTGGAGGGCGTGAAGGATCACATTGTATCTAGCCTGCATGGTAAGGCTTCTCCATTTTTGATGTGGAAAGCCTTGACATATTTATTCCAAAGAAAGAGCGACCAGAGGAAGTTGGCGCTCAAGGATAAACTCAGGAAAATAAAGATGGAGAAGAATGACACTATTCTGGTATACTTGACAAATTTTGTCCACTACAGGGATGAGCTTGGGAGTGTAGGAGTTAGTGTGGATGATGAGGAATTGGTGAGCTTGGCTCTCCTTGGGATTTCGAAGAGTTGGCACTCCTATCATGACTCTGTCAATGGTCAGGAAAAATTGCCAGGATGGGAGCGACTTTGGTCGGATCTTGTGCAAGAGGAGATAAGGCGGAGTACCAAGGATGGATCTTCATCAAAGGCATCTGATGAAGAGGATTGCGCTTTGGCTACCAAAGCAAGGAAGGGGAAGGGCAAGAAGAATTCTTCTCAATCCGGTGCGGATGGTAAAGAGCGTGACATGTCCAAAGTGAAGTGTTTTCACTGTCACGAGCATGGGCATTACGCCACAAATTTTCCACAGAAGAAGAAGAACAAGCAGGCTGCTGGAGCTGCAGTTGGTGAGGCTCTTGCCTCTTAATTTGAGCTGGACTTCTCATTGATCGCACGCATGGTGTCTAGTGCATTGGGATCGGGGTGGTATTTTGATAGTGGTGCTTCCTTTCACATGACAGGAGATGTGAATCTTTTCAGTGACTTGGTGGAGAAAGATCTCCAGTTGCATGTTGAGTTGGGTGAAAATGGATGATACAATGCGACCGACATTGGTACCATAACCTTTCAGAGGGAGCCATGTAAACTCATTCTTTTACAAGATGTAGTGCATGTTCCAGGTTTAAAGAAGAATTTGATCTCAGTCGCAATGTTAGAGGATAAAGGGTATGAAGTTGTCTTCAGTGAAGGAAAAGTTTTCCTTCGGCACAAGGCAACAGAGCAAGTCAAGAAGGTTGGGATTCAAGCAAAGAATCTCTACAGACTTGAAGTAGATGGGATGTATACGGAGCTTCCTACCGTTGGGAAGTACAAGAAAGACATACAATTGATGCTTGAGAGGGAGCAAGTTTTTCATGCAGGTAATAGTGAACCTCGGGATGTGGAGCAGCCACAAGATGAGGATCATGGAGTGGGAGCAACCACTCATGCAGAGAAATTTCGTGCCAGATGGGCAGAGGGAGTGCATGCAGCTATACCACCAGGTGAGAGGTGGGGCGACATGCATGAATAATCCCAAGAGGATATTTCTGGGCAGGATTCATGAGATGGTGTGGATCTCATGAATTGAACCTGGCTACGAGGTGCCCATAGCGCAGCAGTAGCATGATCAGTTGGATTGATGCAGGCAAATCAAAGTGACAGTGTCGGATACTGGAGCGCGGTTCAGAGTTGACAACAAGTGCAGAGTGCATGGGTGCAGAGTTCAACAGCGCAGTGGTTCCTAAAGACATGTGCAGTAGCTAAGCAAAAGTTGAAGACTTTGATGATAGATGCATCAAATTGATTGAGTTATTTGGAGCCTTTCAGTTTCGGAAGAGTTGCAGAGCAGATGCATGGAGTTGCAGGGTGCTTGAAAAGGTTGCAGGGCGAATGCATGGAGTTGCATGTCGCATGCAAAGACAGTCCTTTCTTGTTGAGAGGGAGTGTTGAAGATGGCAACAAGAAACAGTGAAGGAGGCATCCCGAAACATCTTTTCTGATCCTAGTTGGAAAGTGATCACCTAAACTAGGTGGGGGCCACACAGGTGATTTTTGTCGCAAAGTCTATTTTTAGACTATGTCTATTTTTAGACATATGGATCATGGTCTATGAGTTGTAGGATGCTATTTGTGGATGATTGGTCGAGTTGGTAAAAATAGATGGACCTCTATTTTTAGACATTGGGCGGTTTCTATTTTTAGACTGCCGGGCTAAAAATAGAACAGTCAAATATTATTAACCCTTAATAATATTTAGACTATAAACATTATCTTATCTTCTTGGAGCACTTCAGTTTGATGCTTGGATGTGGCACATGCAGCTGACAGAAGGAAATACGCTTTTCCTAAGGGTTAGTTGAGCTATTGCATGGTTGAATTCAGTTAGAACTCATGTGGCGGAGTTTGGTGGAGTTGATGAGACAGTTGGTGGAGTTGTGTTCGGTTTAACTTAGTTGAACTAGTTGTATTTAGTCTAACTGATAAATACACTAGTGATGAGTGGTGTGAATTAATTCACTAATTATTAACTCATAAATCAACTAAAGAATACATCAGTTAACTGCAGTGCATGGACAGTTCAGTGGAGACCAGTGTTAGAGGTGGGTGAAAGGGTGAGTGTGGCTATCAATTGTGACTATACTTGTGCATGAGATTTGCACACACATTGATTGAGATTGCCAATGAGGATTGTGCAGTATAAGCCAGTGGGATTCGAACTTGGATCTCATTCTTTTCCATATTGGATTGCGCAATAGAGGCAGGCAGACAGGTGGAGCAGATTGGAGCATGGGATGTGCATGATTTGAGCTTGTTTTGTGTGTAGCATGTGAGATAGTGCTGAGAGCTTGTGAGGAGCTTTGTGCTATGTATTGTTACATGTTCTCTATCATTATAATATACAGATAGTTGGGGGTTTTCAGCTGTAAGATTTCCCCATTACATACTGTGTTATATGTGTGCTTGATTATGTTTTAATGTGCGCATGCGACTGCTTCTATTTCCGCAAATTGATGATCAATTGTAGAAGAGGTTATGTATTATGCATGAAGCTCAAATAGTGTGTAATCAGGATAATCTCGGTGAATAATTCATCTATTATTCAAATTTCTACAGACTATTTGCTAGACCTGATACCACTAAATTCTCCATTTAGTGGGTTCCTTTAATTAGCGCAGTCGTTAATTCCACTATCATGAATTGGGAAAATATGTTATCTGATAACTTGGCCAAAACCATAAAGGATTACAGAACCAATAGTCTTTTCCACTAGGACAATTCCCCGTTTCTATATGAGTGCATATATCATGGACGCCATATGTTTCTGCTCAAGTTTTCCTATTATGGGTTGGAAGTGGACAAGCCAAGACCCTAAACCGATTCACATTTATCATAGAGCCCTTTGGGAGTCTTAATTTCATTTACATTTTTACAAGGAGTTATGTTGCCCATTTATCAGATTATTTTTAATGAGAGAATTCCTAGAATTTCTAAGGAAGACACTGCTAATATTTTACCTGTAGCACGATGGTTTGGTGAAGAAAATTTTACTTATATCAGAGTTTTTTGAGTCTTTCTTTTCCTCATGTCCTACCATACTACGTCCCATATAAAATTTTTTCAAGAGAAATCGCATACCAAACTCTTGTAAGCGACATAACTAAGAAACTCAAAGATTCCAAGAAATCTATCTAGCCTACCCTCCTAGTACAGTGTGGCACTTTTTCCCTTTTTGAATTGGGTCATGCAGCTAAAGAAATTCCAAATATTACTTCATTTAATCTGGATTTAATGCCAGGAAGACAATATGATCCAAATGATGTAGTCCAGAAGTTTACAACTAGTCTTAAACTCAGACCGTTCATGAATGAAAAAGATATGTTCGATGATTTATTTGAATGTGTAGAGAAGTCTGTAGATGTGTTAAAAACTGCATCAAATAAGCTCAGTGTGGCAGATATTAAATCTTTTCAACAATATAGAAACAAGAGGTTAGAAAGAGTCCCATTGGACTTGTTGCAAATGGAAGATGTCATAAGACCAACTCCCAACTTTAGTTTAGACGATGAAGCTAAAGACATGTCAAAAGATGAGTCACAAGAGAAGTCAATTTTGGATTCAAAGAATTCTCAACATCAATATCAGAGCTCGGATCATTCTGATAATGAATCCAAGAGAAAAAACGAAAGCCATGAGAAGATAATTGAAAAAGTAATTAAAGGAATTGATATGCAAACATAGGAAGAAACTTGTGGAGTTGAATCATCTTCAAAATAAGTTCAAGATGTTCAGACTACACCTGAGCTGAAATTTAAACCTCAAGCAAAGGATTTAAAGACATAATGGACAAATTTTACTAAAGCACTAGAGACAACACCACCACGAAAGCCTAATATTGAAGGATCAACAAGTTTCCAAACCCTTGAGCAAACCAAGAATGTAGTAGAGACTACAGTGCTACTACAACAGGTACCAGAAGATCAGGAACAAGAGATCATCCCAACCTACCCAACTCAAGAAATCACTTTGAAAATTGAAGAAATACCTCCATTAGATGTTTTCTACAGCCCAAGTCACAAAGATGTAGTCAAGAGAAGGAAGAGAAGAAGAATAAATCAAACAATGACTGCTATAGATAATGAATCAGTAGATGTTGTATGGAAGGACTCTTTTGTGATTCATACTTAGCATCTTCCTAAACTATCACAGTTTTATGGTGCAGTTGCAACTGCTACAATAGATAAAGTGGAAGAAGTGAAACTTATTCTAAAAAAAAAGGAAGAGAAAGTCCAAGAATTGGAAAGACAACTAGAACATGAAAATCTTAATGCTAATAAGAAAATTGAGATGAAAACGTCATAGTTCCAAAAGGACTTTGAAACATTAAAGTTGCAACACCAAGTACATATTTTAGAGAAAGAAACACAAATAGAAGAAGTGATGGATAAGCTGAACAGTCAACCTCAAACAGAGCAATTTATTAAAGAGGTGCTTGAATGGAATGCAAAATTGAAGCAACAACAAGAATTTTTTTGTCACCAAATCCCAGCCACTAGTTCATATTGTGATACAAGCAATATTTTGATTCAAAAAGTGGCTAACAGGAGGCTGGAATGTGAAAAGGTTTAAAAGAAGATTTCTGAGTTCATCATATGGCAAGAGTCTGATACAGGAAAGGAATTTGATCTCCCCAAAATTGATAAGTTTCACAAAGATATTGTATTTAAAGATTGGGAAATGCAGGTAAAACAGGAAGAGAAGGGAACATCAAAGGAAACAAATCTAATAAATGAGATCATCGAGTCTGTTAATGAACATCTTCTAAATGATGAACTTATCAAAGAATATATAGCCAAAGTGCTTCCAGAGCTTAAAATATTAGAAGCACAATGGAAAGAAAGCATAGAGACACAGGCAAAAGCTATTAACAAGATAACTAAGTTAGATCAAGAAAAATATTGGAATTTTCTAATCAAACCACATCATCAGTGCTTGACTCTACAATCATTAACTGATTCTACTAAGAAATCGTTGCCAACACTTTCAAATGATGTGTTTAAAGGCTAGGTCAGATCCGGGATTACACAACCAGCTCAGCTAAAGTCGATGGTAGATATTTGCCACCTCAGAGATCAAATGGGAAAAGAAGATCAACCCACATAAGCATATTGTTATTTTTATTTCTAGATTGTAGTTTAAGTTTACTCATTACGAGGAAGGTTGTTTGAAACCTCCTCAAAATTTTATGTAATAATCTATTTTAGACATATTTAGTTTAGTATTTAAACACTTCTCATGCATTTAGATAAGGGTCCAGAAATTTGTCAAATTTCTTTTGCAAAGGAATGCACTTCTGTATGTTTTTGAATGCCTTGATATTTAGTGGAACATTGTCTGCTTTTTTTTTTTATATATATTGAAGCTCTTTAACTGAAGTTGCACTTTTGTACTCATTAAATTTCTTTAACGTGAAGAGGAGCAGAATACTACTGTCGGTTTGAATGAGTAGAATCTCGTATATATGGTATTTTTACACATTATATTAAGTTCTACTTCTTGAATTGAAAGTCATCTTTTATCTATATTATATATGAAATCTGTTATCACAAGTAAATGTTAAATGCGCTTCTGTATTGATAGTTTTTTATGGTTACTTATCTCATATATGATCAAACTTATGAATGCGATATATATTTCACAATTTTTCTGATTAAACTATTTTTTCAAAAGAATTATTTTTTACATAATTTTCATCTCTTTCAACTTTTGAATAATATTCATTACCAATTTTTGAAAGATATCTTTCTAGATCGTGTTGGAGAAAGAATATTCCCAAGTATATAGTAGAATAGATATTTAGTCAATGCATATGATCGATTAAACCATTTTTCCATTTGCATTTTATAAAAAAACACACTCTCATCATCCTTATTGGGAATCTGATCCCTTTACCCCCAGTCGGAGCTACTACACCAAACGAAAAAGGATTTTCTCTAAGGTCCAGACTGGGTGGTTTTCCCCCATGTTGTTGCAATGGAATTTCGAGGCCTTAAAATTTTGGCGCTAGAAGGAGGGCCTGAATTGTGAATGGAAAGAAGGTTTGATCAATCTAAAAGCCAATCTAAGAGTCTCTCTCCCTCTATATCCCCTTCAAATTCAAGACCATTATCTATATCTAAATCCTTAAGATCTGAAGTTGAACATCCTTCTCCTAAGTCTCCTAGTGAAACTCAACCAATACTATCTCCAGATTTTCACCAAAACTCCTTAGAAGTTCATTCTTTGATCGAAAAATTAGAGAGAGTATCCATTTCTTCTAAAAATCCCGCAACTTATCAAACATCTGAAATTAGTGTTTCATCTTCTTTACAACCAAGACGAATATTAAATTGATCAGAAACTCAAAAGACAGGGATTCCTCCTTTTGAATTTCCTATTGATACTTCTCGAAGGAAAATAAAGAAGACTGAATCAGAGTCAACCACCAGTGAGGTGTTATCCAATAATCCACCCCATTCACCTCCCTTACCTCCATTCATTTCAACAACTTATATTCCAACAATCAGTGTTATTTTAACTAGTTCCAGTACCCAAACTACTACTCCTTCAACTAGTTCTAACACTCAGCCTACCTCTTCTTCAACTCAAACTGCATTTATCATCTCCACCCAAGGTCCAATGGCAGACCAAAAACCTCCACAAAAGGTACAACCATGGAACAATCTAGGTTTTGTATAAATGCATGCTCCTCTTCATCCTCTTCCTAAATACCATGAAATATGGTTACCTAAATTCAATCCTGATGATGGTCTCCCAGCTGAAGAACACATCAATAATTATATGTTAGCCATAAATTTGAAAGAGGTACTGAAGAAGATGATGTAGTCAGATTATTTCTATATAATCTCACAGGATCTGCAGGATCTTGGTATTTTTCATTACCTGCTTGCTCTATAACTAGCCAGAATATGTTTGAAGAACAATTCTTAGCTAAGTTTGGAGATGATCGAATCACTACATCGCTCATCAAAAACCTATCAAATCTAAAGGCTAAAACATGAGAGAAAATAAAATACTTCAATTCTAGATTTAATAAATTACTTAAGAAAACCCCTGCTACATCAGTTCCTGGTGCTGAGGTTCAAATTGAGTGGTATATTTCTTCTCTCCCATCTAACATAGCCATTTTTGTCAATAGAGTGAAGTTACCTACATTGGCAGAAAATATGAAGGAAGCTTTGTCTCTAGAGAAACATATTATAGCTCTTGAAAAGAAGAATTCTCAAGAAGACAAAAAATACAAGAAAGTATATTTCACAGATGACTTAAAGAAGAAGCCACCAAAAGATCCTTTTGATGTAGAAGGTATTCAGAAATTATTAAAAACCATGACAAATGAAATGGCAGACATCAAAAAACAAGCTGCTGAAAGTTCTAGTACAAAGAATACTTTCAGGCTCTTCAAGAAAAATCAGTCTTCTAATTCTGAACCGCCCAACATCATATCTAACACTGAGTCTAATCAAGACACAAATGAGGAGCAAAAAAGAAGAAGAAACTGAAGTAGAAGAAGTAGAACTAAATGGCATGTGGGATTTCATCATACCAAATGATAAAAAACATGAAGATTTACCTGTTAATACAAGAAGCAAGAATACCACTTAAGCAAAAAAGCCTAATCAGAAACAAAAGAACTCAACTCCCACTAATGAAAAAATAGTAAGTAAGAATTCAACATCTAAGGCTACAAAGACTAACCCTGCTCCTTCAGATGTTCCATCTACATCAAAGACAATGGTAGTCTTTGATACCATTGAATATAATGTAGTCAAAGATATGAAAATTACCAGGGCTAACATTTCAATCCATGAACTTACAACAACACAATATTTTACTTAAAGATTTGAATGCAGTTCCTGCTTCAGCCTTACCTGCTCCGGTAGTAGTTCAAGTTGCTAACCATATGGGTAAACCTCCTTCTCCTTCAACAAAAATAGATGCCACAAATCTTACTATGATAGGTGATCGATCCATCTCTCATACTCCTCCATTCCTCTTGACCTATGAGATCTTTAATAATAATGTCCATGCCAAAAATCAGTATGTGCTAAATTGAACATAACTCCTCAAAATTATCCTATTCATATAGTACAACTTGATAGGACAAAAGTAGAGGTTGTAGGAGAAATAAATTATGTTTCAATTATATTATCATCAAACCCTAAGGTTGCCTAGATAATTGGTATTTTGGTAGCTGATATTCCTGAATTTTATGGTTTAGTATTGAGCAGAGACTGGTCTGAGAAACTTCATGGATATTTTGCAATAGACTGGTCACATATGTGGCTGCCCCACAATGGAAAGCCAAACCCAATTCAAGTAGACTGCGAGAAATTCATGAAACATACAATTACTGATCTTGAAGGAATCAATGAGCCAGTAGCATTCAATAATAATATTATTGGAAATTAATTAGCAGAATCATTTCCTGGAAAATTTAATGCCCAACCATCACCCTTCTTTGATAATGTAGTTATCTCTCAAATTGAAAATTTTTCCGAAACATACACTTCTAGATGTAATTTTTTTGTAAATAAACCATTATTAAATTCTTTATTTTGATGGTTCTAAATCATAAGATGGTGTAGGAGATGGCTGTATTTTGATAAGTCCTGAAGGAGAAAATACCATGCTAGCTTGTAGACTTGAATTCGATTGCACGAAAAATATAACAAAATATGAAGCACTAATTCAAGGTTTGTATAAAGCAATTGACCTTGACATTAAATATCTGCAAGTACTGGGAGATTCAGAATTCATTTCAAACAAGTAAGAAATACTATCCATTGTCATTCTAGACATATTAAACATTATTAGTAATTAGTCCAGGACTTGACTTCTCATTTCTTAGCTTTTAATATCTTCTCTGTACCTAGAATACAAAATGTTAGTGCAGATTTATTGGCCAATGTGGCATCGAAATTAATTCCATCTTAAGAATTTAGTCCCAATAGGTTTTATATTGAGTTTATTTTTAGACCATCCATTCCTGATAATATTACTAATTGGAGAGTCTTTAATCATGATTCTGATATCATATATTTCCTTACATCTGAAGGATCTTATGATAATAGATTTGAGGCTTCTGTGATGAGTATTTTGTGTAGAGAAGTTTTCCGGATCAATCACATCCATTCTTGGTAAATTCGATGTTTCAAACCCAACCAACGTGGTTCATCTTCAGGAAAAGATCCATGGATAAGACTGAACTCACAAGTAAGGTATAAATATGAGAGTGAGGGATGATGAGCGACAGGGAGAAGCAAGTGAGGCCAATTTAAAAATTCTAAAAATTAAATAATTAATTAATTAATTGTAGAGATTTGTATAAAAATTAATAGTATTTCTTTTTAAAATCCATTCTAATTAATTAATTAATTTGTATAAAAGTTAATAGTATTGTTTTTTAAAATCCATTCTAATGATGGATCCAAGAAAGATTTAATTTTTAATTCAATTCAAATTTTATTAATTTATTTATTAATTAGAGGAGGTCAATTATTATTTATTAGAGGTGATATATATATATATATATATATATATATATATATTTTTTTTTTTTTATTTATAAAATTTTTATTATTGTGTCGGGTTCAAGAGAGATTTCACTTTTCATTCAATTTGAATTTATTTATTTATTTAAATTAAAAAGTTAAATCTTTTAAGCCTAAGTTTTGAGTTAAAAGTGTTTATTCTTAGGATTATACCAATCTCAAAACATATGACACTTTTGTTATTCAACACATTATTCAAATGATTTCAGATGAGAAACCAATACAACAAAAGTTGAGGAAAATTCATTCTAATCTTGAAAGTCAAATTAAAATAGAGTTGAATAAGCTCCTCAAAGCCAAGATCATCTTTCTAGTCAGACATTCAAAATGGGTATCAAATTTGTTTCATGTCAGGAAGAAAAATTGTGACATTAGGATTTGTATTGATTTTAGAAATTTAATAAAGCATGTCAGAAGGAAAATTTTCCATTACCAACCATGGAACAAGTACTGCAAACGATAGCTGGTTCTGAACTTATGTCTTTTCTAGATGGGTTTTTAGGATAACACCAAATCCTGGTACATCCAGATGATAGATTAAAGACCACATTCAGGACTAAGTGGGGAACTTATGCCTATCAAAAGATGCCATTCGAGTTAATCAATGCAGGTGCCACTTTCCAAAGAGCCATGGACACAACTTATAGAAGACTCATTAACAATCAATGGTTATTTATCCAGATGACATCACAATATTTTCTAGACAAGCAACCAACCATGCAACTAATTTAGTAGTATATTCATTTTATTTGTGTTCATCATTAATAAACATAAGCTACTAATTTAGTAGTTTAAGATAGATTTTATGTGTTCATTATTAATCAACATAAATTAATTAGTATGATTTTGCAGCTAAATTTATAAAAAATTGTCATACAATGTACATGTTCATCTAATATGAAAACAAAAATTTAATATGTTAATTACAATAATAAGTAATATCGAGTGCAACTATAAATAATTCCAACCACATAAATTATATTATATAAAATGTCAAGTATTACAATATGAGTTTCCAACTTAATATTAGTTGGAGTACAATTTACACATGAAATATTGTTTCATTACTTCAAACATTATCATTGTCTTTCCAAGGCATTGCAAGTGAATTCACCAAATTTGAAGACTTGATCATCAGTCTCAAAGTCGATGATATAGGCATGTGGGAAACCAAATTTCCTTTTTACATCTTTCCTAAAACCCATAGTTTCCTAGAGTTCATCAGAAAATGTCAGTCCTGTTATGACATTTACCAGAGATCCATAGTTAATCCAACATGAGAAATCTTGTTTTCTATTGATGCCCAATCCATCCAAAAATGATGCAAGCCCCCATTGTTGAGAACACCATTCTTTTTTCTCATGAGGCCCTTAGAGAGTTATACCAGAAGTTGGATTTCACCATCCATTTACCCAGAAGTTTTCATCGGACTTAGAGTCTGAATCAGGTAATTCACACTCATTCTTGGAAAGTAGGAAATCCTCTATCTGTTTATCACCCTAAAAAACCTGCCAATATTTTTCATTATCTGGTACTGCTGGTCTGTATTTTGTTTCAAAAATGATCTGTTTGTCACTAAGTGGTCTATGATATGAACTAGCAGCGCAGGCCAATCCATTTGCAAGTATGTTTTGACTTCTAGGGACAAACACAAGCTCATATTCTACAAACGTTTTCAAAAGATCCATGGCATCATTCCTATATGCCCTTAATCTTGGTAAAGTCGGTCTAATTTAAAAGTGACTTTATAAGTGATAAAGTTATGTTCTAATTTGAAAGTGACTTTATTAAAGTCAATGAACAATTAGAAAGTGAAAAGTGACTATGTAAATAAAAGGCTAAGTGGGTCTTCATTTAAGTGGGTGAGTGATTAAATAGAAAAAGGCGAAAATACTGCACATTTATTTTCAGCGTTTGATCTAAAGCTTTCTTAGCCATTGGATCAAGGACAAGTTCCTTGAAGAAGTCGATGATATAGGCATGTGGGAAACCAAATTTCCTTTTTACATATTTCCTAAAACCCATAGTTTCCTAGAGTTCCTCAGAAAATGTCAGTCCTGTTATGACATTAACCAGAGATCCATAGTTAATCCAACATGAGAAATCTTGTTTTCTATTGATGCCCAATCCATCCAAAAATGATGCAAGCCCCCATTTTTGAGAACACTGTTCTTTTTTCTCGTGAGGCCCTTAGAGAGTTATACCAGAAGTTTGATTTCACCAGCCATTTACCCAGACAGTTTTCATCGGACTTAGAGTCTGAATCAGGTAATTCAAACTCATTCCTGGAAAGTAGGAAATCCTCTATATGTTTATCACCCTCAAAAACCTGCCAATATTTTTCATTATCTGATACTACTGGTCTGTATTTTGTTTTAATAATGATCTGTTTGTCACTAAGTGGTCTAGTTATGACCTAAAACAAGTCTTTGAGCGATGTAAAAAGTATGGGATCTCACTTAACCTGAAGAAGTCCTATTTTTCTTTAGATGAAGAAATTTTTTTAGGATTCATTGTGTCCAAAAAAGGTATTTATATTGATCCTAAAAGAATCGAAGAAATTAAAAGGATTCATTTCCATCATAATAAGAAAACCATGCAGTCATTTCTTGGACATATAAATTTTGTAAAGAGATTTTCCCTTGACTTTTAACAGATAGTTTTACCTTTAATAACAATGATTAAGAAAAATCCAGTCTTCAAGTGGGGACATAATGAAAGGGAAACGTTTGATTTAATCAAGCAATCTATTATCAATGCTCCATTCTTGAATACTCCCAATTTTATTAATCCTTTCACTTTATATACATTCTCATCAGATACATCTTATGTTGCCATTACGACACAACTCAATTACCAACGAATTAAAGCACCAATATCATTTTTTAGTTCCAATTTGCAAGGTGCAGAACTAAACTATTCATCTGTTTAGAAACAAGCATTTGTTGTCTTCAAATATTTAAAGCATTTTAGACCATTTATATTTAAAAATCACACCAAGGTAATAGTTCCGTTCTCTACAGTAAGGCAATTATTGATGCAAAGAGAATTAGGAGAGAAAAGGGCTAACTGGGTAAATTATTTACAATAATATGTTGTAGAAATTAGACCTTCTAAAATTGTTAGAGGTCAAGGTTTTTGCAGAATGCTAATAGGAGCATCCCATTTATCATCAGAAGAAGATACAAGTAATGATGTACAAGTGTTAGAGGTAAGTTTCAATGATGCTCAGTCTCAATATGCTGATCTTAAGTTTTATTTGAAAAATGGATATGCCCCCATGCAGCTCAGTTATAAAACCAAGCGCGCTTTTAGATTAAAATCTAAGCAATACGAAATGGTCAATGATGTATTTTTTAGAAGAAACTTTGATTGGGTGTTATTAAGATGCTTAAAGGAAATTGAAACAAAGAAAGTTTTGCAGGAACTCCACAATGGACCAGCTGGAGGATATTTTGGAGGGATTACAACAACACTTAAAATCCTGCATGCAGGTTACTATTGGCCAACACTTTTCAAAGATGCTCACGATTATGTGAGGAAATGCAATTTTTTCCAAAGTACATCTGGAAGACAAAGGAAACCATATTTTCCATTACAAACAATTAATATCGAACAACCATTTGAACAATGGGGATTAGATATAATTGGTGAGATCGCTCCTAACTCTTCCAAACAACATAAATACATCCTCACAACTACCGATTATTTTACTAAATGGGTGGAAGCAGTTCCACTAAAAGTAGCCAACTATGAGAATATTATTGAGTTCATTGATCAGTTCATCATAACTAGATTTAGTTCACCCACTGCTTTGATTTTTGAAAATTCATCTTATTTCGTAGGAGTTGCTATGATAGAATTTTCTATTAAAAGAGGTTTTAAACTCAAATATTTTGCTAACTATTATCCTCAAGGAAATGGTTTAGCAGAATCAAAAAATAAAAACCTTATTAGAATCATTAAACGAACTGTTGACCAGAATCAAATAAATTGGCACAAATCATTAACATTTTCTCTTTGGGCAGATCGAATAACTCAGAAGGCCTCCATTGGCACTTCTCCATTTAATCTTGTTTATGAGAAAGAATTTGTTCTTCCTACTAATGTAGTTATTCCTTCTCTTGCCCTATTCTAATTTATTGATGAGTCACCTTCTTCTTCTTTGCAAGTAAGACAATTCCAAATCCTTAAACTCGAAGAAGAAAGAGAAAAAAATAAAGTCACTCATGCACATCATCAATAGTTAGTTAAAGCCTCATTTGATACAACTTCTGTCACTCCTAAAAAATTTCAAATTGGTGATCTGATCTGAAAATGGGATAAGGCACATGAGGAAAAAGGTAAACATACCAAATTCCAAATACTATGGCTAGGACCATTTCAAATCATAGAAGAAATAGGCCCATCAACGTTTTTATTTCAAGATCTATCAGACAAAAGAGATTCTTTGCTTGTTAATGGGAAAATTTTAAAGAAATATTTTTCATAGGAGGTAACCCCTTATTTTCCCTATATATTATTGTCTTTTCTTTTCTTAGGAAAATTAAAGTTGAATGGTATTGATTTTTTCCTTTTCAAATAAAAATATCAGAGAATATTTTTAATTTATCTCTTCTAGAAATAAGAATTGTAAAGGAAACAATTGAAAAATTCGAATATCAAATAGAATTTATTTCGCTGAAAAATTCAATTTCACTGAAGTTATTTATTCTTTGAGAAAACTCTCATTTTTATAAAGTATGGTTACTCTACTATCAATCAAGAAAATAATCTTTAACATAGTAAAGACTCTTTTACAAAGAATCAAACTTAAAACTCTAAAATTATCATCTATAATCCTCAAAAGGACCAATGATTCATCCCATCTGACAAAATTTTCAATTTTCAAAAAGTAATTCAAAAAAAAAAAATCTAAAGCTTAGAATATAATAATTCTCATCACGAGCTTGTTTACCACATTCATAGGAAAATAGTTAAATTAACATTACCAAACTGCCTACGAAAACAGGGTAATGAATTGAGATTATATCAAAAGGCAAGGGGTCTCATCAAGAGCCAAATTGATCAGTTTAATTACAACCAGTGAATGGCATTGTCAATATTTGGTTACTAAGCCAAGAAAATGGATTTTAAGTGATAAAAAATACATAGAAAATATATATAAAAAATAAAAACAAGTTCCAAAAGAGATAAAGTATATAAAATTGAATTTATTTTTGGAAGATTGTAATAATAGTTGGATGGGACAATGAATCAATGGTGGGTAAAAGGTAACCCTGCCAAAGGCTAAAATTGTCTACTGGATCAGAGGCTCTACCTGTGATAAAATAGTATATATTTATAAAGCTAATCTGAATGAGCCACCTGCTTCATCTTTTTGAACTTAGTAAATACTGATATATATACTCATATTTTCATTTTAAAGAGTAAATCTTATTGATTATGATCAAGTGAGATTTTATTACATAGTGAGATATTATTTGTATTGAAATTCATTCCAGCAACTATTTTTATTTTGAAAAGTTTTAGAAATTTCAAAAAACTAATCAGAGATAACTGGTTCTCCCAAGTGAATCTCCAATTGTTGTACTATACAACACCCCCCATTTATTATTTAAAATAAATGGGGACCCTTTAAAAAATAAATAGAAATTTAGAAGCATTATTTCATTTAGCGTTAAGTCTTAAACTTTAGGAATAAAGGATTTTTCTTTCCGTTTTGATTTCATTGCGCTTAGCGCAAATCGCGGAGTTCACAAGCTAAAAGAGTTAAAACACATATAGAATCTACGAATTGCGATAAGTGCTTCAACATTTTTCAAAGATATGAAATTTCCTATTGAAAACCTTAGAAAACCCTTAAAACTTATAAATCACATCGTGCCTCCTTTAAAAGACAATCTTATAACATTTAGAAAGGAGTTGCGATGAGTTGGACCTGATGAGACAATAAATGAACAATGAAATGTATCCATAAATCTGATAAAGCACAAATACTTTAAGTCATTAATTGCATATCGCATTCCGCAATGATTAACCAAATGAAAAGTTATATCCACCATAATGAAATACGATGTACGATTTGCGCATATCGCATTTCGCATTTCACCGGCGACGAAATTATGTATTATTGGTATTTGCTAAAAGTTGTGATTTGAACTATAACATTTATTATTAAAGCACTTGAACTTGTCCTTATTCAATCGATCCATTATAAGACCTATTGACTGAGATCGTTAGATTAGACATACTGTATAAGGCGTGTAAGAGATTTGATAAATGAGTTAAGGGTTATTAACAACAATCAATGGGTATAAGGTTCAAAATATAGATATCTTACTTGAAGCATGATTTAAATTTAAAGCACCGGTTTTTTATTTATGTTGATTCAACTCTATTCTCTGTCCTTGTCTCTACTCATCTCAGATTTGAATTTACTTGTTTCGCTTGAATTTAGGAAACTAACTAAGGAAGAAATATCAACTGGAATGACAAAGAAAGGCAAATGAGTTGCCCACGCTTCTATTTATGAGACTACATACATGCCTCCATTATTCTCAGACACAATTTGAAATAAGGACAGCGGGAGTTCTTCATGGGAAGCCATGTACAACCTGTTTGAAGGAGAACAACCAAGGGAACTAAAGAAAATAGTAACAACAAATGAGGTAGTTTCATCAGAATCGTCTTACTTTGAAGTTGCATGTTCATTTCTCCATAGGATAGCGGCAAGGCTAAAGATCTTACGATACAATGACATGGTAAGATGGGTAATTGATAACCTCAACATTGCAAATAGAACATTCAATAATTCCAAGCTGGAGAACATAGGTTCCTTCACCGCTGAGGATTTGCGAACAATGTATCATTTGCCTTCGCCACAGAATATTTATGACAAAGCTTTCTTGGAAAAATTTTCAAGAAAGAATTCAGACTTAATGAAGGTGGTAAAAGGATGGAAGGAAGATCGGGCAAGATAAAGTGGGATACACTTGGTATGTACCCCATTGCACAATTGCCATCACCTTACTATTATGTAGATGGAATGTTGTGTAGACTATTTTCCAGACCTGATACCACTAAATTATCCATCGAGTGGGTTCCTTTAATTAGCATAATTTTCAATTCCACTGGCATGAATTGGGAAAATATTTTATCTGATAACTTGGCCAAAACCATAATGGATTAAAGGACCAATAGAGTATTTTCCACTAGGACAATTCCCCCTTTCTATATGAGCGCATATATCATGAACGCTATATGTTTTTGCTCAAGTTTTCCTATTATGGGTTGGAAGTGGACAAGTCAAGACCCTAACCCGATTAAAATTTATCATAGAGCCCTTTTGGAGTTTGAATTTAATTTACATTTTTACAAAATTTGTCATGGAGTTATGTTTCCCATTTATTAGATTATTTTTAATGAGAGAATTCCTAGAATTTCTAAGGAAGCCAATGTTGATATTTTACCTGTAGCCTGATGGTTTGGTGAGGAAAATTTTACTTATATCAGAGTTTTTGGGAGTCTGTCTTCTCATTTCCTACCATGCTACATCCCAAATAAAATTTTGGTAAGAGAAATCATATACTAAAATCTTGTAAGCGGTATAACTAAGCAACTCAGAGATTCCAAGAAAGCTATCTAGCCTACCTTCCAGTACAATGTGGAATTTTTTCCCTTTTTGAATTAGGTCATGCAGCTAAATAAATTCCAAATATTACTTCATTGAATCTAGCTTTAATGCTAGGAAGACAATATGATCCAAATGATGTAGTCCAGAAGTTTACCACTAGTCTTAAACTCAAACCGTTCATGAATGAAAAAGATATGTTCGATGATTTATTTGAAGGTGTAGAGAATTTTGCAGATGTGTTAAAAACTACATCAAATAAGCTCAGTGTGGAAGATTTTAAATCTTTTCATCAATATAGAAATAAGAGGTTAGAAACAATGCCATTGGACTTTTTCCAAATGGAAGATGTCAGAAGATTAACTCCCAGCATCAGTTTAGATGATGAAGCTAAAGGCATGTCAGAATATGAGTCACAAGAGAAGTCAATTCGGCATTCAAAGCATTCTCGACATCAATCTCATAGCTCAGATCATTCTCATAATGAATCTGAGAGCAAAAATGAAAGACTTGAGAAGATAATTAAAAAAGTAAATAAAGGAATTGATATGCAAATTTAGGAAGAAACTTGTGGAGTTGAATCATATTCAAAATAAGTTCAAGATGCCGAGACTACACCCGAGATGACAGTTAAACCTCAAGCAAAGGATTTAAAGACAGAATGGATAAATTTTACTAAAGCACTAGAGACACCACTACCACCAAATCCTAATCTTGAAGGATTAAAAAGTTTCCAAACTCCCGAGCCAGCCCATAATATAGTAGAGACTGGAGTGCCACTACAACAGGTACCATAAGATCAGGAAAAAGAGATCATCGCGGCCTACCCAACTCAAGAAATCATTTTGAAAATTGAAGAAATACCTCCATTAGATGTTTTCTACAGCCCAAGTCACAAATTTGTAGTCGAGAGGAGGAGAAGAAGAATAGATGAAATAGTGACTTCTGTAGAGAATGAATCAGTAGATGTTGTCTGGAAGGACTCTTTTTCCAATCCTACTGAGAATCTTACTAAATTGTCACAGTTTGCTGGTGCATATGAAACTGATACAATAGATAAAGCAGAAGAAGTGAAACTTCTTCTCCAACAAAAGGAAGACAAAGTCCAAGAATTGGAAAGAAAACTAGAACATGAAAAGATTAATGCTAATAAGAAAATTGAGATGAAAATATCACAGTTCCAAAATGACTTTGAAAGATTAAATTTGCAACACCAAGTACAGATTTCAGAGAAAGAAATGTAGATAGAATTAATGATTGATAAGCTAAAAAGTCAACCTCAAACAAATAAATTTATTAAAGAGGTGCTTGAATGGAATGCAAAATTGAAGCAGTAACGAGAAAAGTTTTGTCACCAAATCTGAACTACCAGTTCGTATTTTGATACAAGCAAGATTTTGATTCAACAAGTGGCTAACAAAAGGCTGGAATGTGAAAAGGTTCAAAAGAAAATTTCTGAGTTCATCCTATGGAAAGATTTTGGTACAGGAAAGAAAGACGATCTCCCCAAAATTGATAAGTTTCACAAAGATATTGTATTTAAATATTGGGAAATGCAGTTAAAACAAGCAGCGAAGGCAACAAATCTAACAGATGAGATCATCGAGTCTGTTAATGAAAAACTTATAAATGTTGAACTTATCAAATAATCTACTGCGGAAGTGCTCCCAAAGCTTAAACTATTAGAAGCACAATGGAAAAAAAGCGCAAAGACACATGCATAAGGTATTAAAGAGATAAATAAGTTAGATCAAGAAAATTACTGGAATTTTCTGATCAAACCACATCGTTAGTGCCTGACTCTACAATCATTAACTGATTCTACTAAGAAATCATTGCCAAGACTTTCAAATGCCATGTTTAAAGGACAGGTAAAACCCGAGATTACACATCCAACTCAACTAAAGCCGATGGTAGATATTTTCCACCTCAGAGATCAAATGGGAAAATAAGATCAACCCACCTAAGCATATTTTTATTTTTATTTCTAGATTATAGTTTAAGTTTACTCGTTACGAGGAAGGTTTTTTGAAACATCCTCATTTTTTTATGTAATAATCTATTTTAGACATATTTAGTTTAATATTTAAACCCTTCTCATGCATTTAGAGAAGGGTCCATAAATTTGTCATTTTTTTTTTGCAAAGGAATACACTTCTGTATGTTTGTGACTTCCTTAATTAATTAATGGGACAAAGTCTATTTTCTTTTGATATTGAAGCTCTATAGCTGAAGTTTCACTTTTGTACTAATTGAATTGCTTTAACATGAAGAGGAGAAGAATACTACTGTCGGGTTGAATGAGTAGAACCTCGTATATATGGTAATTTTACACATTATATTAACTTTTACTTCTTGAATTGACAATCATCTTTTATCTATATTAGATATGAAAGCTGTTATCATAAGTAAATGTTAAATGCACTTCTGTACTGATATTTTTTTATGGTTACTTATCTCATATATGATCAAACTTATGAATGCGATATATATTTCACAATTGTTTTGATTAAACTATTTTGTCAAAAGAATTATTTTTACACAATTTTCATCTCTTTCAACTTTTGAATAATCTTCATTTCCAATTGTTGAAAGATATATTTCTAGATCGCATTGGAGAAATAATACTCCTAGGTATATAGTAGAATATATATTTAGTCAATTCACATGATAGATTAAATCATTTTTGCAAATTTTGCATGCTATAAACAAACAAACCTTCATCATCCTTATTGGGAAATTGGTCCCTTTACCCCTAGTCAGAGCCACTACACCAAACCGAAAAGGACTTGCTTTAAGGTCTAGACTAGGTGGTTTTCCTCCATGTTGTTGCAATGGAATTTCGAGGCCTCAACACTCCCATAGGTAATTGAGTTGTAATAGATAGTTGTCACAACAAGTTCAAGCTCAAAACACAGGGAGGTGAGTTGCTTCAAGTGGCTGGAATAATATTACAGTCACTTTTTTGCAATATAGTCTCGAAAGTATTCGAGCTACACCAACAAAACAAATTTGAGTTGTGATTGAGGTGAGATGTCATGATATTATTGCTAAAAAATTCACTTTTTCTTGTCCTCAGGGTGTTCGAGTCTCAATAGGTGACAGTTCACTATAGGTATGAAGGTGTAAGTACGATTGCTGGACTAATAAACGAGCTCCATAGGTATATCGAGCTTGTGGGTGACTGTCCACTGTAATACAGGTCCGAGCTTGAGAGAAGCAACTACAAGACTGTGGTTTGAGCCTCCAAGATGCAAGTTCTGGTCCGAGCTCCAAACTACAAGTTTTGGGCTTCTACACACATGTCTGAGGTATCAAGACATATAATTAGATATAACCCTTTAAATAATACCTCCTCGACCTCCTGAGTTCACAATTTGTGAACTTTTCTTACTGCTTTATGATTTTGAAATGATCTTCACCGAATTGATGAGTTGAAGTGAAGTGTTTTAAATTGTATTTATATCGAATTTTACCTCCAATGAAGTGACATGTCTCTTGGTCATGGAGTATGAGCCTACACAAGTCGGCTCACCAAAATTAATGATTTTCTTAACTTAAAAATTCAATTTCTTCGAATATAGAAGGATTTAGAAGACAAATAATAGCTCATTGGAAAGAGGAGGGAATCCTCTACTAGCCTATGCCATTTATACATTCAAATGAAGTCATTTTCCATTCTTAAAAATTATTTATGTGAAAATTCATCATTATTTTTCCATGGAAACCTTTAGGATTTTATCATTATGTTTTTGGTATTCAAGGTAAAAGATCCTTCAAGGCTTGAAAATAATGGACCTATTTGGATTATGGATTATGTCATCATGACTCAAGATATAAAGGTGGTTTTAGGGCTTCTTCATCAATAGCAAGGAAATCATATTAGGGCTTCTTCATTAGTTCTCCAAGTGACCTTGATTCATAATATACATGCAAAGGCATCTAGGGTATGCACATAAGATTAGGGTTTCACACCTTAGGGTTTGATTCAACACAAATAGGTTTGATCTAGTGTTAGGGTTTGCATAAGGAGATGGAAACATACCAAAGGTTAGGACATGTATCAAAAAAATATTTTCCATCTCAACAATCCCACATTGACATGAATGACAACCTTGACCAAAAATATCCCCCTTTTTCATTGATGGTAATATTATTTCCCTTCTAATAATTTCTCTTCCCCTTTGACATCAATGGAAAATGGGGTGCTGAAGTACTCCCCCTAACAAGCTTCTTCTCTTCATCATATTTTCTTCATCAGCGATATTTCTTCATAGATATGTTTTCCCCCCTGTTATGGTGTTGTTTATTCAATGAACTTGATCCCCCTAAACCTTTGCAAGCCTTCATGGAAATGGATGAGGTAGATGATCAACTGACTCCCCATACCTGCATAAAACCCTCTAGCTCTTATTTTTTCTTTATAAAATAAATATTGCTTGCCTTGTGATAAAATGGAAGACATATTCAAAAATGGTCCATCATATGAGTAAAGAATTATGTTATTTAATGGATTTTATCCTGAGAGATGATCTATTAAAAGATGATTGTCCATGTGTGACTCATCAAGGATTTCATAGGGCTCTTCGGATAACTTATGCAAGAATGGTCAAGAATCACAAGCTCCCCCTAATTGTATGCGTGGTCTCCTTTTGGCAGAGTCTCATCATCAAAACTTGGAATAACATATCTGCCAAAAATATCTTCATCAAATAAACAACATGTTATGTTGGCTTGATTGTGCAAGAGGCTTTCGGTTCCAATTTTCTTCCTTCTCCATACTCGTGTAACATTTTCTGGATTGGTATTCATGGTTTTAGCTTGTTTAGATACCCAATATAAGTTAAAATCATGAGACATATGTCAAATGTTATGACATTTGAAGCACTCCATATTGTTCATGAATGAGGAATGATGTCTTCTTCTTGCAAAATTGTTTCTAGAGAGCTGATGTGTAGCATTATATTTGTTTTTGTGGTATGACCTACAATCCTTTGCCATGTTCCCAAAGTTTGTACAAGAATAGTAAAACCAAAAAATATATTTTGGTACCTGGGAGATGGAGATTGTCTTGATGTACTTCTGAATTCTTTTTGCCTTGGGATTATTTGATGATATCCATTGCCTCTTTCATCCTTGATACCATCTACATATATTCTTGGAGTAGGGTTTCTTCCAATGTCATATTGACTCTTATCCTTTCTTTTGTTCAAACTGTGGGAATCAATATTTCTTCTAAGTTTTTCCATATCCTTGTTGTTTGAAGCAATAGGGTTTGCATCATTACTATTTCAGGGTTCATCTGCATTAACAAGACCCGATTTATCAAGAGGAGATCTTTGATGACTTAGGATGTCATCTAGGGTTTGAGAGCTCTTAAGACCCTTGTTCAAATGATCAAATTCTTTTCTTAGGATATCAATTTATTCTTTCATAATATTTCATTCTTCATCCTTCTTTGCTAGATGGTTCTCCATTTATTCCTTCATTCTTGCTGCTTCACATGATTGGCCCTTAAGTGAGGTGATATATGATTTTAATTTGAATATCTCTTATTCTCTTTCTTCAAGTTGGAATGTCATGGAATTTATTTCCTTTTCTACTTCATCAACTGTCCTTATAAGAGGACCAAAACTTCCATCACCTTTTCAGTTCCTTGTGCTTGTTCCTTTGCTTCTCTGAGTTGATATTTAAGGGAGGAGACCTCTTCCTTGTATTGGCCAATTTTCACTTCAATTTTTTTCAAGCCCTTGTGACTTTGTTCAAGATGGCTTGAAAAAGTGTCTTCCCTTTTATTTTCTTTATCCAATTGATTTGTCATGGATATGACTTCTTCATGGTGCCTTTTCTTGTTTTGATAAAATTATTCCTTTAGCTTGGTGAGCTCCTCATTTTTTTCTTGTACTTGAAGCTTGAATAGGTCAACTTCCATCCTTGCCTTGTCAAGGTCATGGTCACAATATTGTGCTTTCTTTTTGAGCTCTTCATTTTCCTTTTTCAAACTTCTTATCTCTTCTAGGGAAGCTACAAGTGTTTCCATGAGCTCCTCTATGAAGTCCTCTTCATTTTCTTAATATTCTAGGTCTTCTTTGGTCGTGATGCATTCTCTCTTATTTTCAGCTTCCTTAATGGGTTATGGCTTTCCATCTTTCTTTCCATCATCTTCTTGACTAGAGGTCATGGCTAGTGCTACTTTTGAGTGAATATATTGAAGTTTTTCCCACATACCTTTTGCCGATGAACATTTTTCCACTTTGGCCTTTATAACATCTGGCAGCCCACTCATGATTGATTTTCTCGCTCTAGAATTATATTCCTTGAATTCTTCTTCCATCATGCATTCAGTAATCACTGATTCCCAGACTTCAAAGCCTTGAGACATTAATAAATTATTCATTCATGCCTTCCATATTTCAAATTTTCCATTGAATAATGGAGCTTTCCCAATTTTTTTGTCTTTAATTTTCATGGTTGACGAAGAGACATATTTAGAAGGATTGTAGGATTTTTTACTTGGATTTACCATTTTTTTTCTAAGGATACACCTTCAAGTAGTTATTATTTTAGTGAAGGTACTCGATTTGATAAAAAATGTTGGAAATGTTGATAGGGGGTGAATCAATATTTATTTTCAATTGTTATTTTTACCATTTAGATCACTTATAATTAGAACACAAAATGAACAATAGGAATAAATAATTTTATTAATCTCTTCTTTAGAATAAATGAGGTAAAATATAGTGTAGGGCTCCAACCCTAGACGAAGACACCAATCTCCAATCCACCAGGATCCAACCTGTTAGTTTTCCAAGCACCGACTTGGACTTCACGAGGATCCAACCTCTAGGGCTCCAACCCTATCTTCCAAGGCTCCAACCTTGTCACTTTGAGGCTCCAACCTCTAGGGGTCCAACCCTATCTTTGGTATAGCACCAAACTGGTCTTCTTGAGGACTCCTATCCTCTAAGGCTTCAACCCACAACTTCAATTCGTCAAGATAAATTTAGTGATTCTTCACGGCTCCAAATATCTTCTTCAATGAGCCTTGGCAATCCATTCACCTTCAACACTTCCTTGTCCAAATCACTTCATCAATGACATCTGTGTCTTCTTATAAGGTGTCTCCAAAACTCTTCATGTCACCCAAACAAAAAAATTCAAGATCACTCCATGAGGGCTTCAACAAAGCATCATATCTCCAAGTATGTATTCAATAGGCTTCTATATGACTCTCCAAGGTATTGTCAAGATCAACGCCAACTGATATTCAAGATATAAAAGGTCGTAAAATAATCTTCAAAACTGCTCTAATTAGGTTCTTCTCCAAAAATTGCACAATAATTATTTTGCAAGATATCTCCAAGAAAAATCTACAAAGTCTTCTCCAATATGATTTTCAAACCACTCTTAAACTGGTATTCAATAGGATATCAAAACTTGAAGCGTCCTTCAATTATGATTCAATACAATATTGAAATCAGTACAACATTCCAATGCTCAAAAGCTCCTTTCTCTTCACAAGTATTCAAGTCTTCAAGCCACACTAGAAATTCACACTATTCTTAGACTTCCCCACAAACAGATGTACACAAGATTCAGGTTTGGGGTGGAATATACGACTCAAAGAGGATTGTCCACAAACTGAACTCAAATGCAGTCTACCCACACACAAGTCAACAATCCGAGCTTATTTAAATGATTTTTCTTTAGGGCACACTTGGCAGCCTCCTTTTAATGGTACAGGTTCAAGCTCATTGACAACCTTAGCTTTTCCACAGGGTTGTTCTTCAAATTATCACCAAGTCCTAGGTAAGGTAGCTACCACATCTAATCAAGTTGCTGTAAATAGTTGTCACAACAAGTCCAAGCTCCAAAGCACAAGGAGGTGAGGTGATTTAGGTGGCTGGAATAATATTACAATCACTTTTATGCCATATAATCTTAGAAGTATCCAAGCTACACCAGTACAACAAATATGAGCTATTATTGAGCTGAGATGTCACAGTCCTCTTGATAAACAATTCATTGTTTTCTGTCCTCAAGGTGTCTAAGACTCAATAGGTGACAGTTCACCACAGGTATGAAGGATTAAGTATGATTTTTGGACTAATAGACGAGCTACACAGGTAGACCAATCTTGTGGGTTAAACAATTCATTGTTTTCTATCCTCAAGGTGTCCAAGACTCAATAGGTGAAAATTCACCACAAGTACGAAGGATTAAGTCTGATTTTTGGACTAATAGACGAGCTACACAGGTAGACCAAGCTTGTGGGTGACATGTACGAGCTTGAGAGATGCAGCTACAGGACTATGGTACGAGCCTCCAAGTTGAAATTTATGCTCCAAGCTCCAAAATACAAGTTCCAGGATTCTACACACATTTCTGAGGTATCAAGACAATCAATCAGATTTAACCCTTTAAATACTACCTCCTCAACCTCCTTATTTCAAAATTTGTGAACTGTCCTTGCTGCGTTATGCTTCTAAAATGATCTTCACCGAATTGATGAGTTTAAGTGAAGTGTTTTAACTTGTATTTATATTGAATTCAACCTCAAACGAAGATACATGTCACTTGGTCATGGAGTATGAGACTATACAAGTCGGCTTACCAAAAGTAATGATTTTATTAACTTAAAAATTCAATTTCTTCCAATCTAAAAGGAGTTAAAATACAAAAAATAGGTCGTTGGAAAGAGGAAGGAATCCTTTACAAGCCTATGCCATTTATTCCTTCAAATGAAATCATTTTCCTTTCATTAAAATATTTTTTGTGAATAATCATCATTATTTTTCCACGGCAGCCTTTAGGATTTTATCATTATGTTTTTGGAATTTAAGGTAAAAGATCCTTCAAGGTTTGAAAATAATGGACCTCTTAGGATTAGGGCTTTCATCATCATGATTCAAGATATAAAGGTTGTTTTAGGGCTTCTTCATCAATATCAAGGACAACATCATGGTTTTAGGGATTCTTCATCAAGAGCAAGGACATAATATTAGGGATTCTTCATTAGGGCTCCAAGTGACCTTGATTCATAATATATATGAGGCATCTAGCGTATGTTTTGTGTAGGTAAATCCTCTCTGTGGACAGAGGTGATCCCTCTAGCCCTATGGTGGGTCTAGCAGCAATAGGACATGCTAATGTATCAATTCCTAGATAATGAATGAAATTGAGTCGGGATAGATGTCCTTCCTTTGTTCCAACCCAGTTGTTGTAACTGTGGCAATAATCTCCTTATCTTAATCCCGGCAGGTCGAGGTCCTTCAGCAGTGGTACTCAGGTGCCTGCACAAGGATAAGAGAATGATGGCAACATACGAAACAATATTTACATTCACAACTATATAATTGGTCAAGGAGAATTAAATGTATTGCACAAGATTAATCACATCAACACAAGACGGGAACCAAAACATCAATCATGTATTAATTAAGAGAAAGAAAGAGATTACAACCAAATGAGCCTTGACTTCGTAGCCTCCTTCAGCGGGTCCAATCAAAACGCGTCTCGAGCATTCGTTGGGGAATTTGACTTGGCGAGGTAATCAGCCTAGAATCTCTCTTGACAAGGGTCTCTCTCTGCTCTATCTCACACCAATTATATCAGACTATTCCAGATATTCTCCAAAATGTTCAGCTATCCACATCTATGTGAGAGAGATGTATTTATAGGAGAGGAGGAGGAGGTTGGGATCCCTCAAATGGTGGAAGGGAGGCCTTATCCTTTGGGAGGTTGCTCTAAAGTAGGAAGCAAGAAGCCAAAGGAAAATGTTCGACATTATTCAGTCAAAAAAATCATGCTGACTCCGCTCAAGAAGTGGTTGGTAATGGAAACTTCGTTTCTATATTTAAAAAACTTTCCAAAAACACCTCGGCGCAGGAAGTCCACTAAGACAGAGCACCAATGGGCGCGGGGCCCAGTGCTAACTTCTCTTACCAGCACGAGGCCATAACTTCCTGCCAGCGTCGACTGAAAATCATGTGTTTTTGATGGCCTGTTCCAGGAATAATCAACAGAGGAAATGTTCTCCTCATGGCAAGGGATGGAATGATACTTTTTGCAAGGCATGACACTACATATAAGTCATAGAAATGGTCCTCCAATGTGCGGGATGGGGGTTGCAGGGACAATGAACAAATGCTGTGTAATAGATGCCCCCTAAATCATGAGGTCCGAGAGAGAGGGAGGAGTGAAATGCTTTATGAGAACATGTTCAAACCAAACACCACCACCAGAAGACTTGCAAGTACAAATACAACTGATATCTCTGATACATGAACATGTGGCATGGGTGCAACCATCCATAATAGAGTACATATATAAACAAGATCCGAGGTATGGAAGCAACCATCCAACAGTAAGGATCAATAAATAGACTCAGGTATGGTTGCAACCATCCAATCAAAAGAGTCATGCATATAGTCATGATAAACCAAAATATCCTGCAGCCTGAATTTTATCAGACAAAATCCAGGGTCTTGCGCTCCATCTCGGCCTAAAAAAGTACAAATTCAAGCATGTGAATATGTGAGCTGAAGTCGAACATGCAAGAAAGTCACCTGATTACCATCCAATGATGTAAGTCGTTAACAGGCACGAGAGAAACCACTAATAATGACAATGGCTCTCAAGGTACAACTAGTACAATCCATGGAATGTGAACAATGATCTGGCATCGAACACTCGCAGAATCACTCGATTGAAGGCCAATGATGAGGACCTATCGTCGAATGTGAAGAACTTGCCATTGAGGCATGCAAGCTCCAAGGTACCGAAAAGGAGTCTCTAGATCAACTTCTCGGATAATGAGCTAAAGTCGACAAGAAGTGACCTGGTCGAAGGAGGGCCATAATGTTTCCCACATCATCGAAATGAGATAGAGGAACATGATGATAATGAATCAGGACCAAAAATAGGATCAGAGGGAGGTTGAAAACTGCAAACGGAAATTTCTCTTGAACATATTAGCGACATGACTTCGGATTTGGCAGTATTTGACATCAAGGGATTTGAGGTCATAGTGATGTGGCAAAGAGAAAATGAGTGGTAAAAACATATTACCCAAACCCATGGAGGCAAAAATGACGAAATGAGATGTCCCCGACCCGACATGAATACATATGAGTGTCATGTTCAAGAGCGACATACTGCCGACACAACTCAGAAGTGGTTCCATTTTCCCCCACCATTGCTGGCGAGTACCCCAATTATTTTTTGAAAACAAGATTGAAGGGGATAACATTATCTTGTCATGTAAATTTTTCCTTTGGACAAATCCATCCTAGTACATTTTACGAGCCCTAGGAAGGAGGAACTTGGTGACGTCATGGTGACAGGTTCCGATGTCATTTAGGTTTTAATGAGTCTGAAAAAGGAAGAACTCGACATATTTTCATGTTTAGAGAGTTCGAAAAGAAGCGGAAAGTAAAACTCCAATAGGTCCCTTTTTGTAGGTAGTCTCACAGATCCGAAAATGTAGAAAACTGTATCTGAGAGAACCTCTTAGTCGTGATAGGCTAAGGTATTCCTTTTTTGTAAATAATCTATCCCAACCCAAAAAAGGGGTAAACGTATACTGAGTAGATATCGTTTTGCAGCCATTTAACGGGTTCAAAACGACAAGAGTCTCGACAATCTTTTCAATTTTCGAGAGTCAGAAAAGAGCTAAAAGATGACTCCAAGAGTGACTTTTTTGTGTTTTTACCGAGTCCAAAAAATTATAAAATACAAATCATTACTTCATCATCGTCATGTTGAGGACATGTCGCTGCACAAGAGATGCACGTAAAACCCATTTTCTGAAATAAAATATCAAAATAATCGAAAAATACTCTTTAAAACCTAATTAGGGTTTTGAAAAGTTATAAAATGCCAAAAAAATGTAAAAAATATGTTGTGTAACTAGCTCCAAAAATAGAATAAAAGAGATATCAATGCCTTAGAAATAAGCCACTTTGAGGGGGCAACCTCCAATACATTACATAAATGAACAATTCTTGGATGATACAATTTAGAAAACCTTCTTTCTATATATAGGAATCCATGGGGCCATAATGTAATCCTAGTGGGGCCACAATGTAATCCTAGCCGACCTAACAATAATAATTTAAGGGCACAATAATAAAAATATGGGGGTTACAAGGGTACAATAATAACAATAAGGGGTTTACACTAACAATAATAAAGGACTAGACTAGTAATATAGGGACCTAACATGCCCCTCTCCTTCAAAAAAGTGTTGTCCTCAACGCTTGAGTAGCTCTGGGCGCTTCTGTATAAAATTCTCATCCTCCCATGCAGAATCTTCAGTGGGTAAGTTCTTCCACTTCATGAGATACTCTGAAATTGATCGATTCCGTAGTTGTCGAGTTCTTGTTTCTGTGACCACTTCAAGTTCCAATATGATTTTTCCTTCCTCATCAAGTTCTAGCAATATTTTTTGAACTGGAATATTTTCGCCTATAACCTTCTTTAAGCATGAAACATGGAAAACTGGATGCACTCGCGAAGAAGCAGGAAGCTCCAATTTCTATGCCATAGTACCAATATTTTGCAACACCTTGTAAGGACCATAGTACTTTGGCGATAATTTATTGTCCTTATTAGCTTGCTTGAGGGACATTTTTTTGTATGGTTGTAGCCGTAAAAATACCCAATCTCCTACATCAAAACTTCTCTCGCTGCGATGTTGATCTGCCTGTTGTTTCATTTGATTTCATGCCAAATTCCGGTTATCCTTTAAGAGTTGGAGAACTTCTTTGCTGATGCTCGATGTGATCTTCCACTGCTTGAACCTTTGAGTTTTCCTTTAAATATGATGTGATGGATGGTGGATGATATGCATAAAGTGCCATAAATGGGGTCATTTTTGCTGCAGTATGGAAGGAAGTGTTATACCACCATTCAGCGAGAGGTAACCACTTGACCCATTGTGTTTGTTTATCAGATACAAAACAACGAAGATATCCTTCCAAACATTTATTTACTATCTCAGTTTGACCATCAGATTGAGGATGATAAGATGAGCTATGAGCTAATTGAGTACCCAAACAAGAAAATAACTCTGTCAAAAAATTTCCAGTAAAAATGGGATCTCTGTCGCTCACAATAACCCTTGGGCTTCCATGTAGCTTTTTAATTATGTCCATAAATGTAGTAGCAACCGTACTTTCTTTAAATGGATGAGATAATGCACAAAAGTGTGCATAATTGGTAATTCTATAAACTACCACCATGATGACACTCTTTCCTTCGGACTTAGGTAAACCTGTGTGTTAGGTCCCTATATCACTAGTATAGTCCCTTATTATTGTTAGTGTAAACCCCTTATTGTTATTATTGTACCCTTGTAACCCCCATTTTGTTATCATTGTGCCCTTAAATTATTATTGTTAGGTCGGCTAGGATTACATTGTGGCCCACTAGGATTACATTATGGCCCCATGGACTCCTATATATAGAAAGGAGGTTTGTGAATTGTATCATCCAAGAATTGTTCATTCATGTAATGTATTGGAGGTTTCCCCCTCGAAGTGGCTTATTTCTAAGGCGTTGATATCTCAATTCTTCTATTTTTGGAGTTGGTTACACAACATTTGGTATCAGAGCTTGGGATTCTAGGGTTTCGCTGCTCCAAACAGGTCATCGTGGAATTTTCGCTATAACTTTTTTTCTACGAAGTTTCAGAAGCTGAAAGTTTTAGGGTACGAAGCCAAAATCTTGAGGAAGCTTGTATAAAAATTTCAGAGTTTGGTTCGCAATAATTTCGGAGATATGATCTGTGGAAGTCAGGTATTTTTTCAGGCTCCTAAACAGGTCATCGTGGCATTTGCGCTATAAATTTTTTTCTACGAAGGTTAAGAATCTGAAATTCATATGGTGCGAAGCTGAAATCCTGAGGAAATTCATCAAAAAATTTCAGAGCTTGGTTCGCAATATTTTTGGAGATATGATCTGTGGAAGGTAGTGCTTTTTCAGGCTCCTGAATTTCATCTCAAAGAGGTGATCGTGGGAAACGTTCAATAACTCTCTCTCTGAAGATTGGATTGGAGTGCCGTCAAAATTGGTCACAAGTACACAGCCTGTAGTTTCTTCGCTATCAATTTCAGAGACAAAGGAAAAAACAGTGACACGTGGCAAGTCGTACAAGTTCGCTCTACTGAACCAGTCCAGAATTAGGTCATTGTGGGAGATTGGGCACAACTTTGTCTTGGAGAATCAAAATCAGGTCAGACCTGTGGCATTTGAAAGAAGCTTCAGAGGGCTACTACAAGGCTTAATTTCAGATATTGAAGATTTTCAATTACAGAGATAATTCAATTTCAATATCGAGCTCCTAAAAGCTAGTAAAAGGTGTGTATTTTTTTTCCGAATTGCATAAGTCTTGTTTGAAGAATCAAGTTGAATTGATTCCAAGGGCATCTTGTAGAATAGATATCAATATTGGATTCTAAAATGGCCCCTAAAAAGAGTTCAACACCCATTAAGCCTTCAGAAGGCTCTACTATGAGTCATGAAGATGAAGAATTGCAACATGATCTATCAAAATTACAAGAGCAAATGCAACAGTTTTCACTCTCGCAAAGAGCAACAAAAAATGAAATGGAAGTTTTGAAGAAAGACATGGAAGTGAAGATGGACGGTTTGAAGAAAAGCATGGAAGCTAAGATGGATGGCGTGGAAGCTAAGATGGATGGCATGGAAGCTAAGATGGATGGCATGGAAGTGGGCATGGATGCTAAGATGGATGACATGAAAGACAACATGGAAAACATGAAGAATGATCTAAAAGCATACATGGAAGGCTTGATGACAAGCTTAAAACCAGAAATGATTCCTAATGGCGGAAATATAGGAGAAGAACCTCATGATGAGAACAAAATAAATGTTAATCGCGATTTCATAAACTCGAATGTTGGTGGGAAGAACCACCATATTCCAAAAATGGATATGAGGAAGTTTGATGGAAAGGATCCTGTAACATGGATACTACAGATGGAGCAATATTTTGATCTCCATAACGTACAAAACACACAAAAGATACGCATTGCAACTTTACATTTAGAACAAAATACATTTGTATGGTATCGATGGCTTTGCTCCCGTAAAAAATTGTCACTTGGTCAATTTTTACGGAGGAAATGATAGCACATTATGAGGATACAAAGAGCAACACCTTCTTTAGCCAATTGATAAATCTCAAACAAAAGGGTTTAGTGGGGCAGCACATTGAGGACTTCCAAAAATTGAATATAAGGGTAACTGATATTCGAGAGGAACACGGGATTGATCTCTTCATAGGCACTCTAAAGGATAACATCCAACATGAAGTTCGTGTTTTGGAACCTGATTCATTGGAGAAGGCATTCAGGTTGGCAAGAAAAGTTGAATGTAAAATTATGACGACAAGGAAGCCTACCACTCAATTCTATAAAGAAGGAAGTGTTGCTACGCCTAGATTTCCACAACCTACAAGGTTGACACCACAACAATTGGAAGAAAAGAGAGCAAAAGGGCTTTGCTACAGTTGTGATAGAAAATACACTAAAGGTCATAAGTGTGCTGAGAAGAAATTATTTTACATAGATTGTGAAGAAGAAGAAGAAAATGAACAAGAAGAGGATATACACCAGGAAACACCCCTAGAAGAGGAAGAAATGAATCCGACCATATCGTGTAATGCACTGGCAGGAATTACCACTCCTCAAACTCTCAAGATAGAAGGACATATAAAGAAGAAAAGGGTAATAGTGTTGATTGATTCAGGTAGCACCCTTAATTTTATTCATTATAAGGTAGCCAAGGAATTAAATTGTTTCCTATACCCAGCACCAGAATGTCAAGTGATGGTTGCAAATGGAGGAACTATAAATTGCTCTGGAAAATGCCATAATATCAAGCTAACCATGGGGGAATATGTATTGAATAGTCCAATGCTTGCCATTCCTATGGGAGGTGCTGATGTTGTACTAGGAGTACAATGGCTACAATCTTTGGGGACGGTAGCTTTTAGTTTTCAAGAACTTTTCTTGAAATTTTTTTCAGAAGGAAAGGAAGTCGAATTACGGGGTATTGCGGGGAAGCCAGGAAGGATAATAAGCTCTAATGTCATGACAAAGCTTCTAAAGAAAGAACAACGAGGCATAATTGCACAATTATGCTCACTAGAAGTTCCAACATCAAAATAATCTATTTTTGCAGATCTCCAACAAGTCTTGGACAATCATTCCAAGGTGTTTGAAACTCCCAAAGGACTCCCACATATTCGTGATCATGATCATGCTATTCATTTGATTCCAGGAAGTGTTCCTCCAAACATCAGGCCTTATAGATATCCTTATGTCCAAAAGAGCGAAATTGAGCATATGATTGCAGAAATGTTAGAGGCGGGTATAATTCAACCTAGTCAAAGTTCTTTCTCTGCTCCTGTAGTATTGGTACACAAGAAGGATGGATCATGGCGCATGTGTCCGGATTATAGGGAGCTCAATAAGCTCACCATTAAAGATAAATTTCCCATTCTGTGATTGATGAATTAATTGGATGAATTACATGGAGCAATTTATTTTACCAAGTTGGATCTTCTCGTCGTGGATATCATCAAATTAGAATGAAGATCAAGATATTCCAAAACAATGATTTGAACCTAATAGTGGTCATTATGAATTTTTGGTCATGCCTTTTGGCCTTACCAATGCACCTTCTACATTTCAAGGGTTGATGAATCATTTTCAAACCCTTCCTTAGAAAATTTGTGCTAGTATTTTTTTACGATAAGGTTTAATCTACAAAGCAGGTCTTGGAAGATCATGTTGAACATGTTGACAAGGTGCTCAAACTATCATAGGAGAAACAATTATATGCAAAAAAATCCAAATGTTTCTTCGAGTAATAAGAGGGTGGAATAACTGGTCATATTTTATCTCACTAGTGGGTGTTAAAGTAGACCCTAACAAATTAAAGCCATTAAGGAATGGAAAGTTCCCACAACCATAAAGCATAGCCATGTAGGATTTCTCAAGTTACTGTATTATCGCGAATTTTGTTAAGAATTATGGGAGAATAGCAAGACTCTAACAACATTATTGAAGAAAGATGCATTTTCATGGACTCACAATTGCGCTTTTGAACGCCTTAAAGAGGTAATGTGCCTAGCACCTATTTAGCTACACCAGATTTCACAAAACTCTTTATTGGTGTGGAGGCATCGTGATGCCTCAGAAATGGAATGAGTGCGCTAATGGTGATGAAGACCCATTGCTTTTGAAAGTCGTCCAATCAAAGGAAAGAGTATTTACGTAAACCTATTTATGAGAAGGAAATGTTAGCAATACTACATGCACTAAAGAAATGGCGAAATTTACCTAATGGGAAGACACTTCAAGGTAAAAATTGATCATGATAGTCTTAAACACTTTTTGAACAAAGGCTATCGTCAAGAACATCAAAAATGGGTCACAAAGATGTTGGGTTATGACTTTGAAATAATTCCACAAAAGGAAATAATAAAGCAAGTTGCAGATGCACTCAAGAAAGAATGAAGAGGTGGAAGCATTGCTTTGTGCCATTTATATTATCCAACCGTATTGATAAACTAAGCAAGAGATGAATGGAAGAAGGACAAAGATGTATGGATACTCATTCAAAAGTTGGGCAGATATCCTAGTACATCCGATACATTTAGTTGGAAAATGATTCCTTACGGTACAAAGATCACTTATATCTTTGTAAGAATTCCCAACTAAAACAAAATATTCTTCCCTGAATTGCACACTTTTAGAGGACACTCAAAATTTTTAAAACTTACCACAGGTGAAGAATTTTTTGGGGATGGCCTTAAATCCGATATTCGAAAGTTTGTGGCAGAATGTTTGGTTTGCTCATTAATAAAGTGGAAACACTGAGGACCCCAGGACTTCTACAACCTTTATCCATTCCAAGTCAACGTTGGGAGGAGATTTCAATGGATTTACTGGTTTACCTAAGTCCGAAGGAAGGAGTGTCATCATGGTGGTAGTTGATAGACTTACTGAAGTATGCACACTTTTGTGCATTATCTCATCCATGCATTTAAAGCAATTACACATACTACATTGAGGACAAATTCAAAAAAGCTACAGAAGCCTAAGGGTTATTGTGAGCGACAGAGATCCCATTTTTTACCGGAACTTTTGGATGGAGTTATTTCTTTGTTTAAACAATTCACTCATAGCTCATCTTATCATCCCTTAACTGATGGCTTGAATCCCGAGATAGTAACAAATGTTTGGAAGGATATCTTCGTTGTTTTGTATCCGATAAACAAACACAATGGCCGAAGTGGCTACCTCGTCATTAATGGTGGTATAACACTTCCTTCCATATCACAAAGAAAATGACCCCATTTATGGCACTTTATGGATATCATCCACCATCCATCACATCATCTTTAAGGGAAAATTCAAAGGTTCAAGCAAGGAAGATCACATCGAGCATCAGCAAAGAAGTTCTCTAACTCTTAAAGGTTAGGACAACTCGAATTTGGCATAAAATCGAATGAAACAATGTGCATATCAACATCGCAAATGAGAGAAGTTTTTGATGTAGGAGATTGGGTATTTTTACTACAACCATACAAAAACAAATGTCCCTCAAGCAAGAAAAGAAGCGATACAAATTATCGCCAAAGTACTATGGTCCTTACAAGGTGTTGCAAAAGATTGGTACTTATGGCATACAAATTGGAGCTCGCTTCTTCAGGTACATCCGTTTTCCATGTTTCATGCTTAAAGGTTATAGGTGAAAATCTTCCAGCTCAAACAAGATTGCGTAACTTTGATGGGGAAGGGAAAATCATATTGGAACTCAAGGGGCCATGTGGAAAAAAGAACTCGACAACTAATAGAATCGATCAATTTCTGGTGAGTATCTCATCATGGAAGAACTTACCCACCTAAGATTCTACATGAGGATGAGAATTTTATGTTTAAGCACCTTAGGCTATCTATGTTGAGGATAACACTTTAATATAGGTATGTTAGGCTTCCTATATCACTAGTATAGTCCCTATTATCATAGTAAACCCCTTATTGTTATTATTGTACCCTGTAACCCCCATTTTGTTATCATGCTCAAATTATTATAGCTTCCACAGGATTACATTTCAGGTCTACTAGATTACATTATGGCCCCATGGACTCCTATATAGAAAGGAGGTTTTGTGAATTGTATCATCCAAGAATTGTTCATTTATGTAATGTATCGAGGTTGCCCTCGAAGTGGCTCATTTCTAAGGCGTTTATATCTCTTTCTTCTTTTTGGAGTTTGTTAGACAACACTCGTGATAAAATCCATTTGAAATCTCCTCCCAATGTTGACTTGAAATGGATAAAGGTTTTAGAAGTCCTGTGGTCTTTGAATTGTCTCAACTTTATTCTCCGCTGTAAAACCAAACATTTCACAAATTTTGAATATCGCATTTAAGGCCATCCCAATAAAATTCTTTCTTCACCTTGTGGTAAGCTAAAAATTCCCATGTCTCCTAAGGAGAAGGCAGCAGCCCCAAAGAATGTTTTGTTTTAGTTGGGAATTCCTACAAAGATATGTTTATATTGTACCAAGAATCATTTTCCAACTAAATGTATCCGATGTACTAGGATCTTGCTACACGTTTTGAATGAGTGTCCATACATCTTTTCCTTCTTCCATTCATCTCTTTCTTCGAAGCTATCCAACTGGTTGGATATTGAGAAATGGAACAAAGCAATGCTTCCACCTCATTCTTTCGAGAGTGCATTCGAAATAAAGATTAAGCTCTTCTCAGAGATTATTTCAAAGTCAACCCAACATCTTTGTGACCCATTTTACCGCTTCTTCAAGATAGTCTTTGTTCCAAAAGTGTTTAAGACTATCATGACTACTTTACCTTGCTGGTTTCCCCATTAGGTAAGTTCGCCATTTCTTTAGTGCATGTAGTATTGCTAACATTTCCTTTCTCATAAATAGGTTTCGTAAATAATTTCCTCTTGATTGGACGACTTTCAAAAGCAATGGGTCTTCCTTCCTACATTAAAATAGGACCAATCTATTTCCTATGGCATCACATTCCACAACAAAGGTTTTGTGAAGTCTCAAGGAATGAAGATCGATGCTCGACACATTGCCTTCTTTGGACGTCCAAAGGCTTTGTGTTGCCTGTATGAGTCCATGAAAATGCATCTTTCTTCACGTTGCTGAGGTGCCTGTCCACTCATAATTCTTAACAAACTTGTGATAATACCTTGTTAATCGAGAAATCCTCCTCACAATCATTTATAGTTGTGGGGACTTTCCATTCCTTAATGGCTTAATTTTGTTAGGGTTCACCTTAATACCTCGTGAGATACAATATGACCTTATATTCCACCTCTTGTACCTGGGCTAAAACATTTGGATGTTTTTGCATATATACCTTTTTCTCCTATAGTTTGAGCACCTTGTCAACATGTTCAACATGATCCTTCCAAGACCTCATTGAGATTAGTATATCATCAAAATACTTAGCACAAATTTTCTTATGAAGGTTTAAGTTTGACTCATCAACCCTGAAATGTAGAAGGTGCATTGGTAAGGCCAAAAGGCATGACCAAAATTCATAATGACCCTCATGAGTTTGAATGTCAGTTGGAATATCTTCACTCATTCTAATTCTGATGATATCCCTAACGAAGATTCAACTTGGTAAAACAAATTGGCTCCATGTAATTCATCCAATAGAATCATCAATCACAAGAATGGAAATTTATCTTTAATGGCTTGTGTTTATTGAAATTCTCATAATCTAGACAAATATTATCTACTATGATCCATCCCTCTTATGTACCAAAACACATAGGACAGAAAGAACTTTGACTAGGTTGAATTATACCCGCCTCTAACATTTCCCTTTTAATCATTGCTCAATTTAGCTTTGGACATAAGGATATCTATGCCTGATGTTTGGAGGAACTAATTTCTGAATCAAATGAATAGAATGATCATGATCATGAATAGGGGAGTCCTTTTGGAGTTTCAAAGACCTTGGAATGAGTGTCCTAATTTGGTTGAAGATCTCAAATAGATGATTTTGATGTTGGAACTTCTAGTGAGAAGGCACCAGCAATTACGCCGTTGTTCTTTCTTTCTTAGAAGCTTTGTCATGACATTAGAGCTTATTATCTTTCTCGGCTTCCCACAATATTCCCGTAATTCAACTTCCTTTCCTTATGAAAAATTTCAAGAAAAGTTCTTGAAAATTAAAAGCTACCGTCCCCAAAGATTGTAACCATTGTACTCCTAGTACAACATCGAATCCCTCTATAGAATGGAAAGCAATTGGAATAGTCAATAAATATTCTCCCATGGTTAGCTTGATATTATGGCATTTTCCAAAGGTAATTTATAGTTCCTCCATTTGCAACCATTATCATAACATTCGTGTTGCATAGAAACAATTTAATTCCTTGGCTATCTTACAATGAATAAACTATGTGGGTGCTACCTCGAATCAATCAACACTATTACCTTTTCTTCTTGATATGTCCTTCTATCTCGAGAGTTCGGGAGAGTGGAAATTCCCCGCTGCCACATTACACGATATGGTCTGATTCATTTCTTCCCCTTCTATGGTTGGTTCCCTGTGTATATCCTCTTCTTTGTTCATTTTCTTCTTCCTTCACAATCTATGTAAAATAATTTCTTCTCACACTTATGACCTTTAGTGTATTTTCTATCACAACCGTAGCAAATCCCTTTTGCTCTTTTTTCTTCCAATTGTTGTGGTGTCAACCTCATAGGTTGTGGAAATCTAGGCATAGCAACACTTCCTTCTTTTATAGAAGGAGTGGTAGGCTTCCTTGTCGCCATAATTTTACATTCAATTTTTTCTTGCCAACCGAATGCCTTCCAATGAATCGTGTTCCAAAATGTGAAATTCATGTTGGATGTTATCCTTTAAAGTGCCCATGAAGAGATCAATCCCTGTTCCTATGGAATATCAAATACTTATATTCAATTTTTCGGAAGTCCTCAATGTGCTCCCCACCAAGCCCTTTTGTTTGAGATTTATCAATTGGCTAAAGAAGGTGTTGTTTCCTTGTATCCTCATAATGTGCTATCATTTCCTACAAAAATCGACTCAAGTGACAATTTTTTACTAGGAGCAAAGCCATCGATACCATACAAATGTATTTTGTTCTAAATGTAGTTTGCAATGCGTACCTTTTTGTATGTGTTTTGTATGTTAGAGACTAAAATATTGCTCCATCTCGTAGTGCATCCATGTTACAGATCCTTCATCAAACTTCCTCATCTCCATTTGGAATATGGTGGTTCTTCCCGCCAACATTAGAGTTTATGAAATCACCATTAACATTATTTGTTCTCATCATGAGTTTCTTCTACTATCTTTTCACCATTATGAAACATTTCTTGTATCAAAATTTTCAAACCTTCCATGTCCGTTTAGATCATTCTTCATGTTTTCCATGTTTTCTTCATGTCATCCATCTTAGCTTCCATGCCGCCTTTCATGTCATCCATCTTAGCTCTAATGCCTTTCTTCAAAACTTCCATTTCATTTTTTGTTGCCTTTTGTGAGAGCGAAATTTGTGCACTTTCTCTTGTAATTTTGATAGATCATGTTGCAATTCTTCATCTTCATGAGGTATAAAGGAGCCTTCTCTGGCTTACTGTAAAGCTATTCATTTTACTTGGGCATATTTAGAACCCAATAATGATATATATTCTACAATATGCCCTTTGGAATGAACTCAAATTGATTCTTCAAAACAAGACTTATGCAATTCGGAAAAATACACACCTTTTTCTTGCTTTTGAGGAGCTTGATATTGAAATTGGGTTATCTCTTGATTTATTATGCATTCTCCAATATTTTAATTTCAGTACCAACGTATCCCTATGAATTTATTTTGAATGCCACAGTCCGACTCGATTTGGATTCTTAAGACAAAGTTGTGTCCAATCTCCCACAATGACCTAATTATGGACTCGGTTCGCAGAGCGAACTTGTATGGCTTCACATGTCACTGCTTTGCCCTTCAAATTCTCGAAATTGATAGCCAAGAAACTAACCATGTGATTTGGCATTCAATTTTTAGCAAAGACTTCCAATCCGATGCCCAGAGAGAGATTTATGAATCTTTTCCCACGATCACCTCTTTGAGATGAAATCAGAGCCTAAAAAGCACTACCTTCCACGTATGATATCTCCGAAATATTTGGAACCAAGCTCAAATTTTTCGAAGAGTTTTCAAGATTTTGGATTCCACGATGACCTGCTTAGAGCAACAACCCTAGAATCCAAAGCTCGATACCAAATGTTGTGTAACCAAACCTCCAAAAATAGAAGAAAAGAGATATCAACGCCTTAGAAATAAGCCACTTCGAGGGGGAAACCTCCAATACATTACATAAATGAAAAAATTATTGGATGATAAATTTAGAAAACCTCCTTTCTATATATAGGAGTCCATGGGGCCATAATGTAACTTAGTGGGGGCTGTAAAATGTAATCCTAGCGGACCTAACAATAATAATTTAAGGGCACAATAATAACAATATGGGGGTTACAAGGGTACAATAATAACAATAAGGGGGTTACACTAACAACAATAAGGGACTATACTAGTAATATAGGGACCTAACAAAATAAATTACTTTTCACTTTTACCTCTTGTGAGAATTTTTTTACCTTTTTTCACTGTGATTTTGCGGAGCTGATGGCCGGCAATCCGGAAGACCAATCGTGAATTCGTATGTTCTAGGTAAGAACTCACATCCTTCCCTAAATTTTGATAGCATTTTAATTACCTACAACCCCATGTTTTTAGATCTATGGGGGATGTTTTAAAATATAGGGCGTGGTGGTCGGCACGAGTATGCACGAACTCGCTCCAATCGGCCTAAAAATTGAACGGGAGCATGCTAATTGGCGCAAATATTTCTAAAATAGTCGCACCAACCACGAAAACCATTTTTAGCTTGTAGATTCAAACAATGAGCCCAATTTAATTAGTTAGAAAGCATTTTATTTGGTGAATGACAACCTATGGATGTTTTTGCAGGTGTGAAAGGACAAAATGGTGATTGAATGGAAATAATGAGAACACAATGAAGAAGATTAGGTAGCCATGAGCAAATTTATGCATGGAGGCTCGTGAGATCATGGGCTCAAAGAAATTCTTTATGGCACCATGTATCGCAGCTCAATCGTCAAGTATAAAGATTTCACATTAGTGTCTAGGACATTGACTGTGAAAAAAAAAAAAATATTCACGATCAGAAATTGAGATTGAGATATCATATTTACTTCATAACTGGGGATGGTCATGTGAGGGGGAGGAGTACCAATCCCGACCGCACTTCCGCCACAATGGCATGAGGTATGGTTATTGATGAGTGTGCTCCAGGGCAAGGAAAGGGTCCAAAGCGTAAAGGTGGACATACAAACTATTATGGACTTGGTACTCAAATGGTAGAAAAATAAGATACCCATCAAGTGAGGTCACTGATCAAACAAGCTCCATACGAGGCCACAAAAACATAGCTACTTCTTGTTGTAGATTGCATGGTACCGACCCTCTACAACTAGGAAGAGGTGGTAACAATCAACATGAAACGTCAACTGAAAAAATGCAAGAACAAAAAGCTGAAGTAGTATTGGTACCGTTAATCTTGGAACGGTTACCAATCTTCCAACTTTAGGAGGTAATAGTTCCGACACCACCAGCCCAAGAGCCATGGATGGTCTGTTGGGCAATGGATGCCATAGGGGCAGTCACCGCACAACCCGGGAGACCAAAGTTATTTGAGGCTCCGCCGACAACCGAGCTTATCACGAGGACTAGCCCTACCGGCACCTAATTTCACTTGATGGTATCTCGTGACTCCTAGAAGGAGAGGATTGGGATGAAGTACTGGTAAGACTCATTTTTTATTTGAGATGAGTATTTTTTTTACGTGCATGTTCGCATTAATCCATGTAATTGAAAATGTTGGCCCAGAAAGACTTGTAGGTATTTCACCAATAGCACAGAGGGTTCCTCGTGACTTTGATGTGGCCCCTCATGGTGAGGGAGGCAAGGAAGAAGAAATCATACACAAATTGAAGGGAATCTCCCATGGGATCCCAGACTATGCGTGATTTGATGATGTTTCTCGCGCATATCGGAGATACACTACAGGGGTGTCAAAATGTGTTCACCGCTTGTTGATGCGGCTTGTACTGGCAGTGACATGCTATCATGAGCGACACACTAACTAGACCCCTAGGCTTTCATTTTCGTATATTTTTTGAGAGACATGATGTCTCATTTTGTAACCGAAACATACATATTTTTTGAAATTATGATGCACATGGATGCAAACATTCGACATATATATACACCTATTTTCCTGTATGGATATTGTCATGTGATGATGCTGATAAAATTACGCAAATTCCTATCTAATCCAATATTAGCTATTGTATCAGTTAAAGCATTCATTCGTCTAGGAATATGTTGATATGTAATGTAATCAAAATGTATTTCGAGTAAATGAACACGTAAATACAACCTTAATATGTGAGGGTTTCTAACAGAATAATGCCCATTAAGTTGAAGAACAAAAATTTGTGAGTCTAGGTTAACAATCAATGCACGAATGTCGAGAGAAATGGCCTCGGTTAATAGTTCAATAACACTATATTCAGTGGCATTATTTGTGGTTCTTCCTAGATAGATACCTTGAAGGTCTATCAACTCACCAAGATAGGATCATAAATCACCTAGGCCGGTAACATAGGTTTCTTTGTACTAGCTTTTAAAGCACCATCCACGAAACTGACATAATGGGTAATGGACATCTGCACAATAAGAAATGATCCAATGAGCAGGAAAATGCTCACAAAGCACACCAAGCAAAAAATTTACAAAAATGAAAAAATACCTATGTACAAAAAACATGCATGAATGACTCATGCATATTATTTTTTAAGATACAACCCATTTATGAGCTAGTCCAGAGGATGAAATTCATAATCAATAAGCTCATAAGCCCCATTCTGCAAAATGTGTTTAAAAATGTAGGGCCCATGCCATATGGGTTGAAATTTTCTTGCCCCCAGCTTATCATGAGATTGGTCGTATAGGAGGATGAGGTCTCCTTCTATAAAGGAATGAGGGGAAACCGACTGATCAAAATGAGATTTGACCCGATTTTTTTGTGCTTCTATGACCAGGAAAGCAAGGTGCTGTGAGTTTCATCAAGCCTCTCTAAACAGAAGACGCTCTTCTTCCGGGTGCTATTCGCGTAATTCAAAAACTAGCTTGAGAGAAGGAATTTCACATTCAATAGGAAGTGGGTAGTTTAAGACCATAGACAAGCTTCGGAATGGAGTGAATCAGCCGCATCCTTCAATCGAGGTTCGGTAAGCCCAAAGAGCCGAAAACAACATGAGATGCCATTGACTTTGTGTGCATCCCAATCGTACGTTCAAGCATAGTGACGAGAACCTTGTTCACACCTTCAACCTCGGCCATTGGCTTGAGGGTAGTGGCACGTTGAGCTGTCGTGACGCAGGCCCAACTTGGAAGTTAACTCTGCCACCATGTAATGCCGAAAATGGGAACCATGATCGGTAACAATTGCTTGAGGGACACAAAACCTAGAAATGACATGATTGAATAGAAAATGTGTTGCTGTCCTACCATCAGACGTAAGTGTAGCCATTTATTTGGCCCATTTGGTAAATTAGTTCTTCACTACGATGATATAAGCATGCCCCCTGGTTGAGTGAGGGTTACATGTCATAAAATTGATGTCCCACTTCGCAAAGGGACCAATGGTAATGACAGGGTGAAGATGGGAAGGCGGTGCGTGCATCTTGCATTTGATTAGATCTCGATAACTGGTGCACTTATGATAGCGTAACAATGAAGTGTTTAAAAATGCATGTCGCGTAAAATACTCCGCACGAATAATTTTCTGCATTAAAGATATCTGCATATTAGGGATCGCCACAAGCACCACTGTGACAATCATTCAGGACCTTTTCAGCCTCCTCAAGATTCAAACACCGGCGGAGAATGGAATCAAATTCAATGCGGTAGAGTGTATCTCCGTCTATGCGATAGGGTTGTGATTGATGACGGATGCGTCGTCAAGAATAATTCATCAACTCAGATAAGAAGGAGGAAGTATGAAGATATACAATGATATAGTCGTTCCAAGGATCGAGGATGCTAATCAGAAAAAGCGTATCTCGTACGGATTCCTCGGGAACCAACAGAAAGTAATTGAAAGGGAGAGAGTGACTTAATCGACGAAGACTATTGACTTCTTCGATTTGGGGTAGTAGTGAACCCAACCAAACCTCTGAGGATGACAATCCACTTTAGCATTTTCCAACAATTGATGAGTTAATATGTAGCAACTTAAATCACAATCATCGTGCGCAACATAATGTAGTGACAAACAAGAATGTACCAATGTAGAAAACCAACGCTAATCTCGACATGGGCATAACATGTCTCAAAGATTTGAGAAGGTTATGAGACAAATAGTAAATGACATGTTTGTCACCATCATCATCGTCTGCACCCAAAACCATGGAAATCGTGCTAAATGTGGCGACCACCAAATAGAGGAGAAAATCGTGATGATAATTTGGAGGACGCAAGAGAGGAGAATTGACGAGCAACGCTCTCAAAGTGGCATCAAAATACTTTGGGAGATATCTCATCCTAGAGGAATGGACATGTTGCTTCAAAGAATCGGTAAATATTTTGGCCACTTTTAGGCATAGTTAGGCATAAACAACAGGAAGAAGCCTCCATTTAATCAGAGTCGATTTAAGGAGGAAGGAGAGGGGAGATTAATGATAGCTTCAAATTTGAGTGGATCAAGATGAGTCTCATCTTTGGAAACGATAAAACCTAAGAGTATATCGGAGTCAACGCAGAATACACACTTATGCAGATTTAGCCAGATGTTATAGTGTCGATAGCGAAGAAAAATTTGATGGAGATGATCGTAGGGTCTTTACGCTTAGCCGAATGAGCCAGAAGGTCATCCAGATAAGGCTAAACGATGCGCTTGATATCATGGAAAGCATATGAAATTGCTCGTTGAAATGTAGCCCTAGAATTTTTAAGACCGAAAGGGAGCTTTTTATAGGTGAAAGTACCCTAAGGAGAGATAAAGGCAGTCGTATGTTGATCGGCCGGAAGAATATTAATCTGGTTGTACCCAGAAAAACCATCCATAAGGGAAAAAATCTCACTCCCAGCACAGTCATAAATGATTTGATCAATAAAAGGAGTGGGATAATTATCCTTAGGGCATGCACAGTTAATTTCATGGTAATCAATGCAGACATGAATGGTGCCTTGTTTCTTATCTACAGGAATAATATCGGAAACCCATTCTGTTAAGGGAATCAGATAGATAAAACAAATTTTAAGAAGTTTTTCAGCTTCTCCCTTAATAGCGACAGCCTTTCTAGGGTGCATAGGATGAAGACGCTAGTGAACAGGCTTCACACCAGGATAGGTAGGAATTTCATGCACCACTATACTTGAATTGAAGCCAGGAATCTCTTCGTAAGACCATGTGAAAACGTCGTGAAACTCGCGGACGCATCAAGATAGACCTCGATCTCATCTGGAGAACAAAACACCCCAATATGGATGTTCTTACACACCCCCAGATCATAAGAAAAAGGACATTGGTGAGGGGTAGAAATTTCACTACAAGCTCATTGCAAGGGTCAAAAGAGCCTTCATCACCAAAAACTGAATATCACCAAAGTTGGCGTCGCTAAAAATATAGGTGTTGTGGTGACATTCAAGGTTTGTCACCAAGAATGATTTATGATGACGGATAGTGACCGTCACCATTTCATATGATAAATAGTGACAGCATAATAGCCTCCATCACTAAAAATCGAATGTCACCAAAGGTGGCGCCACCGAGTATGTGTTGTGGTGACATTCAAGGTCCGTCACTTAATATTGGTTATAATGAGGGGATAGTGACCTGGCTACCATTTCATATGAACAACAAATATTTTTTTGTGATGTACTCTCTATGGTCGCTACTATTGGTGCATATATATGGTGACATTCGTCGACTGTCGCCATTTCATATTTGGTGAGGGTAAAAAAATGTCATGATAAGCCTTACCGGGTGATCACTCTCCATCATGAATAATGAGTATAATGACAAAATGACCCTCACCACATTTCATATCAACAAACAATGATTTATGATGGATCTTTAGGTCATTACTATTGATGCATATATATGGTGGGCGTCAAGGACCGGTCACTCATTTCATATTTTGGTGAGGGTCAAAAAATGTCACCATAAGCTTCCACAGGATGGTCAAAAGAGCATCTCATCATCACAAACCGATCGCCACCATTCCCTATGAATATCTAAGGCACAATGGAATCTAACTATCAACCTCCCGCTTGTGAAGGTGTGCTCTTCCATTGAGCTAGCACTCCTTTAAAGAATTAGAATTTTAAAAAATTATATCTTGAAACCTTATAGATTGTAAATTCTACAACTTTCGATAAATTAAAGTCCTCGCATCGTTTACTAAACAAGAAAAACATCATCAAATTTGTAGGTCCCAAAGAACAGTTATGGAAATTATGAAAAGCAGAGGGAAAAATAGTTACTCTCTACAGAGACTAATATGTTGAGTTGAATAATAAATTTAGAATTGAAACTAAGACATTTATAGTGTACAAATGACCTATGAACAAGAAGTTCACCAAATATCGTGTATGAAATGTCATAAGTGGATAGTATATGGAAGAAGAGCATCGATGAAGAAAGATGCAATATGTTACAAGTTGAATGAAAGAAAATATCAATGCTGTTGTTGTTACAATTTATAATTGGGACATTTGTATTTCCTTTATCATGTAAATATTCAAATTAAAATTATAAAATTTAGATACTCCGAATGATATCTAAATTTTTGTCCAAATGTAACACAACATCTCCAAGGAACCACAAAAAATAAATAAAAAATAAAATATATATATATATATATATATATATATATATATCCCCTTCACATAAAGTGACATGCGATTTGGAATTTCACAAGTCCGTACTTCAAAACATGACAACAACGAACAAATAAAAAAAAATTGAAACTTATCACAGTAAGAGAATCTATTTTTAGCGGTGGACACCAAACAATAACATAGTAATTAGTTCACTTTAAGACTGCAAAACATTGGAGAAAAACAATGTGTTCAATGATCTCTCGTTACAAAATGGACTTAATTCTAATGAAGCAAAATATTTTATAGTAAATCCCAAATAGTTATGTATAAGATACTTACTATGTTTGGTTTAATACTCAATTAAAAGTGAAACTTTGAAGACAATTAAAACCGATAAATAACCTATAATTATAAAATCTAAAATCTGCAATTACACAAAATTGATTTCACCCTAGAATCATGTAAATTTGTTGTGACAACATAAAAATCTACCTTTAAAAGGCTGATTTACATGCCAAAAAGTAAAAAACAATGAGTATATATTACGAAGTTATGAATAATGGTGAATATGACGAGCCCATTCATAGGATTCATAATGAAAAAGAAGTCTTATATTGTTTAGCTTTGAAATATCAACAACAATTCTTCCAACTTTCCCTTCACTAATGATGGTCGCTTGCAACAAACCCCCTTCGCTTTGAATTTGATGACAGTATTGCAAGAATGAATTGCTCTAAATAAATTATTTCAATTGCTATTTTTCTATAAACAAATATGGAAATATTTATTAAGTAGAAGATTATTATAGCATAATATCATGTTAGACAACCTAAAGTATATTAAACATCCTTTATAGACATCTATAATATCCCTCAAATTCAAATATCTTCTTATGTAACATTCTTCAAGCTTTATAATTTGTTCTGATTCAAATAACCTTAATACCTAATAAAAGGATATAAATGTGGCAATTTTTTTCCTATCTAACAAGAGCAAATTAAAACCTTCGTACACAACATTTCCACTTTATCTCGCAACCTATACATTTGCATAAAAATGCACATTAGTTTGGATATGGGGGGCACTATGCTATAGGTATGATAGGCATATAAATTAATTAGAAAACATCTACCCATATGTATAATTTTTATCATAAAGTACCTCTCATAGCCTTCCTTCCCGAACCAATCTTGTTGATGTGGATCATGGAACTCCAATTTTGAAGGCGGAAAATGTAGTGACAAACATTTATGGAGGAATATCGTAAACATGCAATAATACATCCAAAGCTCTCACATTGAATTTGGGAAGAACGAGGTCCAATATATTAGTAGGAATAGTCATTAACTCACATGAAGAAGAATGGGTACTCCGTAAAATCACGAGTTACAAAAATTATGTAAGATATCACAATGTCAAAATAAAAATAATATGAAATCTGGCTCTAAAATATAAAGGAGCCAAATTCGAAGCATAAGAAGAGAGAACATTATGGCAATGCTTTAGGTGTAGCTTTTAAAGTTTAATTCACGGTTTAGGCATATTTCTTAAAGCATGGTACGTAAAGGGTCGTGCAAAGGTTAAGTGAGAGAGGAGTCAACACTACAGTACATTTGATGGAAAAAAATCAATGTTTTACAAGCTCACAAAGGAAGCCTTTGAGGCCATAATTTGAAGAAGTTGTTGCTATCTTAGATGATAAGACAACACATAATTGAAAAGACATCACTTCGGTGCATTTGAGAGGGCATCGTAGATCCAAAGGGAAGATACCACGACATCCTTGATGTAGAACGAGACCTAGATGATTTTCTCAAGAAAAACAGTTTCAAATCATATGTGGTGTGTTTTAGTGGTTCTCCCATTTGTAACACCTACAACCATTATGATAAAGAAGTTCATGGAAAAATAAAGCAGGCTAAAAATTAGGGTCGAGAATTATGGTGAATGGCGTTGTCTTGGACATATTTTGGTAGAAATTTAGTTTGATCATTGAAAAACGAGTCACTTTCGTGTCCAGTCCACATTTAGACACCACTTTAGCTTGAGGTTACTCTTGTAAAGTTAAATAGTGAAATCATTAGTGAACAAGTGAATTTTAGAAAAAGGGAGAATGGCCGATAGAAACATATAGTTGAACTCGCAGATCAAGAAAACCTCTTGTGGTTAAATCATCTAGCATCTTCCAGGGAGAAACAAGAAACCCATTTTGAATTTCAAGAAGAGGGGGTGAGTTTAAAAACACTCAATAATTTCAATACTATAGACTCCCATGATTTTTATGGAGTACCCATAATTAGTCTCTGCTAAAGAATTATGGGTACCTTAAAAATCATGAGTTAGTAATGAAAATGTAAGATGTCACAAGGCCAAAATAAAAAAATTGTATGAAAACTGCTTCCAAAATATAAAGCAACCAAATTTAGTGGCATAATAAGAGAGAACATTGTGGCAATATTCTTAAATAATGGTGATTGAAAGGGTTGGAAAAGGGTAAGTGGGGAGAGGAGTCAATGATCCATGGTACATTTGATGAAAGAAAAAAAATCAATTTTTTTACAACCTCATAGAGGAAGCTTTGAGGCCATAATTTGAAGAATTTCTTGCTATCTTAGATGGGCAAGGCATGGCAATTGGAAAGAGGCAAAATCAATGTACATTTGGAGAGGGTGGACACAGCATCCGTGAGGGAAGATACCATGACAAAATTTCTAATGTAGAATGAGATATAGACGTTGTTCTTAAGGAAATGACCTCAAATCATATGTGATTTGTTTCAAAGGGTTATCCCATTTATAACACCTACAACTATTATGATAAAGAAGTTCATAGAAAAATAAAGCAAAGCTAAAAATGAGGGTCAAGAATTATGGTGAATGGCCCCGTCTCTCTAACATCAGTTTTCAGAAATTCAGCTTTGATCATTGGAAAATGAGTCATTGCCTTATGCCCATGTCCACATCTGTGCACCACTCCGCTTGAGGTTACTCTCAAAGTTAAATATGAAATTCAAGAAAGGAACAAGTGAATGTTAGAAAAAGGGAGAATTGTAAGATATAAAACAAGCATAGTTGAGTTTTCCGCAGGATCACAAACAATTGTGGTTAAATCATCTCGATCTTTTAGAGGGTATGTGACAAGAAATCCACTTTGAATTTCAATAAGATGGGGAGCCAAAACCACACACTCAATAATTTTAAAAGTTGCATGCAGAACTCATGATTTTCACGATCACCTATAATCATTTTTTCATACACAATTATGGGTACTCCAGGAAAATCATGAGTTACATAAATTATGTAAGATGTCACAAGGTTAAAATAAAAAAATAATAAGAAAACTTCTTCCAAAATATAAAGCAGCTGAATTCATTGGCATAAGAAGAGAGATCATTGTGGAAATGCTTTAGGTGTAGCTTTAAATTTTAATTCATGGTTTAGAATATTTCTTAAAGCATGGTGGTTGAAAGGATTGGAAAAGGGTAAGTGGAGAGAGGAGTCAACACTACATGGTACATTTGATGAAAGAAAAAAAAATCAAATTTTTTTACAAGCTTACAGAGGAAGCTTTGAGGCCATAATTTGAAGAAGTTGCTACTATCTTAGATGGAGAAGGCAACATATAATTGGAAAGAGAAAACACTGCTGATACATTTGGAGAGGGTACTGCAGATCCAGAGGGAAGATACCATGACAACCCTGATGTAGAATGAGATCTAGACGCTTTTCTCAAGGAAAACAATATCAAATCATATGTGGTGTGTTTTAGTGGCTCTCCCATTTATAACACCTACAAATATTATGATAAAGAAGTTCATGGAAAAATAAAGCAACATAAAAATGAGGGTCAAGAATTCTGGTGAATGGCCTTTTCCTTGACATATTTTGGTAGAAATTTAGTTTGATCATTAAAAAATGAGTCACTGCCTTGTGTCCAGGTCCACATTTAGACACCACTCTAGCTTGAGGTTACTCTTGTAAAGTTAAATAGTGAACAAGTGGATGTTAGAAAAAGGGGAGAATGGTCAGATAGAAACAATATAGTTTAATTTTCTGGCAACACTGAAGAAAAATCTTGTGGTTAAATCATCTCAACATCTTTGAGGGAGTAGTAGACAAGAAATCCATTTTGAATTTCAATAAGAGTGGGGAGCGAAAAAATGACATCATTAGTGAGGGACTGGTAGATGATGGTGAGGCTGATGATATTCATTCCAACATTGTTTTCACGCAGAGACACAATTTATGAGGATGAGTTTCTTCCTATGAAAAAGGCTCCACCTTATCCTACAACACTTGCATTAAATTTGAGGAAGCAGAACAAGTACTGTATGCTCCTAGATAGTTTCAAGGGAAGAATTTCAGTTTTGGATAGATATTCATGGGCTGGAAGATTTTATGATGGCCATTTTCAAATATGTGCACTCATAAGCTATCTCAATTTTGAACTATGATGGAATTTGTGTTGGGTTGAACACCCATCAACGTGGGGCATGAAAAAGATCTCTGGACCCTGTTCGTGCATAGGGAATTGAGGATTATAGCACTATGTTATCATGTAGAGACGCAAGTTATGAGAATGAGTTTCTTCCTATGACAAAGGCTCCACCTTATCCTACAACACTTGAATTAAATATGAGGTAGCAAAACTAGTAATGTATGCTACTAAATAGTTGCAAGGGAAGTATTTCAGTTTTGGAGAGATATTCATGGGTTGGAAGTATTTATGATGGCCATTTGAAAAAATGTGCACTCAGAAGTTATCTCAGTTTTGAAGTATGATGGAATTTGTGTTGGGTTGCACAACAATCAATGTGGGGTGTGACAAAGACCTTTGGACCCTATTCGTGCACAGGGAATTGAGAATGTCCTTGAATTGAGGATTCCAACACTATGTGCACTCAGAAGTTATCTTAGTTTTGAAGAATGATGGAATTTGAGCTAGGTTGCATACCCATCAATGTGGGTTGTGAAAAATATCTCTAGACCCTGTTTGTGCACAAGGAATTGAGGATGTCCTTGAATTCAAGATTCCAACACCATGTTTTCATGCATAGACAAAAGTTATGAGGACGAGTATATTCCTATGACAAAGGCTCGACCTTATCCTACAACACTTGAATTAAATTTGAGGCAGTATAACCAATATTGTATGCTCCCAGATAGTTGCAAGGGAAGCATTTCAATTTTGGAGAGATATTCATGGGTTGGAAGTCTTTATGATGGCCATTTGTAAAAATTTGCACTCAAAAGTTATCTCATATTTGAAATATGATGGAATTTGTGTTGGTTTTCACACCTATAAATGTGGGGTGTGAAAAGATCTATGGACCATGTTCATGCATAGGGAATTGAGGATGTCCTTGAATTGAGGATTCCAACAAAAATGTGCACTCAAAAGTTATATTAATTTTAAGTACGATGGAATTTGCATTGGGTTGCACACCCATCAATGTGGGGTGTGACAAAGATCTCTGGACCCTATTCGTGCACAGGGAATTGAGGATGTCCTTGAATTGAGGATTCCAGCACCATGTTTTCACACGATCTTCTCTGATAATTTGAAGATTATTATCTTCAAGAGGAGAGAGCCCCTTCCCCTCCTTCACATATCTCCCAATCCATTTTGGCACGTACACCTCCCTCAAAATAAATTACTATCAATCGACATTGAACCTTACACTTGGTGGCCACACACCTCCTTCCTCCACAATAATCCTAGCCATCTTCCCACTTAGGTATCCTCTACCCATTCCTCTTGTCTCCTCTCTATTTGATGCACATAATGAATAGTAATCATATTTAAATCACTACTTATGCAAGGTCATGGTAATTTTTTGATAATCATGTCTCTTAGAGACTCATGCACTATGCAGCAAGAAGCATTTGTATATATAAGAGAAATACTGAGAAGATATTATCAAAAACATTTAATAAGATTTGAATGTAAATTTATCACAATCAACTATGAAAAATTTCAAGAGTCTATCCTCCTAACCACCTCTATCAATATAATTCCTTGTTAAGCAAAATAGAAAATCATTTTTTAATGAAAGTGTTATATTGTGGATCAAGGATACAACATCTTTCTTACTCAAGTAAGGTTCTAATCTTATTTTGAGGGTGAAGCAATGTAGAAAAGAGAGACTTGTAATAAAACTCCACATACAATATTATAACTATTATAATACATTAAATAATTAATATTTCTAATATGAAATATCAAAACCCTAATATAAAAAGCACATAATAAAGGGCACATCCAAGGTTGGAAGGAGTGAGAGAGTGTTTGAGAGTGAGATTGTCAAGAGCATCATTTTCCCAAATCCTCAAGACTCTATGTGTGTGTGTGTGTAGAGAGAGAGAGAGAGAGAGAGAGAGAGAGAGAGAGAGAGATTATATTGCATTTATATTCATAAAAAATATCTAGAATGTCAAATTGGTTGTAGAATTTATGAAAACCTACATATTTGTACATCAATAAAGATAGAAATGGAATCCATAGTACATTAATGATTAATCATTCAAGCATCAAACTTCTAGAAACTAAATTCTATAAATTACAAGCAAACAGACAGTTTTTTAAGCCAAATAATAGAAGCTAGACCATAGCTACAATGTGCAAGAGATGAATAGTGCATATGTGGAAGAGAATTCAATGGAAACAAAAATGAGTAGTACATGTCAATCTAACAGAGACTATGAGAAATCTCAATGGGAGGATGATAAAGTATCAAGAAGAGAATAGCCATGTGATCAAATAACTGTTGTAGAGTTAGCTAGTAGAGATGAAAATGTCACTAAAAAATAATTGGTATGGAAGTAAATATTCCAAAAGAATATCTAGAGGATCTAGAAAATCTTTTGATCCAACTTCTCAAATTCATCAAAATGATCTTATAACATATGTAAGAGCAAAACATCCCAATGATATAGCCTTCAAAGAAATATTAAGGGAGCCAAATCACTTAGGCTCAATGGTGAAAATAAATTTTCTATGTAAAGACTCAATATTAATTTGTGAAGGTATATTGTTAAGGTATTTTTCAATGTTTAACGATAGAGTGATTTTTGTCATTGAGAGAGCAACACCACTACAATTTTCTTACGTGGTTATCCAGTATGACCATGACGTTGGAATTCTGGATATCTGTGATGACATGTTGGTAGGATTCGATATGAGAGATCCGTAGGAGCTCTTGGTTGCGCGTGGCTACTCTGGTTGATGCAGAACTCAAGTTAAGAGGCGAATTTCTAGGCAATGATAAGATTAGAAAGGGATGGATCGGTGACCTGAAAATGGCCCATGTGAGGTGCACACAATTGAAGCTGAGGGAGATAATGTTGTTGGTAATGTATTGCAGAGGTTGGGTGTTGAGGCCCTTAGAGAGTTTGAGAGTTTGACATAGCTTATGCGCATACATTCAGAAATATGCTTTATTCATAGCGAGATAAACTTTCCAAATTTTGTATTCCTTAAATGTACCTTTACACCTTTAAAAGCAATTACTAGATTATTAAAACTACATTTTTTAATCCTCATGTGTTTAATATATTCGAACTTAAAAGTCATATTGACTATTTGAAAATTTTAAAATTTCATAAAAGATAGTGTTACTAATTGAGTTATTGACTCTCACCCTTCCAATAATCCTTTATTTAGTGCATGCGCTTGAAATTCGACTGCTTATTTTTCATGATTGAGATACTAGCCAGCTATTCATCTGCTTACAAAATTTCCTTCATCAACGACGATGATTAGCAATGGGTCCAGAATGAATGAGTGATTGGTTCGGGAAGGCACCGGGACAACCATCATTTTGAAGGAGAATACGTGAAGTTAGTTTTAGAATGTCGGGTTGCATTTGGTTGGGGATAGAACGGAATCATAAGTATGGGTGAAAGAATAAATTCTGTTCTTTAAATTTTCTCATCTCTGATGCTATAATTTTTCACAATAGACGATAAAAAGATATTGTAGGCACATCATAGTCTGACATTGAGAAGCAATGCTAATCAAATACAAAACAATATAGAATATACAATCAAAGTACAATTTGTTGCAAAAGCTAATTTTCATGGCAACTCATTCTATTCTAGTTTAGAGAAAATCTCATTCTATTCTAGTTTAGACAAAAAAAAATAATAGGAAAGAAACGATTGACTCCAGAAGCTCTCATTTCAAGTCATTTCATTCATTTTAATGTAATTACGTCCCTTTTTCTGCTCTTATCTCAGAAATCAGAAACAGGGAGGGGAACATGAGAGTCGTCACCATTGGCCAATGAAAATGCCACCGTAGATGAGACCTGTGAGGCCACCTTCGAATGATCTGATGAGAGGGAAAACCCAGCACACCGAGTTGCCGATGAAGTCTCCGCTCACAATGCAGGACTGAAGGAGCGAACGGGGTTCATGGAGCCACTGGAGAAGGGACCGGTTCCATGTGACCCGTCCAGTTCACGCACACAAACTTCACTCACCTACCACTTGTTTGATCCACAATCCATCGTGAACGAACTTGCAGGGGAAGCGAGTATGCCAAGCCACACAACAAAAACACCACCAATAGAATTACCTACCTACTCATTGTCGGTCGGATCCTCCTTTTCTTGTAATCTCCTGTGATTGAATTTGAATTGAAACCTCTTGAAGTAGGCCCCGATTTTTCTTGGCTTTCACGAAAACCATGGTTGTGGATCTCCTCTGTCTCGCTATGGCCTTCTAATCCCTCCTCATTCATCAAAGTTAAATTCTAGACTGGGGTGCTACTAGTGGAGTCACTTGTATTGGACCGATTGAGTGAACTGTGGATAGACTGAGTCAACTATGAAATCATGGAAGAGGGCCATGTTCTGCTTCTTCTGCTACAATGGAATCTCAATCGGGTGGAGATAGTTTGTTTGTACAAGTAGATGGGTTGGAATACACCCTCAATGATGTATCCAAAGGTGAGTTAATCTCGGTTTCTATTCTATTTCTTCAAACAATATTCTAAGATTAATCTAGGTTGCTATTCTATTTCTTCAAACAATATTCTAACCACAACGTACAGTAGCAGAGAAATAAATGGGAAGAGTACCTTGTTGATGGAATTGAACTCAAACTAGAAGGTGGATCTTGATGGTGGTTTGTGTGGGTAGTGCCAATCCGTGTGATTTGCTTCCTGAGAAGCACAACCATTGTCGGGCTTTCCACTGAACGCGTGACCGCCAGACACATGAACAAGCTTTAGGGCAAGAGCATTTGCAGATATTTAACAACGCCTCTTTGTGACCTCTCTGCTCATTGTTGGCATTCATGAGATGCATTATTAGGGATAAAACATTGCAGAAGAGGGTTTTTATAAACCCCTCTAGGAGACTTAAATATTTGTTATGTTCTCGCCTAAAACTCTTTTTCTTTGTTTTGGGTTGGGTATGATTTTTATTTTATTTTATATTGTAACCCTTAACATTTGTTTGGTTTTATTTATTTTTCTATGCAAAAGTGAAACTTTAAAATCATTGCTTTCAATTTAAATTAAGATTCTTAATATACAATGGATTAAAGTGGGGATGGGAAATTGTGGTATTGAACTAATTATTTTTAATTAAAATTTATAAATTATGTAAATAAAAATAAATTATTTTAAATAATTAGTGGTAATTTATGGTAAATATGTAAAAATTAAAAGGTAAACACAATAAGTTGATTTCCTAGTAATTAAGATAAATAAATATTATTGACTTCTACAATTTGTTATGTTGAGAGATGGCAATTTGGACCATGCCCAAATCACCAAGATTGTTCCTTGTTACACACATGGCCAATGTGAAATACCAAACCATGGAAACATTGAAATTGAAATTGAAATTGATATTCCATAAAGAAAAAATAGGTCAAGCTAGAGATTATACCCATCATGAGAAGCCCATATAAAAAGGTGGGGTGTGTGGGCAAGAGGCCCCAAGAAGATGAGAAATAAATAACCATTGAAGTGAACTAGAAAACTAGTAAACTAATCACCATAAATGAAACAACAACATATCAAAACCTAGGCATACAAGAAGTTTATCCCAAGAAGAAAAAAAACAAGCATTAAAAAAATAATGAGACAATAATGGAGGAACACAAAAAACCATGTCCAAATAGAAGTAAAATTGCAACCAAAAGAGTAGGGAGAATGTGGGCATTGTTGTACTGTACAACAACCCTCCCCATTTCTAAAATTTTATATTAAATTTCAATAAGAAATAGGTCCCCTTTTTCTTTCCTGCTTAGATAGGAATAAAAATTTGAGTAAATCTGATTATCATAGAAAAACAATAAAAAGATCCATTGTTAAAAAACACACAAAAGCATCATTTGCATATCGCTTATCCCAAATGCAAATAAACAAATATGATACGAAAGTAATTTCGATCTAATCAAATCATAAGACTTATATCGCATCGCACAAAGTCTAAATTTTAACCTTTCAAAAAGTTCAATGCGATAAATTAAATCGCAAATTGCAAATAGGAGAAGTATTACATTTCTAATATTCTCTTCAAAAGCTCCGATGCGATGAGACTTATCGGTAATCGCATTTCGGGTAAGTCATGTTTCATTAGGTTTATTTGAGAAACTCCGATGCGATGTAATTTCAATCGCAATCCCATTTCAGAGAAACAATATCACAATTGTTTGTTTTATAAACGTCTCGACGCGATGGACCCCACTACAATCACAATCGCATTTCGGGAAAGTCACATTACAATACAATTCCATTGGAAAGTTCTGATGCGATAAACCATTTGTTATCATCAATCACTATTCATATTTCGCACATCGACAATTCACAATCGGAAGTTCCAAAAGGTAAATATTGCATCAAGATTTTGATATAGCCGATCCCTGATGTACGATTATCATTAAACAAAAATCAAATGAATTATGACAAGTAATGTGTGAATGTGACTTTCCTTAAGGGAATTGAATTTTAATACAGAGATAATCAATTTAGAATTATGAAGAAAATCTTTCGCAAATTTGTTCTTAAATAATTTCCATTTTACTTAATGATGTTTATTCTGACTCAATTTCTTCCCACTTCTAAGAATGTTTTCTTATTTATAGAGCCGTAGAACAACACTTTTTCTTATCTGTAGAACCATCAAGACAATACCAGAAAGATAAAATGTCAAAAAAGCTTAAGAAATCGAGAGCTGCTGCCGTCGAAAAAGTTACCATCATGCCAAAGGAAAAGCCAGTCAAAATAAAGCTAGTTACAGATACTACATGTCAGGGTCTAGGAAATATTTCGTGGGAAGAATTTTATAACTTGCTTGAAGCAAAAAACCCTACAGTAACAGAAGTAAAGGCGACGGTTCTAGATGAAGAATCAGATTTAGATGATAGTCCCCTTAAAGAACTGACAAACTCTTTTCTCCATAGAATTGCAGCTCGCGCAAATGTATTTCCATACTATGATCTAATAAGATGGGTAATAGAAACCACAACCATCACAGACAGAACATTTTTCGCAGTTGGAGGAAATATGTTTGGATCCTTTAGAGCAGAAGACATTAAGGCAATGTACCATCTTCCAGAACCTCAAAACACCTACAACAAAGCCTTCATAGAAGATTTCGCTTCAAGCAACGAGATAGAATCAGACCCTATTAGGCAATGGAGACAAGCTACATACAAACATAAGCATGATACCTCAGGTATGTATTCTGTAGAGTCTCTCGCACCTCCGTATTGCTACGCTGCTGCCATGATGTACAGAATTTTTGGGAGTGATAATTTTGCAAGGTTTTCTATTCAAATGGTACCCCTGATTAAGGCCGCTATAGGTTCCATTATTATGGATTGGTCAGTTATTATATCTGATAAAATAGCAAATAAAATTTTGGATTATAGGAGAAATAAGCATACTGGAACTACACCCCCATTTCATTTATGTGCTTACATTTTAGATGCCTTATGCTTTAATTCTGAGTTTCCTATTTTTGGATGGAAATGGACTCCTCAGGATCCTACTCCTATACACATCTGTCATAAATATTTGTGGAAATCCCATTTCAAGAACCATGTATACATATTTTTCCATGGCTACATGTTGCCCATTTATCAAGCTATTTTTAACCAACCCCATCCTCGACTCTCAGATAAGGCAAAACTTAATTTAACCCCAATCGGAAATTGGTTCAGGGAAGAAAAGTTCACCTATATCAGGGTATTTGGAAGCATTGATGAACCTCACGTCTTGCACTTATATGTCCCCGATAAACTATTGGCTCAAGAAATAGCTTACTAGTTGGCCGAAAAGGGAATGTCCAGAATTTTAAAGAATTCTAAAAAATTGATGTGGCCTACATTTCCTTTCCAAAGTGGAACTTATACCCTCAATGATTTCAAGCATGCAGAAAAGGAAGCGTTTAAGATAAAACAACTCAAGCTTGCAACTGTTCCCAGTAGGCAATATGATCCAAATGAAGTTGCATTCAACTTCACATCTATGGTGAAAATTTCTAAATTTGAGCATGAAATTGATGATTTTGATGACCTATTTGTCTCGAATGAGAAATTTTCACAAGTTTATGATTCAGCGAAATCAAAGTTTCAAGCAGAGGATATGAATAAGTTTTTACAGTTTAGAAGCAAAAGACTGCTTACGGTTCCCCTTGACCAGTTAAAGACTACTTTACAAGAAGAAGTGAGTACTGAAATAGAACAAAATAAAGAGGATATAGGTAGAAAAATTGATGTACAGGTAGAGAAGCAGGATAAAGGAAGAAAAATTGATGTACAAGTAGAGAAAGAAGATACAAGCAGCAAGCCTAATGATCAACTTGAAAAAGAGAAGACCAGTGAGAAAGAGGGAGATTCTGCTGAAAATCATATTAATGAACAATTGTTAAAAGAATATGAACAATTTTCTCAATAGATAGGAGAGCAAGGCAATTCTCAAATTAATAACATTTACTGTCAAGATATTGAGATCATTCCTGAGGACCCATCCGAAGAAATTGTACTAAAAGTTGAAGACATACCCCCTCTAGATATATTTTACAACCCTAAGCATAGAGTTGTAGTAAGAAAACAAATAAAGAGAAGGAGGATTGATCAAGGACCACTTTTAACTCCCCAGGTTGAACTAATAAATAAAGTTTGGAAACATTCTAAAGTAGATCCTTCAGAGGATCTAACCAAACTATCCCAATATGCAGGGGCTTATAGTGCAGCCAAAATGGATAAAACTACTGAGGTTACTCAATTGGTAAAACAAAAGGAGTTGCAGATAGAATTATTATAAGAAAGGACAACAAATGATCATCAAAGTATATCACAGTTAGAGCAGCAACTGGAAGAAGAAAGACTGAGAATTAAGCAACTAGAAGAATAAATGAACATTGAAAAGCAAAAGCTTAATAAAAAAGCTTTAAACAAACAACAACAGTTGTCCCAGGAAGTAACAAAATTGTAGACATTGCTGCAAAATGAGAAAACTTCCAAATAAGAGCAAAGTATAATATTTCAAGCAAAAATGGATAAATTCAAAGATTATCCTAAAGTGGACCAGTTCAAAACAGAAGCCCTTGAAGTGAGTAAGTTGTTGTCCCAAAAATTGTGTGATCTATGCCAGAAAATATCACAAGCTGAACCCCTTTGTGATATAGCATCATCCCTCATCAACGAAGCAGTCAATACAAGATTAGAATTTGAAAGCACCGATGAGAAGATTTCAGAATTTATCACATGGCAGGAAATAGGACAGGGTAAAATTGAAAATCTTCCTAGAATTGAAGCACCACATAAAGAAATTATATTTGTTGAGTGGGAAACTCAAATGATTAAAGAAGATCGTGCTACTTATAGAGCAAAGAATATAATGAATAATTTGACACAGCTAGTTAATGATAGTCTATATGCAGAAAATTTAATTTCAGATTGCACTCCAGGATAGTTGCCGAAGGTCAAAGAAATAGATAAAAGGTGGAAACAGGAATTAATCAGTAAAGAGAAAAAGATCAATAAAACACAAGGAATTACATGGGATGACTTATGGTCCCATTTGATCAAAGCATACAGTCAGCAGATGGCAACCAAATGTCTTTCTAGTGCCATCAATTATATCATCCCGGAACTTTCTGATGCCGCATACACCAGTCAACTGCATTCTCGGCTGAGTCACCCAAATGAAGTGAAAGATATGCTCAAGATCTGCCAGCTTCGCACATTAGATATTATGGAAATCCAATGAACCTGTTTTATTGAAGATCACAATTCTATTTTTGGATCTCCGATGATCTTTCTTAGAAATAGTTTTAGTTCATTTGTTTTTGAATTTCCTATTTAAACCCCTTTCAGGCATTTTAGAAAGGGTCCTGAATTTGTAATATTTTGGGCTTGGATAATACATTTCTGTAGTCCTTGACTATCTTATTTTTATAGAAGGATCACATCCTATGATTTTATGGTGAATTATTTTTGAGAGTTGCATTTCTGTACCTTGAGGATTGTTCTAAGTTAAAAAGCAGGATCAAAATATCAAATTTCATCAGGAAGATATCAAATGTATTTGGTATTTCTATTGATTACGTTTTATTCTCTTTATGTAATGAAATATTCTCATTGAAATTTTCTATTGTTTATATATAATTGTTTCTTAAATATTTCTTTATCATATCATTTCTGAAGATACAGAAATATCATCTTTCATAGTGTGTGTAAATGATATAAATTTATGAGTGCGATGTGCTATTATAATTCTGTTTAATTTCTTAAACATAGTTATCATTATATGATACTGCATCTTTCTTTTAAGTAAATAATACATTTTCATGGTTATTTGTTTAAATGAAATAATCTATAAGTCGTATTCATATTTAAATACTCGGGTTAGTTTTAGAGTTATTTGCAATTCATTAATTAAGTTAGACAGATTAGCTTAATTATTTTGTTTCATTATCCACTTGCAAAAACATCCCATCATCAATCCATTCATTATTAGGAAACTGGTCCTATAAATCCAGTCGTAGCCAACATCCCAAACGGAGGAGGATTTGTTCTAAGGTCTAGATCGGGTGGTTTTCTCCCAATGTTTGAAGCAACGATTTTCGAGGCTTCAACATTTTTGGCACTAGAAGGAGGGCCTAAGCTATGAATGGCAAGTAAATCCAAATCTACAAGCCATTCCAAGAGCAATTCACCCTCATCACCTTCTTCAATTTCTTCAATATCTCAAATCTCTAGAGAAGAAATTGAGAAAAACATCAACACACCCACTACCAAAGCTTTAGATCTATCAGCCAATCAACCTGCTAAGTCCCCTGAAGTACAATCTTTAATTCATAAAATCAAAGGGTTCTCATTATCTTTATAAGAGTCTGAGTTATCCAAAGGTAGTGTTACTTCACAATTCATATCTTCAAAACCTCTTACTAGGTCACAAAGTGAAAAACTTGGTATTCCTCCAAAGGAATTTCCTTTACCTAGTCAAGTTAAAACTAGAAAAACATCATCAGAACCAGATAGTGATATTATTTCCTCATCACAAACTCACTCATCTGCTTCCCAAACCCAAACCCAAAAGAGTAAAGTTATCTCAACAACATCTACTCAAACACCAACTGTCTCTTCAAGTCCCTCAACTGTTATCACAACAATGGCACAAACACCATGGACTAATCTAGGAGCTGTTGAAATGCTTGCACCTTTGCATGCATTACCAGATCATCTTGAAAAATGGCTACCAAAATTTAGTCTTGACCTTGGCATACAAGCAGAAGAACACATTAATAACTTTATGTTGTCTATAAATTTAAATGCAGTAGAACATGAAGATGTTGTGGTAAGATTATTCCCTTTTACTTTGCAAGGGGCCGCAGGATATTGGTATTTTTCATTACCATCAGGATCTATTACAAGTTGGGATATGTTATAGGAACATTTCTTAACCAAATTTGGAGATGATAGATCAATAGCGACTTTAATTAATGATCTCTCCAATTTGAGAGAAAAATCCAGAGAACCCATCAAAGATTTTAATTCCCGATTCAACAAACTTTTGAATAAAATTCCTACAACATCAAAACCCAGTGAGCAAGTCTGAAGTGAATGGTATATAACAGATTTGCCTTCAAATATAGCTATCTTTGTAGATAGAGCTGCTAAACCTACCTTAGCTGAAAACATGAAAGAAGCAATTGCAGTAGAAAGATGGATTATTGCTTTAGATAAAAAGAATGCTAATGAGGAAAGAAAATCCAAAAAAACTATTTTCAAGGATGATTTAAAGAAGAAAACACATAGGGATCCATATGATATGGAAGGATTACAGAAAGTCTTGAAGACTATGTCCAATGAAATGGTTGAAATTAAAAAACTAGTAGAAACTTCCACCAATAGACCCTTTAGAAAATTCAAAAGAAATCATACAACTGAATCCAAACCACCCAATTCAATATCTAATGCAGAGTCAGATTTAGAGGAAGATGAAGAAGAAGATACACCTCCATTATCAGAAGAAGAAGAAGAAGAGGAAATATCTGAATTACATGGGATGTGGGATTTAATTTTGTCTATTTTAGACAATGAGAAGGAACAAGAAGCCCTGCCAGTAAGTAAAAGAAGTAAAGCTACAACAGAACTTGTTCAAATAGTTCCCAAGAAGAAAAGTTCAACTCCGACTACCAAAGACAAAACCCCTGTAAAGAAAGCCTCTCCTTTACCTACTCAAAATCAACCATCATCTTCTAATCCTCCTACAACAACATCTAAGACTCTGGTAGTGTCTGATTCTATGGATTATAACATTATTGAAGACATGAAAAAGACCAGAGCAAATATTTCTTTACATGAACTCAACAAACTCAAGCATCAATAGAAGTTGTTGTTGAAAGAATTAAATGCAACTCCTCTTTCTCCTCTACCAAATGGTGTAATTTCCATAGCAGCTAAAGGATCAGGTAAGCCACCAGATAAAGTAGATGCTACTGATACTGTTCTTATTGGAGATAGATACTGTTCTTGAATTATGAGATATATAACAAGAATTTACATAACTGCTTGATAGATTCAGAAGCATCATCAAATATAATGCCTACTTCAGTCTGCTCAAAATTAAACATTGAACCCCAAAAATCTGCAGTTCATATTGTTCAATTATATCGGACTAAAGTGCAAGTTGTGGGAGAAATTAATGCAGTCAGTATTAGGTTAGCCTTTGATCCTAGGATAGTCCAGAGAATTGATATTCTTATTACAGATATTCCTGATTTTTATGGATTAGTGTTGAGCAGGGATTGGTCTGCAAAGCTTAACGATTATATCGCCACTGATTATTCTCACATGTGGCTTCCCCACAAAGGGAAACCTAATCAAATCAAGGTTGAGCGATAAAAAAAAATGATGCATACTGTAACAGAATTTGAATAAGAGAATCAACCTGTAGCTTTTAATAATAACATTCTCGGAGGTTATTCTGCTGAATCATTCCTTGGAAATTTCACAACACTTAAATCACCTTTTTCTGTAAATACTTTTACTTCACAAATTGAAATTTTTTCACAAACCGATTCCTCAAGATGCGTTAATATTTATGATAAATCTGTAAATAAACCTGTAGATAAGTCTTTATTTTGGTCTTTCTATTTTGATGGATCCAAATCTAATGATGGCGCAGGAGCAGGATGCATTTTAGTTGATCTAGAAGGAGAAAAAACTATGTTGTCATGTAGACTAGAATTTGAGTGCACAAACAACACTGCAGAATATGAAGCCTTGATCCAAGGGATTTATAAAGCAATAGGATTGAATGTTAAATACCTAAAAGTATATGGTGATTCTGAAATTGTGATCAGACAGGTAAGGAACACCATTCATTGTCTTTCAGGTCATCTTAAACATTATCAATCTCTTGTTCAAGATCTTACCACTCAATTTTTAGCATTCAATATCTCTTCTATCCCAGAACTCGGAATTTAGCAGCTGATTTATTAGCTAATGTTGCTTCCAAGCTTCTTCCAGCTGAAGATTATAGTCCAGATAGGTTTTCAGTTGAATTAATTTTTCGACCTTCTGTACCTGATAATGTCACCAATTGGAGAGTATTCTATCATGATGAAGATATTTTAAATTTCTTGACTTCAGAAAAATCTTATGATGACCAATTAATTGATGACAGTGATCACGATCTTCAAAACACATCAAAATAAAATGAAAATCCTATTCCCAAATTTGTAGTTAAACTTGAAGATCTATATGATATCAAAGATAGATTCAAAAATGTTACCAATGCCAAACTTCAAAGCTCTACTTTGAAGTTTGAATTAGTAAATCTTGGTACTGAGTCTAAACCACAAAATGTTAATTTAGGACTCGAGTTAACTTCAAAGGAAAGGATCACTTTCATCAAGCTTCTGAATAAGTACAAAAATGTCTTTTCTTGGAATTATGAAGATTTGAAAACTTATGATACTTCTGTCATTCAACATACAATTCCAATGCTTCCTGATGTAAAACCAGTACAACAGAAGTTAAGAAAAATTTATCCCAACCTAGAAATTCAAATCAAGACAGAATTGAATAAAATTTTGAAGGTGAAAATTAATTTTCTTGTAAGACATTCCAATTGGGTCTTAAACATGGTGCCTGTCCGGAAGAAGAATGGAGATATTAGGATCTGTATTGATTTTAGAAATCTAAACAAGGCATGTCAAAAGGATAACTTCCCATTACCAACAATGGAACAAATACTTCAAAGAGTAGCTGGCTCAGAACTAATGTATTTTCTTGATGGTTTTTCAGGTTATAATCAAATATTGGTACATCCTGTTGATAGGCTGAAAACTACCTTCAGAACCAAGTGGGGAACATATGCCTACCAAAAAATGCCTTTTGGTTTGATAAATGCAGGAGCTACTTTCCAGAGAGCCATGGATATAGCATTCAAGGGTTTGATTAATAGATCAGTTGTTATCTATCTTGATGACATAACTGTATTTTCAAAGAAAAGAGATAATCATCTGCATGATTTGAAATAGATATTTGAACGATGTAGAAGGTTTGGTATTTCTTTAAATCCAAATAAATCTTTCTTTGCTCTAAATGAAGGAAAGCTCTTAGGATTTGTTGTGTCTAAAGATGGCATATATATTGACCCTGATAGAGTAAAATAAAATTCTGATATTGCCTTAACATATAATAAGAAGTCCATGCAATCCTTTTTGGGACAGATCAATTTTGTGAAGAGATTTATTCCTGATTTTTCTCAAATAGTTTTACCTTTGCAGAATATGATTAAGAAAATTTTAGTTTTCAAATGGGGACATAAAGAAAAAGAAGCCTTTGATTCAATCAAACAAGCAATCATCAATTCACCTACATTGAATACCCCTGATTTTTCAAAACATTTCATTTTGTATATTTTGGCTACTGAAACATCCTATGTTGCCGTTTTGACACAACCCAATGAGCAACAAGTAGAAGCACCAATATCTTTCTTTAGTTCAAATCTGCAAGGAGTTGAACTTAACTACTTTGATCTAGAAAAACAAGCCTTTGTTGTGTTTAAATCAATCAAACATTTTAGACCATTTCTCCTAAAGACACATACAAAAATTATTGTCCCATTCTCTGCAGTGAGACAATTGTTAGTACAAAAGGAAGTAGGAGAAAAGAGAGCCAATTGGATAACAATTTTATAAGAATATGATATTGATATTAAGCCAGACAGAATTGTTAGAGGACAAGGTTTTTGCAGATTGTTAGCAGGAGCGTCCAACATACCAGAACATCAAGATCAAGATAATACTGCTCAAGTAAATCAGATAAGTGTTATAGATTTTGAATCTCAATATGCTGATCTGATCTTTTATTTAAAAAATGGGTATGCTCCTTCTAATCTTAGCTATAAAAACAAGTGCACTTTAAGATTAAAATCCAAACACTTCGAAATCATTGATGATGTGTTATTTAGAAGAAATTATGATTCCATTTTATTACAATGTCTTGAAAAAACTGAAGCACACAAGGAGTTGCAGGAATTACATAATGGACCAGCAGGTGGAAATTTTGGAGGAGAAACTACAACTCACAAAATAATCCATGCTGGTTACTATTGGCCTACCTTGTTCAAAGATGCACATGACTATGTAAGAAAATGCGAGATTTATTAAACTACTAGTGGGAGACAAAGGAAAACAACCTTTCCTTTACAACTAGTAAACATTGAGCAACCATTTGAACAATGGGGACTTGATATTATTGGAGAAATTGTTCCACATTCTTCTACGCAACACAGATACATCCTTACAGCAACGGATTACTTTACAAAGTGGGTAGAAGAAATTCCTTTAAAGGTAGCCAATTCTAATGCAATCATTGAATGCATTGATCAATTCATCATTACCAGGTTTGGTGTACCTAATGCCATTGTTTTTGACAATGCATCTTATTTTTCTGGAAATAATATAATGGAATTTGCAATCAAAAGAGGTTTCAAATTGAAAATTCAGCAAATTATTATCCAAAAGGTAATGGTTTAGTTGAATCAACTAATAAAAATCTCATCAAAATTATCAAAAGAACAATTGATCAGAATGCAAAGAATTGGCATAAGTCTTTAATTTTTGCACTATGGGCTGATCGCATAACTCACAAGGCTTCAATAGGTACTTCACCTTTTAATATAGTTTATGGAAAAGAAGATGTAATACCGTCAAACCTAGTACTTCCCATCTCTGGCCCTAGTTCAATTCATTGAAGAGAATCCTTCATCATCTATTCAATTAAGATTTGATCAAATTCTTAAATTAGAAGAAGATAGAGAGAAAGCTAAAAGTGTGCATACCAAACATCAACAATTCAAAAAATCTTCTTTTGATTTAAGTTCTACCGGATCCAAAACTTTGCAAATTGGTGATCTTGTTCTGAAATGGGACAAAGCACATGCAGATAAGGGTAAGCATACCAAATTTCAAAAGATGTGGCTTGGACCATTTTAGATTGTTGAAAAGATAGGCTCATCAACATTCATATTGCAAGATTTAACAGGAAAGAGAGAATCTCTTCCTGTGAATGGGCTTATTTTGAAAAAAATATTTTCTTAAGAAGGCAACCCCTTCTTACCTGTACATATTCCATTATGCAAGTTTTTTTGTTAAATAAATAAGGTTTTTAATAGTCTTTAATTAAATTTTTACTATTTGAAAATATCTTTAGAAAAAATATTGTAAATACTTATTTATGTAAATAAGAATTTTTAAGGAAGTGAATACAGTTTTGGTTAGTTAAATAAAATATTAAACTTTGAAAATGTATTTAAACATTTGCAAAATCTTCCGAAACCTTGAAAATATTGTAAATCATTATAGGTTTGTTAAGCAGAGAAAGGTTATCCATAAAAAGTAAAGACTTTTCCAATTTTGGCACTCAAAACTCTAAAAAATTGTCATCCGTTGACTCCTAAGGAGAAAATAATTCACCCCATCCATTAAGGTTATGATTTTTTATAATGTAATTCTAAGAAATTAACTGTCTAATATTAATAGATAAGAGGTCTCACCATGAGCCTGCTTACTATGATCATAAGAAGTAATTAAATTGAAATTACCACCACTGCATACCAAAACAGGGTAATGGCTTATAATCATAAGACAAGGGGTCTCATCACGAGCCAGCTTGTTAAGTTTAGATACAACTAGTGATTGGAATTGTTATCAACTGGCTACCAAACCAGAACAATGGCTTTTAAATTAAAAAAGAAAAAGAGAAAACACAAGATAGTATATCTTATGAATTTACCTTTTAAAGAGTCATGCTTTTAGATGGACGGGACAATGAATGATTAATGGTTAAAAGGTAACCCTGTCGAGACTATGAACGTTTGCAGGCAGTAGAGGAACTACCAATGACAATAGAGTAAATCACAAAGCTAAGAATAGAGAGGCCCCCTACTTTATCTTTACCAACCAATCAAAGCTTGATTAAACCAAAAAATGTTTTATTTTTGAGAAATTAAAAAGAGATTGTAAGTGATTTTTATTCTTTTTCAGAGTTAGATTTTATTTAATTTTTCCTAAGATAGTTTTCATTGTCTTTAAAACTTTTTACTTACTAAAAGTATAGTGTTCCTTTTATTTTTCAGAGATAACTGTTTCTTCCAGTGAATCGCCAATTGTTGTACAGAACAACAACCCTCCCCATTTCTAAATTTTTATATTAAATTTCAATAAGAAATAGGTCCCCTTTTTCTTTCCTTTTTAGATAGGAATAAAACATTGAGGAAATCCGATTATCATAGAAAAACAATAAAAAGATTCATTGTTAAAAAACACACAAAAGCATCATTCGCATATCGCTTATCCCAAATGCAAATAAACAAATATGATACCAAAGTAATTCCGATCTAATCAAATCATAAGACTTATATCGCATCGCACAAAGTCTAAATGTTAACCTTTCAAAAAGTCCAATGTGATAAAGTAAATCACAAATCGCAAATCGAAGAAGTATTACATTTTTAATATTCTCTTCAAAAGCTTCGATGTGATGAGACTTATCGGTAATCGCCTTTTGGGTATGTCATGTTTCATTAGGTCTATTTGAGAAACTTCGATGCGATGTAATTTCAATCACAATCGCATTTCGGAGAAACAATATCACAATTGTTTGTTTTATAAACGTCCCGACGCGATGGACCCCACTACAATCACAATCACATTTCGGGAAAGTCACATTACAATACAATTCCATTGCAAAGTTCCGATGCGATAAACCATTCATTATCATCAATCGCTATTCATATTTTGCACATCGGAAAATCGCAATCGGAAGTTCCAAAAGGTAAATATTGCATCAAGATTTTGATATAGCCTATCCTCAATGTACGCTATCATTAAACGAAAATCAAACAAATTATGACAAGTAATGCATGAATGTGACTTTCCTTAAGGGCATTGAATTTTAATACGAAGATAATCAATTTAGAATTATGAAGAAAATCTTTTGAAAATTTGTTCTTAAATAATTTCCTTTTTACTTAATGATGTTTATTCTAACTTAATTTCTTCCCGCTTCTAAGAAGGTTTTCTCATTTACAGAGCCGTAGAACAGCAATTTTGCTTATCCGTAGAACTGTCGAGACAATACCAGAAAGAGAAAATGTCAAAAAATCTTAAGAAATCGAGAGCTGCTGTCGTCGCAAAAGTTACCATCATGCCAAAGGAAAATCCAGTCAAAATAAAGCTAGTTACAGATACTACATGTCAGGGTCTAGGAAATATTTCCTGGGAAGAAGTTTATAACTTTCTTGAAGCAGAAAACCCTACAGTAACAGAAGTAAAGGCGACGATTCCAGATGAAGAATCATATTCAGATGATAGTCCCCTTAAAGAACTGACAAACTCTTTTCTCCATAGAATTGCAGTTAGCGCAAATGTATTTCCATACTATGATCTAATAATATGGGTAATAGAAACCACAACCATCACAAACAGAACATTTGTCACAGTTGGAGGAAAGATGTTTGGATCCTTTAGAGCAGAAGACATTAAGGCAATGTACCATCTGCCATAACCTCAGAACACCTACAACAAAGCCTTCATAGAAGATTTCGCTTCAAGCAACGAGATAGAATCAGACCCTATTAGGCAATGGAGACAAGCTCCAGACGAAAATAAAAATGAGACCTCAGGTATGTATTCTGAAGAGTCTCTCCCACCTCTGTATTTCTATGTTGCTGCCATGATGTGTAGACTTTTTGGGAGTGATAATTCTGCAAGGTTTTCTATTCAAATGGTACCCCTGATTGAGGCCACTGTAGGTTTTATTATTATGGATTGGTCAGTTATTCTATCTAATAAAATAGCAAATAAAATTCTGGATTATAGGAGAAATAAGCATATTGGAACTACACCCCCATTTCATTTATGTGCTTACATTTTAGATGCATTATGCTTTAATTCTGAGTTTCCTATTTTTGGATGGAAATGGAATCCTTAAGATCCTACTCCTATACACATCTATCATAAATATTTGTGGAAAGCCCATTTAAAGAACCATGTATACAGAGTTTTCCATGGCTATATGTTGCCCATTTATCAAGCTATTTTTAACTAACCCCCTCCTTGACTCTCAGATAAGGAAAAACTTGATTTAACCCCTATCGGAAATTGGTTCGAGGAAGAAGAGTTCACCTATATCAGGGTATTTGGAAGCGTTGCTGAACCTCACATCTTGCCCTTATATGTCCCCGATAAACTATTGGCTCAAGAAATAGCTTACCAGTTGATCGAAAAGGGAATTTCCAGAGTTTTAAAGAATTCTAAAAAATTGATGTGGCCTACAATTCCTTTCCAAAGTGGAACTTATACCCTCAATGATTTCAAGCATGCAGAAAAAGAAGCCTTTAAGATAAAACAAATCAAGCTTGCAACTGTTCCTAGTAGGCAATATGATCCAAATGAAGTTGCATTCAACTTCACATCTATGGTGAAAATTGCTAAATTTGAGCATGAAATTGGTGATTTTGATGACTTATTTGTCTCGATTGAGAAATTTTCACAGGTTTATGATTCAGCTAAATGAAAGTTTCAAGCAGAGGATATGAATAATTTTTTACAGTTTAGAAGCAAAAGACTGGTTACAGTTCCCCTTGACCAGTTAAAGACTACTTTACAAGAAGAAGAAAGTATTGAAATAGAACAAAATAAAGAGGATATAGGCAGAAAAATTGATGTACAGGTAGAGAAGCAGGATAAAGGCAGCAAAATTGATGTACAGGCAGAGAAAGAAGATACAAGTAGCAAGCCTAATGATCAACTTGAAAAAGAGAAGACCAGTGAGAAAGAGGGAGATTCTGCTGAAACTCATATTAATGAACAGTTGTTAAAATAATATGAACAATTTTCTCAACAGATAGGAGACCAAGGCAATTCTCAAATTAATAACATTGACTGTCAAGATATTGGGATCATTCCTGAGGACCCATCTGAAGAAATTGTACTAAAAGTTGAAGACATACCCCCTCTAGATATATTTTACAGCCCTAAGCATAGAGCTGTAGTAAGAAAACAAAGAAAGAGAAGGAGGATTGATCAAGGACCACTTTTAACTCCCCAGGTTGAACTAATGAATGTAGTTTGGAAACATTCTGAAGTAGATCCTTTAGAGGATATAACCAAACTATCCCAATATGCAGGGGCTTATAGTGCAGCCACAATGGATAAAGCTACTGAGGTTACTCAACTGGTAAAACAAAAGGAGTTGCAGATAGCATTATTAGAAAAAAGGACAAAAAATGATCAAAAAAGGATATCACAGTTAGAGCAGCAGCTGGAAGAAGAAATACTGAGAATTAAGCAACTAGAAGAACAACTGAACATTGAAAAGAAAAAGCTTAATCAGAAAGCTTTAAACAAACAACAACAATTGTCCCAGGAAGTAACAAAATTGCAGACATTGCTGCAAAATGAGAAAACTGCCAAAGAAGAGCAAAGTATAATATTTCAAGCAAAAATGGATAAATTCAAATATTATCCTAAAGTGGACTAGTTCAAAACAGAAGCCCTTGAAGTGAGTAAGTTGTTGTCCCAACAATTGGGTGATCTATGCCAGAAAATATCACAAGCTGAATCCCTCTGCGAAATAGCATCATCCCTCATCGACGAAGCAGTCAATACAAGATTAGAATTTGAAAGCGCGGATGAGAAGATTTCAGAATTTATTACATGGTAGGAAACATAATAGGGTAAAATTGCAAATCTTCCTAGAATTGAAGCATCGCATAAAGAAATTCTATTTGCTGAGTGGGAAACTCAAATTATTAAAGAAGATCATGCTACTTCTAGAGGAAAGACTATAATGAATAATTTGACATAGCTGGTTAATGATAGTCTATATGCAGCAAAATTAATTTTAGATTGCACTCCAGGATAGTTGCCGAAGGTCAAAGAAATAGATAAAAGGTGGAAACAAGAATTAATCAGTAAAGAGCAAAAAATCAATAAAACACAAGGAATTATATGGGATGACTTATGGTCCCATTTGATCAAACCATACAGTCAGTAGATGGCAACCAAATGTCTTTCCAGTGCCATCAATTATATCATCCCGGAACTTTCTGATGCCACATACACCAGTCAATTGCATTCTCGGCTGAGTCACCCAACTAAAGTGAAAGATATGCTCAAGATCTACCAGCTTCGTACATTAGATATTATGGAAATCCAATGAACCTGTTTTATTGAAGATCACAATTCTATTTTCGGATCTCCGATGATCTTTCTTAGCAATAGTTTTAGTTAATTTTTTTTTGAATTTCCTATTTAAATCCCTTTCAGGAATTTTAGAAAGGGTCCTGAATTTGTAATATTTTGGGCTTGGATAATACATTTATGTACTCCTTGACTATCTTATTTTTATAGAAGGATCACATCCTGTGATTTTATGGTGAATTATTTTTAAGAGTTGCATTTCTGTACCTTCAAGATTGTTCTAAGTTAAAGAGCAGGATCAAAATATCAAATTGCATCAGGAAGATATCAAATTTATCTGGTATTTCTATTGATTACGTTTTATTCTCTTTATGTAATGAAGTATTCTCATTGAAATTTGCTATTGTTTATATATACTTGTTTCTTAAATATTTCTTTAACATATAATTTCTGAAGATACAGAAATATCATCTTTCATAGTGTGTGTAAATGATATAAATTTATGAGTGCGATGTGCTATTATAACTCTATTTAATTTCTTAAACAGAGTTATCATTATATGATACTGCATCTTTATTTTAAGTAAATAATACATTTTCATGGTTATTTGTTTAAATGAAATAATCTTTAAGTCGTATTCATATTTAAATACCCGGGTTAGTTTTAGAGTTATTTGCAATTCATAAATTAAGTTAGACGGATTAGCTTAATTAGTTTGTTTCATTATCCACTTGCATGAACATCCCATCATCAATCCATTCATTATTAGGAAACTGGTCCTATAAATCCAATCGGAGCCACCATCCCAAATGGAGAAGGAGTTTTTCTAAGGTTCGGACCAGGTGGTTTTCCCCTAATGTTTGAAGCAACGATTTTCAAGGCTTCAATAGGCACCTAATTATAAAAAATTTATAGGTGACACTAGCTCCAATTCAAATTAATGATATATTTCATAAAATATTACAACATACAATGAACTTGGTGCCACTAGCTCCAAGTCAAATTAATGATATATTTCATAAAATATTACAACATAAAACGAACTTATGGCATATAGAAAGAAAAGAATCAAAATTTATTCCAAGATATTAATGACAACAATCTAATCAAAATGGAAGATTGGAATCCCAATATTTCCATCAAAGTAAAATGAAGTTCCCCTTGGAGATACATAGGACATCCATGGATTTTCACTTACATTAAAAATGCAAAACAAAAGAAAAAGTGATAATACCCACCAAAACCAAATAATTTGATCATCGACTTCAATGTATTCATGATAATCCATATGGTATTTCCAATCCTGTACACACAAATATTGACCCTTCCCATAAAACATTAGATCCAGATATTCAAGTTATAAAGCTAGAAGAAATTATAGTGTTGAATTCCCAAGCAAATTCAAAAAATCCTAGGCAAAGCATTTAACTTAGTCTACAACTAGGGTCACAAAATGACATTGAATCAATATTTTAACATATCAATTTCAATTCATACTATTTAGTATTTACAACCAAATCCCTACCTCCTTGACAAAGTTCCATGACCTTTTGGGAACCCAGTTCTTCAACTTCGGTTACAAACATGAGTCCTAGTAGATCCGAGTCTAGAATATATGAATCCATTTCCAATATTTCCTTGCAACTTGAATACAATTATGAATTTTAATCTTGTGTATGTTCCGAGGAGATATAGAGACCAACCAATTGCTAGTCTTACAGAGGAGGATACTAATATAAGCTCCATTGTATATACGCTTCCACCTTTTGATTTGTTGTTTGTAAATACGTTTCTGTAAATATAGGACATATTTTGAAAACAAAAACAAAAAAATAATGGGTGACCTACACTAAAAGCCACTACTTTTCTTGCATTCTTCAACTCTGTTGGAGCAAAAAAAGAATGACATTCACTAGAAAAATATGCATACCATCAGGATTAGAGATTGGCTAAGCCAGTGCAAACAAAGTTAGTTCCATGGAGCACATGGTTCTATATTGGGATAATTAGGTATATGTATATAATAAGTTGAAAGGAGTACGATGTATGCTTATATGGCATAACTTCTGATCTAGTTTATATTAGCTCTAAATTTTTTTTTGATGGGACTATGATATGCAACTATCAACCAACACAAAAAATATTAATGGGATTTCAACTTTCAAGGGATTTTCTAGAAGCTAGTCTATTCAGTCATGATATATAAAGGGATTATCTAGTATTAAATACATAAAATGATGCATATCAAAATGTATGATGACAATAAAGAATCACTACTGCCTCCTATAGGGTGTTCAATAGGATGGCCAATGTGGGCTGGAGAAGGCTAGCTAATAGCCCAACCAACAGAGTTCTTTCCTAAGCCAACACAGTTCTTTCCGGAGACACTACAATAGATAACTTTGGATGGTCCAGCCAATGCTCCTTCACTCAACTAGGTGTGTGGGAAGCATCCTAACCAATCTTGATACGTTACTATCAGGCAGGGGTGACGCTCTACTCACTCGATGCTTTCAACTCATCATTGACTGATTTCCATGCCTAGGGATGGTATAAACCACTTAGACAGACTCTCCATACCAAAGATAATATACAAGCAAGAAACTTGACCTTCTTACCTACTAATTGAATGGATTTCAATCCATGTGTTGTGCCTCATTTGCAATATCCTTTATTTTCAATTTTCAAAAATACAAAAAAATACTAATAGAAAATTATCAAAATATATGTGAAAGTATCAAATTTCATATACTTTAGAATAAAAATGTATCTGCTCATTGTAATAAAGTTTAAAGTTTGAATACTTTAAGTCTTTATGGAAGTGGGTCCCAATTCATAGACTAAATATCGAGCAGTTTATGGAGTGGGATTCAATGATTTATCAAGCAGTGAGTAAAAGGCTTAACCCGCGGGCAATTACAACGTGTGGGTTAATGAGGAGAGTGCCTCCACAGTTGACCTTGTTGACCGCAGAAGTAATCCAGATCAACGGTCAAGATTCACTGCGGGGGCATAAGGCCAATTTGTTCTCTGTACCTCGAGGCCTCCCGCAGTGACGTATGTAGCCAAGTTGGTGACAGTTGTAGTCCACGTCGGGTTTTCCTAACGGTCTTTTGGCGCGTCTTATTAGCATTTAATTTTAAAGCCCATGCCACATATTTAAGAAATATTTTCATTTTCTAGGGTTATTATTGTTAGTTTGTGTTTGAAAGTTTGTCTACACAGTGTTTTTCTCAGCTATTTGTCATCCTGTCAATTATTTGTCACCCCGTCGACTGTTTGTTATCCTAAGTCGAATTATGGCTAAGCGCTCATCCTTGTCAGGTTCTTCCAGTCACATCCCTCTCATGGACACTGAGAGGGATATCCAGGATACTATTTGTTCCCTTGACCACCTTTCGTTTTATCAACAAGTATGTTTAAACGAGAAGGCTTCCCCAATTTATACTACCATGGTCAAAACTGGTGTACTATTAGCATGTATTCCAAGAACTCATATTTTCCCCAAATTCGTGTATTGGCTAGTGTCTGTTATGTACCCAGGGAAGTGTTTCGTAATGAACTGTCAAGGTGAAAATGTTCTGCAGGTTTCAGCCCAATTAATTCGTCATGCTCTTTGTTACCCTAAGTCAGAGTCATATGTTCAATTTTCTAAGGATTCATTGATGGCACATTATGATAGTCTTGCAGGTCAGGAGTAAAACCAATTTATCTCTGTTCTGAAGCCAAATACACAACATTTTCCACCTGATAATAAATATTTCCCCATGGAATTTTTTGATATAGAAGTCAGACTAGTGCTGAATTGCATTGCAAAGATTTTGGGAAAAGATGATGATAGTTGTTATAGCATCATTTTTCACCTTCATGTGATTAATGATTGTCTCTTTGGCTTTGGGCACCCTTTCCCCCCAGACTTGAATAACTTCATAAAAACAATGTCTAAAAACCCACACGCGATTATGCCTAAAATTTTCTGCGTATATACACGAGTCCATTCATAATTTTCCGCGTATGCCATTTGAATCATTAAAAAAAAATATAAAATTCCCTATTTTCGAAGTAGGTTTGATGGTTATTCCCGTAATTCAACCACTCTAGCCCGTGGCCAAACTGTTTCCAACTGCTGAAACTACTTTGAGGGAGTATAAAATCCCCTCATGTGTATGGCATAAGGGAGGGAGAAAATTATAGATATTATACTCTGTTGGAGCCCTATTTCAAAGCTGATATTCCTGTGCCTCCTGCAATTCCCAGGTATATTTAGGAAACCCTTGTTTCCTTGAGATGCTAATCATCCTATATGACATATTGTGTGCACACATCTTGGAAGAATCCTAGCAAGGTGAGGGCTAGACGGATCCAGTGGACGGTCTGCTCGAAGGCCGTGGAAGGATTCAGGTGATCTCTCCACTTTTCTATTATTGTACATGCCATTTATAATGAGAAGAACCATCTTGTTCCCAAAATTCACGTGTTTATATCTCTTTATATATGTGTAAATATCATTAATTGAACATTCAGTATTTTTTATATGATATTATACATGAGTTACATTGACATCTAGGAGCAATATATGTTGAACAACTAGAGTTTCGTTTTCGTTCTTTCTTGATTTCCAGGTTACGAAGCACGAAGGGTTGCTGGGGGTTCACACCCCGCGGGATCTACATCAAACGTAGGACTTTCGAGTAAGTTCTGAAACTTGTTATATCTAGTTTTTAGTATAAAACATAGGTTAAGTGAGTCCTTCTTGAATGGTATGCCCCCGATTTGTGAAGGTTGCCGACCCAAAAACCTTTAGGGAGTTATTTCTTGAAAAAGAAATGGCGACTCCACTGGGGAACACATTCTTGTGATTTCCCTTTTGGGTTGTTTCATCTGTCTTGGAGGTTTCCAACAGTTTCAATCACTTTTTCTAGTTCAGTAAATTTTTTTCTAGTCAGACTAAAGACCTGGTCTCTTGATCAGGCTCAACCCTTTTTATTTTTCCTTATTTACTTTTCCATACACACTTTTTCTTTTTTCACAGTCGCGTATACACGCTGTTTTTTGTAAAGGGACTCGCGTATAGGTGAGTTTCCTTTGCCACAATCACGTATGCATGCTAATTGCAAAGCTGCTAAAGTGCATATGCCTAAGTGAAATTTGAAATTTTTGGTTTTAAGATTTTTTGGTCTTGTCTACCTGTAGTGACTTGTTCCTGTAGTACCTTTGAAGTCTTTGGACTGTGTATAAACTGGTTTCATGTTTGTTTCTCTCTTAAATTGTTTGAAGGCCGACTCATTTTGTGAAATATTTGTTTGTTGTGCTTGCAATTCTGGCTTGAGCACCAAGATATTTTTCTAAAGATTCTTGGTTGTTCTGAGTATTCAGGACAGAGAGATTTTGCTCATTTGCTTTCTCCTAACTTTATGTGTTGCTTTTCATTTTGACTTTTGCCTGTTTTTGCGTTTGGTTTTCTTGATTTCATTGACTAGGTCTTGTTGCAATTTTTGAAGAGTCTTTTTTTTTTAATTCTTTGGAGTTTGTGTTTGCTGCAAGTTTATGCTATTGTGCTGATTTGATTTGTTGGATTTCTTGTCTTCCTCTTGCTCATACAAGTCCTGCTACGAGAGTAGCATGGTTGGATTAGGGAATTTTGTTGAAGTTTTTCTTGAAATTCAAAGTTTGCTTGACTCAGTAACTAGATAGTTTCTTGGTCTCTTTGAAGTCTCTTTTTTTATAAAACTCAAAAGCCCAAAAAACATTTTGTTTCCCATTACTTGTTTTTTTTGTTTTGTTTAATAGTTTCTTTTTATCTGTTCAAGATTTTTTGAAGTCTTTATTCTTCGGTTCTTGACTTGATTAGGAAGGGAAACTTCTTTTGATTTCATTCCTTTATGTCAAGTATGTTTTTGACGTCTTTATACATTGAGTTTCTGATTTGGAACTAGCTTTGTTGACTGCCAAAAAGTGATTGAACCTTGGTATTGTTAAAGATTTCTCTTTGCTTTTATAGATCTAGCATCTTAGGATTTGCATGCCATTAGTAATTTGCACTAGGTGCACATAAGAATTTTTAGTCTTTTTCACAACTTTTTGAGGCGTGTGAAGTTTGGTCATCTGAAAAGAAAAGTAAAACAAGTAGTCTCGTAGAACCTGTGTAGAAATCACTCTTCATCGAAAGGTAATTAGTGAATTTGAATATAGTTTGGTTTTCATTAGTTTCTTTCTGTGTCATACAAACATCATCGGTTTCATTTCCATATGCCCTTGACATAAAATAACAACCAATTAAAATAAGCGATATAATTTAAGAACAAGTAGCAATTTTTGTATTAGTGTCATACATCAACTAGCTAGGTTGTAGGGCCTTGGATTAGGTGAGTGGAGAGTTAACTCTCCAAGGCTGCTCAAATTTTGAAACATAGAAGTTTATTAATGAGCAAAATCCAACACCGTTAGGTGGATCGGGAAAGCTCTCGTCCAGAGAGTCAAGCGCGAGGGAAAGTGTAGGCAGAGAAGAGAGATACCCCCTCTCTAATTTGCTGAATCTTGAACTAAGACCATTACGCCTAGCTGCTAACATAGATTGGTGTCCTTAGTTGCCCATCCTAGGTTCACACAGGTGACTGCGGGGGGGAATACTCGTGGTACCTGAGGCAGACGTTGCATCACTTCCATCAGCGCTTCTGGAGGGTGCCCTTGCGAAGCTTGGGTACTTGCACCGGCAAAGGCTATTGTTAGGAGGTTAGCGTAACTGCTTCTGTTACCTTCGCTAGTAGGCCTGGGTCGTAATTACCCCAGACTACTTTCGGGAGGTCCTATTTTTCGCTTTCTTGTATTTTGGTGTCTGTTCCTAATCACCCGGAGCGGAAATACCTAAAGGCCACTTGTTTGGTTGTATCTTAGGGACTTTGTAGTGAGTGATATTTGCTCCTAGCTTGCTTAGCTTTATAATTTTTTAAGTCTAATAAATATTTTAAAGTGGCTAACTGATCGCCTCTCGATTGAGAAGGCTTCATGGGTTGTCTCCTGCGAATGCCGAGCCTTCTTCAAGAAGGCGTAGGAGTAATTCAGAGGGTGATTTTCACCCGGTGTTATCAGACATAGTGGAGAGAGATCCTCCGTTAGGACTTGAAGTTTTTGTAGCTAGTTCTGGTGTCGGTGTCAGTACCGAGAGGAGTACTCCACTCACCTCGAGAGTTTTATTTCCAAAATAATAAGAAGTATAAGTAGAGGGGGTACCTCAGTCTCCTGAGTCGCTTCCATCTCCTCTTCCTCCATTTATCATTGAGTACATCTAACCTGAGTCTCAGAGACCAGAGATTCCTTATCCATCACATTCTTACCTTTCGATGGCCACGACTAGGAATACAACTTTGGCTGTGGGTGTTGCACGTATTCAGACTCCTGTTTCAGTTCAAGGAGGAGGCATTATTGCTATATCTTCAATTGCTTCTAGTGCTGCTGTATTTGGATCTGGTCACACCCAAGCATAACCTTCTCAATCTGGTCCCTTTTGTTTTGGAATGCCCACTAGTGGGATTCCTTTGCTTTCTGCTACTCTAGCTGCATCTGCACCCATCTCATCTATGGCTAGTGGATCAACTTCTTTTCAAGGGTCCCCCTTTGGAAGCGGGCATATTCCTAATTAGACTTCTTTCTTAGGGTCTTTTCCTTTTACTTCCTAGACTCAGAGTTTTAATCCATGGTCTGGAGGTCAAAGTTCTACTACCTTTACAGGTTGGAACCCTATCTTTACAGCAGTAGGGGCAGGGAATCATTTTCTCACTGGTTACTAAGGGAATGTTCCTTTCCCTTCGTCAAGTACTTACCAGGTTTTTTCTCCTTTTTCAAATGCTTGGAACCCCTATCAAGGGGTTTCTTCTTCATTCACTGCCTTAGTGGGGGAAACTGGTCCGGTTTATAGTAACTCCATGTTGGGAGGGGGTCCTTCTCTGAATGCTGGGTCACAAGGATTTTCCTATGGCCCAACATTTTCTATGAACTCTTTCTGGAAACCTGGTGCCTCATCAAATCCAGGGTATTATTTTCAAAATGTGGGGAATCCATCTCATCAGGGATGGAATTTCCAGGCTCCTCCTCGTTTACCATTTCTGGCAACGTTAAACTTGCCAGATTTGTCGAAATTGACTAACGATCCAATCCGATATAGTCCGGGGTGGCCTCCGGTACCCACTAAACTATCTTCAGACATTCCAAAGTTAGAAGGGAAAAATGGAGAGGATCCGGCAGATCACGTCACCACTTTCCATCTATGGTGTTCATCAAACTCCGTGATCGATGATTCGATTAGGTTGAGGTTATTTCAGTGCACCTTAACTAGAAATGAAGCTAAGTGGTATATTGAGTTAACTGGGGGAATTTTTGCCAGTTTTGGAGATCTGGCTACTATGTTTTTAAATCATTTTCAGTTGCCTGTTCGTTATGATGCCGGGACTGAACTCTTGGCTAATTTTAAGCAAAACAAGGAAACCCACATTTCTGATCATATTCAGGAATGGCAGAGAAGGAAGAGGCTCATTAAAGCCTATATTCCAAACAAATTCCTCTTGGAATGGTTTTTGAAATCCTTGCAGCCAGATATTTTGAAGGGCGTATCCCTGTCAGGGGTATTTTCCGAGGAACAAGATATTTTTAGGGCCCAACAATTAGAACTGATTTATTCTCAGTCTAGAGTCCTTAATAAAATTTTTCCTGATGCTCCTCACTCCAAATTGGACTTTTCCAAAGCTAAACCTGGTCCTCATGGTGATGGACTTATTAGGTCAATCGATAGCAGTGCAACTAACCTGCTCAGCCAATTGTAGCAGTTGTCCATACAATCTGCTTCTTTGGGTCAGGCTGTACCTTTAGTTCCAACCTCTTCCCAAGATTTGTCAATAAATTTCGTCTAGACTTCAAACCCCAAAGGAAATCAACAATCCAAAGGGAAGAAGAAAGGACGAAATAATAATAAGAAGAAGGGAAAATATGGGAAGGGAAATGCAAATAAATCCAACGAGCATGTTGGTGAGGGTCAAAAGGATAAAAAGAAAGTGAAGTTTCCATGCAAGTTATGTACTGGAGATCATCTTACTCACCTTTGCCCTAAAATTCAGGATGTGCAGCACTTGTTAGCTCAACAGGGTGCTTCAAGTTCCTAGGCTGTGTTAACAAACCCTTTTCCCCAAGGGAAACAGTTAGTTTTTGGTGCGAATCAAAATACTGGGGCTCCCTCTAGGGGCAACCAGGAAGGGGAAACCCCATCAAACATATATATGATGAGTGCTCATGCAGATATCGCTACGAGATCTCGTGATTATGGCATAGCTGAGTCTTCAAAAGTCAAGGGTGCTCCAGATAGTGCTAAGCCGCTTCACATTACGAGGCCCATTGTTGAGCCTATACCTCAGATGCCAAAAGCATCTACAAAGCATACGATGGTTAATCCAAATTCCAAGGCTGCCCAGAACTACTCTGTTGTAGAATATCTGGCACAAAGCCCTTGTGCTATGTCTGCTCTCGAGGTGCTCCAGTCTTGTCCAGCTCAGAGAAGTGCTCTTCTCACTGATATTGGGGATGTTGATCCGAAGAACTCTCTTATGATTACATTTGATATGTCTAATTTTAAAAAGAGACTCCCACATCATATGGCTTTCCATATTAGATCGTCGTTTCGAAAATTCAATATATTTCGAACGGTCGTCGATGAGGGTGCTTCCACTTGTGTGATGTCTCTCGCATGCTAGAAGGGGATCGGATATCCCGCAACTATTCCATTAGCCACTCTTCTGACTGCGTTTGATGGTCATTCTCACAATCTGCATGGTATTGTCCCGGCTTTGCCCATTTGTGCTGGGGGCAAAACTGTAAACATCGAGGTTGAGATAGTTGATGCAAGCTTGGACTACAACCTTCTGTTGGGGCGAAAATAGATTAATGAGATGGATGCTATTGCATCCTCCTTATTTCATATTATTTGTTTCCCTCACGAAGGGAGGATTGTCATAGTTGACCAACTAGATTGTTCTCCTGTAGACTAGAATGCATCTACTGACTCAACTATCCCTTCGGTGGATAATGCCAAACCTCATATTGAGAATTTAGGGGTTGGAATGCATGCTTCTTTTATGGGTACTTTTGATATTCCACCTCCTTCCGTTCATATAAATGCAATTTCATCCTCCCGGGCTCCTATTCGAAAAGAGTTCTTCAGAACTCATTATTTTTCGAACCCTTGGACCTTATGTTCCCCTACCTCCACATTAGTGGAAGGTCAAGTGGGTGGAATGGCATTTCCGATTTCTGCAGCTGAGATTGCTTATAAATCTATTGTTGACCCTGCAGAATCCATTCCAATTTCTCTTTCATCAGAGGAATTGGATGGGGATGTGGCCTCGGCTTGGAAACTTAGTTCTTCTTCCGCCTAGGATTTCCTTGATACCATTCTTCCATCTGAAGAGGCTATCCTAGAAGCTATCACTGGTATAGATAGACCGTGGGATGATTTGCATCATTGGTCTTATTTCTACCAAACTTGAGTGAAGTTGAGTCAAGTTTTCCAAGTCCTCAATCTTCTGGCCTTGTTCACCCAGTCCTAAACCCTTTAGAGCCAGCACAGGTATTTGCTGAAGGGAACATGGTTGTGATTTCTCCGACTATCCCGGTGAACATTTCCAGGAATCCCAACCTTATCGAGAATGTTTTCATCGGAGCTGAATGTTCCCCTGAAGAGGTTTAAATCTACACCGTCCTCTTTCGAGAGTTCTGGGATGTGTTCGCTTTGTCTTATGAGGAAATGCCTAGTATAGATCCATCTATTGTCCAGCATGAGATCAAGTTATATGAAAATGTTAAGCCTGTAAGGCAAAAGCTTCGTCCGGTCAACCCTAGGAAGGCCGCAGCTATCAAAGCCGAGGTAGAAAATTTTCTTGAGGCGAGATTCATTTTCCCTGTTCCTTTGACAGAATGGGTTTCAAATATAGTCCCGGTGGACAAGAAACAAGGAACAATTCGCGTTTGCATTGATTTCAGAGACCTTAATAAAGCATGTCCGAAAGATAATTACCCCACACCATTCATAGATCAGATTATTGATGAGTGTGTGGGCAATGATATTTTCCCCTTCATGGATGGTTTTTCTGGATATAATCAAATTACTATCCGTCTTGAAGATCAGCATAAGACTGCATTTATTTGTCCCTGGGGTACATTTGCTTACAATAAAATGCCTTTTGGCCTTAAAAATGTTGGAGCTACTTTTCAGCGAGCCATATCATATACCTTCCATAACATCAAACATATTATGGAGGCATACTTGGATGATTTAGCTGCTCGTTCTTGCAAGAGAATTGATCATCCTTCTCACCTCCGTCAAGTATTTGAAAGATGTCGGTTTTACAAGATCCGATTGAATTCGAACAAGTGTGTTTTCGCGGTCACATCTAGTCAGTCGTTGGGATTTATTGTGTCTATGGAAGGAATTCGGGTAGATCCCTTCAAGGTTGAGGTAATACTGCAGTTGCCTCCCTCGTCATCTATTCTTCAACTTCAAAGTCTACAAGGAAAAGCTAATTTTCTGCGGATATTTATCGTAAATTATGCCGAGATTACAAGAGGATTCATGAGATTATTAAATAAGGGAGTCACATTTTTGTGGGATGACTTTGCTCAACGCTCATTCGATGCTTTGAAAAAGCATTGACCTCTACTCCTATACTGAGTTCACCTGATTATAGCAGGAATTTCCTCTTGTATCTTGCAGCAGCAGAATCTACTATCGGTATGGTTCTGGTTCAGGAGGATGATGCTCTTGTAGTGAATGTTATATACTACCTTAGTCGAGGCTTGGTAGGACCTGAACTCCAGTATTCTCCGATAGAGAAGCTTGCTTTAGTAGCTGTCCATGTTGTACAACGACTTAGACATTATATTCTCCTTCGAAAAACTTATGTTTTGGCAGTAGTCAATCCATTTCAGTTTGTTCTCAGCAGATTGTCACTGATCATGGTAGTCATTTTCAAAACAGCATGATGGTTGAGTTGGCTCTAAAATTAGGTTTCCAGCAGGAGCATTCATCTCCTTATTATCCTCAGTTCAATGGGCAAGTAGAAGCCGTCAAAAAATCCTTGAATACCATTCTTCAATGGAAAATTGATAAAGCTAGATCCAATTGTCATATCATGTTGTATCCTGCGCTTTGGGCATACCGGATGTCAATAAAAACTGCGACTGGTTTTACTCCGTTTCAACTAGCTTACGGGTTGGAATCCATATTTCCCATCGAGTGTGAGATTCCTTCTCTTAAGTTAGCTGTAGAGCTTCTTCTTGACACTTCTAGTCTTGAAGAATGCCTCCTTCATCTGGAACATCTTGATGAGCAGCGTCAAGATGCTGCTACGATGAACAAGGCACATAAGAAACAGGTACAAGTTCGGTACAATAAAGTGGTCAAACCTAGAGTTTTCTCCAAAGGAGACCTTGTTTTAGTTTATGCCTAGGAGAAGGATGTTCTAGGGGCAAGAAAGTTCAAGTCTATGTGCTATGGCCCCTTCATCATTAAAAAGGTCTTTAAAAAAGGAGCTTATACCTTGGTTTCTTTTGACGGAAATGAGTTGGCGGAGCCCAGAAATGGGCCCTATCTGAAATGGTATTATGCTTAGGCCTTGGCATGGCATCTTGATTTTTGTATATATTTTTGTTTTTGTTGTTGTACATATCTGAGTTTTCAGTCTATGAGGTGATGGTGATGTTTTTGATCTGCTTTGGCAGGTTGTGTTGGATATCATGAGTCATTATGGTTTCGCCGATGGTGCTAGTAGACACACCCGGAACTTAGATTCCGCGGCTTGGGTACTTCGTTATCCATCTGGTCAGCTGTTAGTTTCAAGAGGGGTCTGCATTGGTCCTGCTTCAAACAACGTAGCAGAATACACTGCAGTCATTTATCTACTCTCAGAAGCAATATCTTCGAGTGTTGATTCGTTGGTAGTTTTCTTGGACTCCTAGTTGGTGGTGTCGCAGTTGAACAATATATATCGGGTCTGGGATCCTTTTTTGTTTTGATTGTTTTTGAGGTACATTTGTTACAAATATCATTTCAAATTATAACATTTATTCATATTACTTGAGCTAAGAATTGGATGGTAGACTCATTAGCTAATCAAGCAATTGACTGGCATATTAATCATTCAATACTTTAAATTAAATCATCAAAATCATCATACATTTTCACACATTTGTTTCACCGCATCATAAACCATTGTATATATGAAAATATCATTAGAGTGTTCAAAAAACTATACAAAAATTTGGACCCATATGTCCTACAAAATTAGGGCTTATGCCTGATCATGTTCAGTATCAAAAATATAATACAGTCATCCGATAAAATCTATGGTCTCTGCCCAACATTTGTGTTCTGATAGAACACGATTGTAGTAGCCACATGGCAGAATAAATGCACCCAGTCTCGCGGTACCCCAACTACCCGTCTCTAGATAGCCTTGGGTAGGTCCTCTACTGTAGACATAGGCACTTGGCGAGTTAAACTCTCCAAGTTTCTCTAAACGACATGTATGGTTCTACCAAGGTCTTCAACATCCGCTTCGCCTTTGTGACATTTGTGCCTTGGGTATCCTTCAGGACGAACTGGTCCCATATCTGTATCATGGTCATCACATAATTTTGTAAGTCATTCAGAATCTAATAAAAAACATGTTTTTTTTCACATATATTGAAAAAAAATAAAAAAAATAAAAAAATTGCAGTCTCACCGATTGCACCCCATGCTGCGCCAGGTGGAAGGAATAGATCTCGATCACTGCGAAAATCCATCCCAGCATAGGGGTAATCATCCACTGCGATAATCTGTTCCTCCCACCATTGGAAAAACTCGTCATCCCATGTGGTTCGGGGAACTTCGCTTCCCCCCAATCTCTTCATCAAATCAACCCACCGTGCTATTCTTGGATCTCTAGGGCTGTTGATCGATAAGATCACTTTAGGTCGAAGCCTTGGAATCTTCTCAAAGAATAATGTCATCAAAATGGTTCCATACCCGAAATGCTTTGTTTTAGCTTTCCGGATGGAGGACAATTCTTTTTTCATGTTTATCAGTAGAGCTGTATACCAATCAAAGAAGTGAACTAAGCATTCCACAGCTATACTCATCTGTGTCCTTGACGCCTGGTCTAAGGAAGCAGATCCTACTACCTTGCCGATGGTGAAAAGGAGAATTTTCATATGCAGCTCTGATAAATATTTGATTGCAATTTGAGTCCCTACTTTTTGAGATCCCTCTACACAATAGATGTGGACATAATCATCTACTTTAAGCCCTCCCAAAGGCTTGCCATGCAAATCTACTGGGTCTCCTCTTCAAGAGAGTCCAGTAATAAAGTAAATGTCTTCCACTTCTATGAGTATGGGAATTTGGTCAATCATGAAGAAATCTTCCTTTGGTTCCCAATGATTCACCATAATTTCAAGCAATCAGACGTTATTTTTCATATTTGGCATTTTGAAGAATTTTAGCAATCCATAGTTTCGAAGGATATTGAGCAAATTTTGATCCCCCATGGCTTCCTGGTCAATAGCACTGTGCTCACGCTCCCTCCAAGAAATTTTCATCCTGAAAAATACATTAATTTCGTCATTAGGTTTATTTTTTACATTCACGAATTGCGCATACGCGACTTCCTTTGAGTACAGTCGCGTATCATACGCGGGTTCGCGTGAACAAACCTGCGCATAACAAACCCCGTATGCGCAGAAAGCTCAATAAAAAAAAATCTTTTCTATGGTTAAAAATAAAAAAAATTTAACGTATTTATGGATGAAATTGATAACAATGCTGGATTAAAAGCTTACGTGGCTAATTCGGCGAAATGGGATGGCTGATTGCTCCTGTTTTGAAGAAAGAGGTTTTTTCTCCAGAGCCCTTCTCTCCAATTAAATAAAGTAACAATCAACCAAATATGAGGTAAAATGTGTATTTATGCCCAAAAATTGATTTTTTTTTTCAAAATTTCATTATGCTTGTTTTTCAAATCTATATTAAGTTGCATAACCCTGTTGCTTGTAAGTGTTGGGGTAGGTATATTTTCAGGTACATTTTGTTGAATTTGAGATTTTTTCCGGTTTTCGAATCCATGACTGCTGACCTGTCATGGCAGGCATATGATCTTAACTAGCATTTAGGTTAGGGAATCCACTTTCCATTGCATTCTGCATTCTAGCCTCCATTCTGATCACTTGCCCTAGGGTCAATCCCATCATGTCATGAGTACATAACCCATTTCACTCACCGATTATTTAATCATGACTTGGTGGTAGAGCCTTCTTTTACATGGGCTTCCTAGTTAGTTCCTCGCTAGCACTTGTCACCCATGCTACACTTTATGTAGGCTCGAGAGTCCTCTTTAGTCTTGCCATGACTTATATGTTGAAGCTTCATTCTTCTTCTTCTTCATTATCATTTTTCTGGCTATTGCCCTAGAGGCTCCCTGGTGTTGTTGAGTTGTATCACTGCATTGCATACTGGCTACTTATTTATCTTGGCCTTCAGCCGGCTTCATTTGGACTCGATGTTTAAGCCATATTTTCACCTTGACTCTCTGTACAAGTTAACCATTGCAAAGCACTTAGCTATCGCGACTTGACACCTTTGTTACCCATGGATGGAACACTCCTTTGAGTATCGCTTACCAGTTTCTGCCATCTTGCATTGAGCATAGGATTGTTCCTATCCCAGGAACTAGTGCATATGTTTCTTGATACTTGTTCTATCCATTGTACCATAACATTCTTTTATTCTTTTTCAAGCTTACTATATGAAAAAGACAAAAAAATCAAATATGTTAAAAAGAGCGGAATGAGATGTTACTTCATATTTTGATGGCAGTTATAGTATCAATTTCTCGCCTTTGAACAAAGCACATAGAAATATGTCTTTTCCTCATTTGGGATGGTTTTAATTTTGGCCTAGGAGATGCCATAACCTTGTTTCACGAGTCAGTTCTGCCCTGGTTGGTTATCTCTTCCAATCATATGGAGAGTTTTTTTTTACTTCCTGCATAACAGACTTATACAATGTCATCATTTGCTGCCATGGTCATCATGAGTCGTGCTTTTGTTCAAGGGAAGTTAAACCTGAGTCGGCCATTCTACGGTGTCTCTTGACTTATTTTTTCCGGCCTTCCCGGTCTTGTCAGTATCTTGTACTATCACATTAGATGTTTGGTCCTATACTCGTGCTAGTTTGAGAAGGTCCCCATTGACTTCTTGTCGGCGGGTTTGTCTCTTATCGACTACAACATATTGCTCTAAGAGTAAACCTAGAGCCGCACCCTGGCCCTATTTACGTCATGATAGGTGACCTTGTGCTCAGCATTTGATCATCATTATAGGTCTTTGACTGAGTGGTTTTCCTTGTGTTCAATGTCAACGTACATTATCACACTTGGGATTCATGTAGTACCTTGATTTCCATTTGACCCTATCGATGGATATCTCGCCTCTTTGTCAGCTTTCATTATTGGTTGGTTTAGAGGGTTTCTTCCATGCACTAGCTTCATCTTGTGCATGTCGGAAACATACTTCGGTTTGGTTCCTTCACTCTACCTCATCCGATTCCTTCCAAATCTTGGCCTGTGGGTTACACTTGTGCTGGAATGATGTGGAATGCCTCAATGCCTTCCTTCTAGTAGATCTTTTCCTGTCGAATTCGACTCATTGCTCTGGGAATAAGGTCTAGAGTCTTTTTTGTCAGTACCTTACGGTTTGCAGTCATTAGTGGCAGACTCTTTGTTGTCGATAGTGAGGATTAATTATTGCCTCCTGATTGATAGATTCTTACAAGTGTTCAACTTCAACTCATTCATTCGCACTTGTTAGATTGTACTGGGGCACCTTGACACTCATTATCATTATCGGTGGGTTGTCTCGCATTTGTTAACAGTATACATTATTGACCGGTAATCAAACGATTTATCACATGGTCGACTTTAGCTCATTTATTCCCATTGTGTAGAATTGTGCCATGGTGATTGGTGAAGACCTCAGGTTTGCATCAGCATGCTTCGGTTCACTTTTGACAGTTCATCCAGTTTCTACCAGTGACACCATCCACCCTTATATGTTGCAGTTTCAGTACGGCGACATCTTATATGTTGGCTCCTGAGTTGTGTGATTGTACCATGTGTTCCAGCGCTTATGATTTGGTATTTGGAGATTCAGTTACTTGTGAGATCAGATATTTGTTACAACATCATTGATTAGTCTTCTATATGTGATACTTGGACTTGATTTTGACTTGTACTTCCGGGTAGTGATCAGAAGATTCACTATGTACTTTCCAGTTCAGCCATACTTGTATACATTTTGGATCTATAGACATGCTTTTCTTTCATTGAGCATGAGTATGCCCGCCTCAGACATGAGCTGACTCTCTGGTGACTCTCTTCCATTGGTTTTTAGTAGGCTGAAATCTGGTAAAGTCCTCTCTTGTCTTCGCAAGGTTCTTTCTATGCAAATAATATATTTCGGCCATCATGTACCCCTTTTGACCTCATATATTAGGGGGCATCTGTTATAGCATCATTTTTCACCCTCATTTGATTAATGATTGTCTCTTTGGCCTTGGGCACCCTTTCCCCCCATACTTGAATAACTTCATAAAAAATAGTGTCTTAAAACCCATACACGATTATGCCTAGACTTTTCTGTGTATATACGCGAGTCCATTCATACTTTTCTGCGTATGCCATTTAAATCATTAAAAATATATGTAATTCTCTATTTTCAAACCAGGGTTGATGGTTATTCCGTTAATTCAACCACCCCAGCCCGTGGCCCAAATGTTTCCTACTGCTGAAACTAATTTGAGGGAGTATAAAAGCCCCTCATGTGTATGTCCTAAGGGAGGGAGAAAATTATAGATATTATACTCTGTTGGAGCCCTATTTCAAGTCTGATATTCCCGTGCCTCCTGCACTTCCCAGGTATATTCAGGAAACCCTTATTTCCTTGAGATGCTCATCATCCTATATGAAATCTTGTGTGCACACATCTTGGAAGAATCCTAGCAAGGTGAGGGCTGGACGGATCCAGTGGACAGTCTGCTCGAAGGCCGTGGAAGGATTCAGGTGATCTCTCCACTTTTCTATTATTGTACATGCCATTTATAATGAGAAGAACCATCGTGTTCCCGAAATTAACTTGTTTATATCTCTTTATATATGTGTAAAGATCATTAATTGAACATTCAGTATTGTTTATATGATATTATACATGAGTTACATTGACATCTAGGAACAATATATGTTGTACAAATAGATTTTCGTTTTCGTTCTTTCTTGATTTCCAGGTTACGAAGCACAAAGGGTTGCAGGGGGTTTGCACCCTGTGGGATCTACATCAAACGTAGGACTTTCAAGTAAGTTCTGCAACTTGTATATCTATTTTTCAGTATAAAAGATAGGTTAAGTGAGTCCTTCTTGAATGATATGCCCCCGATATATGAAGGTTGTCAACCCAAAAAACTTTAGGGAGTTATTTCCCGAAACAATAATACAGTGTAGAAATAAGTTCTAGGAATGTTCGCCATGATGATGAATCCAAGAGTGGTGCTAGATATTTCATCCTATTGGAAAGAAGCTGTCAACTCTCAGCTCATGAGTCTATCATTGATAGGTTCATTTAGGTTTCCTTCTCTTGTTATTTACCTCTTATTATATCAAAATGTAGAAGAATTCATGCATCTGGGATTAAATATAATGGATATGAATAAGAAAAGACTGTTAATGATTTTCTGGACAGATATAGTGAGGAAAGAGAAGAATGAGGGTGGTTTATTTGATTTTGCTAGTCATTTCATGTCTACTACATATAAAATTTTGAATGGAATTACTCCCCCTTGATTTTTGCCAAAAGCTCAAGAGTTCTTGCAGTTGGGGACAAGTTGTAAGTTTGGTGATTGGTTTGTCTTTGAAGAACATTATGAGATTAGACTATATGGAGCTAGTGTAGAGCCTTATAGGCTTCCTGTTTTTGTGCCTATGAGATTATTAGCTTTGGAGTTCATTAGGAAAAGTTTAAATGTTGATCAAGTACACTTTGTGCCTATGAAGAAAGGTCATATTTTTAAATTGCCAATGAATGTTGGTCCTTTTATAGTTAATATGAGACAAGCAATTGATGAAGTCACCAAGATATTAGATGAAATGCAACTACTTTTAGGAGAGAAGTGGGCTTATGACCCTCACAGTGTGATTTCTAATAAGAGAATTGAAAGTGGGTATTCATCTTTCATTCATGAGAGCATACCTAATATAGAAAAAATGGCAAGTAACGGTGTTGCAGGTTCAATGAGCTCAAATATTCAGACTCCTATCATATCATAGAAGTCAAATAAGAGAGGTAAAGAGGCAATGATTGATTCAGAGGATGAGGAACAGAGGACTAAGAAGAGAAAAAAGTTAAATGAAGATTTTGTAGATGCTCAACCTGGTTTCTCATTACATGTAATATTCCCACTTTAGCACACAGCTAAATGGAATATTAAATTTTGTTTTTATCACCTAGCAACTAAATAAATGGGTAAGGAAGCCCATGCAACAACGCCGGGATAGGAGGTGGATAGGAGGTGGAGAACACTTTGAGAGACAACGCAATATGAATGGGAGGAGGGTTATTTGGTGAAGGAAATCCTAATGAGTGGGACCCATGGAGAGAGGGCTTTCACTTGCTTAAAAGGAGGGCAAGGAAACCATTGTTATTCATGATTTAGATTATTTATTTCATTGTCTGTTCAAAATTTGTGTATTATCCTGCTATTTAGCAGAGTTGCAGTGCTGCTTAGCACAAGGATTTCCTATTTAGGAATTCTTCTCCTTTCTTGAGAGGCCTCTTGAAGGAGTGTACTGATTTACCTCACATCCAGGCTTGAGGCCAAGCATCCTCCTTCAGCTACAACATTATTTCTGCAGCAGTATAACATTGTGTTGCAGGGTGTTGCAGTGAGGGTCCACAACACCACTTCCAACACTTTTTTTTTCAGAGGAGGATGCTCTCTTTCCTTTGAGAGATCAGTTGGGAAGCCCTTGGAGCATATTTTAGATCTTGGCATTTGGCCAACACTTTTTCTTGCACCTACAACGCAGTATCCCTCAGTGGCTGCATTATTTTCAGGAGGTATTTGCAGTGAGGGATTGCAGTGATTGTCGGAAGGTGAGATCTTCAGTGTTAGGATAAACCTTTCACTTGGAAGATCCATTGGAGGAGGTATTTTTATCTGATGCAGCATCTTCAGCCATCTCCATCCATTTCCAGTTCTTGAGTTGCAGCTGCTACCCTACAACTCCGACATTTTGCAGTTTTGCATATTTCAGTCAATCCTCCCAGGATTGTCTAGAAATAGTGTTTGGGAGATTAGATCTTCTCTCCCATCATTGTATCAGCCATATATATGCAGATATATGTTGTTTTGTATTTCCTGTAGTAGTTCTCTATCTATGACTGCACATTTTTGATCCATAGACATTCTGCTATGTAGCAGCATTTCACTTTTGACATATGTATTCATAGGAGGCTTGTTTGCCTTGATCATTTGATGTGTATTGAACTTATTTGCTGTTGATATATATAATAAAATGGCTTTATGGTTTCCATAAATATTGGTATGATATTATCACTTCTACTCCATGTTTATGTTCATGTATTGCTGTAGCTCCAACTTTAGAATATCTTAAGATATTCTCATTGTTGTAGATTTTCCCTATTTTGGGATATTACAGTGGTATCAAAGCATAATCTTGGCTCAACCTATGTGTTACACCATTTTTTTGGTCATCTAACCTATTATCATTAGATGGACCCAAGTACACCATGTAAGACCAATTTTACCCTAAGTAAAATTGCTTTCACTATGTGAAATAACTTAGTGAAACACCTTTATTAAGTTTTTTATGGTCTAAACAAGAAACCCCAAAAGGAAATAATAAACAAATCTATATTTGTTTATATTTCCTCAATGAATAATTAGTTAAACATCAATTTAATTATTATTCCTGGTCATATTTAACCCAAAACAAGGAAATCAATTAAATAAATCCTTATTTATTTGATTATTTCCTAGGAATAAGTTATTTATGTTGAGAATGCAGCAAGATGATGGAGCTTAGTGAAATGAAGTCGCCTTCACTAAGTGGGCCCGCAGGCAAATTCTGGCGCAAAGTCTATTTTTAGACTATGCCTATTTTTAGACATACGGAGCATAATTTGGGAATTCTACTTGGAGATTCTTGAAGTATGCGACATGTCGGTAAAAATAGATGAGACCCTATTTTTTAGGACCCAGGCTATTTTTAGACCGATCTCCTAAAAATATGGAAGTCAAATATTATTTACCCTTAATAATATTTTGACTATAAACAGCAGTTTACTCTCTTGGCGCACTTCAGTTTGAGTCATGGAGGTGACTCATGCAACTGACACAAGGAATCACGTGGTTTCTAGGGTTTGATGGCATCTTGCATGGTTGGCTTCAGTTAGACTTCAGTGGCAGGAGTTTTGGAGGAGTTAACGGGACAAGTAGTGGAGTTGTGTTCTGCTTGTTTTAGTTGAACTAGTTGGGATTAGTTAACTAACTAATCAACTAGATATGAGTGGAGTAAATTAAATAATATTTAATTTACTAAATATTAACTCATTAGTCAACTCAAGAACACTTCAGTTCACTACAGTGCATGATCAGTTCAGTGGAGACCAGTGGAAGAGGTAGATGAAAGGGTGAGTAATGCTATCAGTTGGTAGATTTGTTTTGCATGAGATTTGCATTACACTTGGAGGAATTGTCCATGACAATTACGCAATCAAGGGAAGGGGATTCGAACCTTGAACCTCTTCATATACAGGCCATGATTGCGCAATAGAGGCAAGGCAATTGGCTGGGAGTTTTGAACCTCAGACTTGTTCAAAACTGAGTCAGATTGTGAGTAACTTCATGAGAGAGTACTGAGTACTTGTGAGGAGTATTGTACTTGTTTGGTTACTTGATTTCTCCATTATAATATACACAATAGCTGCGGGGTTTTCAGCTATAGGCTTTCCCCATACATACCGAGTTAATGTGTGATTGATTTGATGTGAGATTGCTTCTGTTATTTCCGCATGTGACAATTAATTGTAGAAGAAGGTTATGTGTTATGTATGCAATTCAAAATTGATATATGACCGGGTTAATCTTCAGTGAATAAGTGATTTATTCACTTACTTACAATTTAAATCTTATTCAAATAATATTCCTTGTTAAATATGACTAAATCTTTTATAAATAATTAAATAAATCATTGTTTATTTAATTATCATTCAACCATTTCCTTAAAATAATAAATAAATCATTTATTTATTTATTATTTACAAATAAAGGGATTTGACCCAAGTCAAATGCCTTTTCCCTCCAACAAATATAATAAAATATTCCTAAAAGGTGGTTCTAGAATTTGGTTAATAATATTTTATTCATGCACCAAGTTCTAGACTACCCTAATATTTTGTTATAAATAGAAGGGTTTTCCCATTCATTTGTGACCTTTTGTTGCATATTAGATCACTCTAGATCTATACTCTTGGTCTAACTTTGAGCCATTATCATTGTCACACTCTCCATTATTTGCTTTGTGAGCTCCCTTTGAGTTCTATGTTTGTCTGGGTTTTCTACACCAACAAGAGAGAGAAATGCTAGATCTGAAGCGCTGTGGACTTTCAAGAACCCATCCCATTGAGGAGAATTGGAAATGCCTTTCTTGTTTTCCTCTCATGTGCCCTTAATATAAAAAATTCTTTCAAAAAATTGTTTTTGTCTTGTCTATTGGATGCATGGAGCAAAATATTATTCTCACTGCTTAATGTCTTTTTATGCATAGATCTGGATTTGTGCAGCTTTTATCTTGATCAACTAACTGCAGATTTGAAGATATTGGCAGCCATATTTGATGTTAGGGCTATTTGTTATGCGTAGATAAAGTGGTATTTTTCCGACAAAAGATTCATACTAACACTATGGAACTCAGCCATGATGCTATCAAGAAAAGAGAAGATGAAGACTCCATCCTTTGGAGGAAAGAAGGAGGACATGATTTCAAAGCTTCTTCCTAAATCTATACAGAGCATTCAAGGAGATCTCAAGAAGATCAGAAGGGAGATGTGCATAGAATCTCCAAGAGGGTTTGAATCTAAGTCAAACTCTAGAATTTCACATCATGAGTATGAGCATGTAGCCACACAAATTGATGCATAGTGCAGTCACATGCCTAGAATTTCCATGAGAGAGAAGGAAGAAGAAGGAATGACTAGGAGGGAAACTCTTAGTGATTTTCTGCAAGAGTATGAGTCTCAAAGTCAGAAGTTTAGAGACCATGTCACTTTTCCAGAATTCTGCAAGATCAAAGTGAAGAGAAGTAGGCAGTATGATAGGGGTAGATTCCTCCTATCTACTTTTGATGGTTCACATGCATGTTCAGCTGGAGCTTGGGCGGAAGAACTAGACACCTTTTTGCCGCAGCACCAAATTTCTGAAGATGAAGCCATTAGAGTTGCAACACTGAATCTTAAAGGTAAGGCCTATGCATGGTGGATATTTGAGTCTTTCTCTTTGAAAAATGCAAATAATTCTTCTTATGCAAGGTTTATTAAGGCATTGGTGGGAAGGTTTGATGGAAAACTTTCTGCAACACATGTGGAGAAGTTAAACAAACATAAAAAATCAAAACCCTTTCATGTGATAGAGAAAACTATAAACTCAGATCCACTTTAGAAACCCATGGAGCATACCTTGTTAGGTGCACAGCCTCTATCTCATATTCCTGAACAAGAGGGCATGGGGATCTCTTTTTCAAAAAAGGATCCAATACTTGGGAGGTTGTCCATACATGTTGATGAGGAGGAGGGAAACAACGCTGTCATGTCTAGAGTTTATCTAGCACCTCATGTAGAGGAAGAGGGGGATCTTGCTCCAACTAGAGGGATTCTTGTATCATTGCAAGAAATTCCCCAGGATCTCACATGTGGAGATCAAGGCACAACTCATGATCTACCTGTGCCATTGATGATAGGGTGTGAACCTATGGAGATACAAGGAGTAGATAGGGAGGATGACCAGCATCATGTGATGAGGAGCACACATCCCTGTCCATTTCTTGAGGTTGATGCACCTAAGAGGGAGACTGGATTGAACAATGAGAGCAAGGAAAAGTCTGTCCATTCATATATGCAGTCTACTCTTGATGATGATGTCTCATTGCATGGAGACACTTCACCAAGGAGACCACTAGATCAGCAGATGATGAGATATGCTTCACATTTTGAGGCACCATTCATTGATTTCAGAGGAGTGGAGACCTTGGGAGGTCATTGTACAACGCTGAGAGTCTTGGGTAGACTCAAGGAGGAGAGAGGCATTCTCTCAACATCATCTTTACCCACTCTAATTTCAGATTCTGCGCTGTGGCAGAAGCAACAGGGGAAGGATAACAGCCTTCCAACTTGCATCTTTGGCATGGGAGATGTCAAAGAGGAGCATGACCATATGACAGATGTTTTTCATGAGAGATCATTAATGCTGTCACTATGGAGGATAGATCCATATTGGAACTCCCAGCTTCTGGTGGAGTATTCCAAGGATCTTTTCACTTGCATGATATTGGATGACCAGTTGCATGAGGAGGGATATTCAGTCAGAGATGGGGTCATCTACTACCATGGTAGGATCTTCTTATCTGGAGCTTCCAAGCTCAAGGAGAAGTTGCTAAAATCAGCTCATGGATATTTCCTTTTCAGCCACACTTATTCTATGAGGACATACCACACCATCATGGAGGGGTATTTTTGGGAAGGCTTTGAGGAGGAGATGTATCATCATTTGAGGAGATGCATGGATCATGTAGAGATGGAGGAGATACATAAATCTTTGAAAGAGTTAGAATAGCGACCTCTTTCCTCTTTGAGGATGAGAGGAGACTCATCTATGAGCCAGTCCATTTTTATGAGAAAAGTATATGGTGAGGGTATTGTTTATTTGCATAATGATTTGTATAATGTATATATGCATCCCTTAACCATATATGTGCAGGATATTTCTCAAGGAAGGAACATTCTTCGTTCTATACCTCATGGTCTACTTAAGGCCATGAGCATTATTGATGACCACACCCTAGGAGGACTTGGGGAGGAGATTTATTATGGAGAACATGATCACTTTGTACCTTACATCATTCACATTCTCCAAACATATGAGGAGAGTGGGATAGCAAGCAAGTGGTTGAGAAACCACACTTTTTATCACTCTCTTTTGCAGTTGAGGGTCAAACTGCATTGGTTACATTTGAGGGACCATTTTCCTTCTCCCTTGCTACATATGGCAGCAAGTATGGTTCTCATTATGGTTTCTTATGTTGTTGTTGCTCATGTTTTTATTGGGAGCATGATTGGGGGAATGGCACATTGGTTGGATTTGTCCCTTGGGGGAGATATTTCCCACATTGGTTGCATTGCATGTTCTAAAGGGAGAATGAGAGGTAGTATGGCCACCATAGCCAAACTTTTGTTCTTTTATGAGGTGAGCCATGGGATTGATTGGATGCCATATGATGGTGACTTCCAGCTCATCAAATATGAGGTGATTTGGGCCATCATGCTTCATAATGTTGGAGGAGAGATCCTTGGAGGTCTAGTCTTCATATTGCCACTTGAGGGAAATATTATTGCAGCCCAAGATCAACATATACTCTGCACTTATCCTAAGTGGAAAGGAGGAAAACGTGGGGTAGGCTATTTTTTCTACCAAGATCAGATTTTCAGCCCACCTACATTGCAGGAGCCAAAGGTGGAAAAGGATTTTCAGGAGTTGCCATGTTGGGAGGTAGCTCATTTTATATGGATGATTGCTTGGGGATGGGAGCTTTATATGGGGATGGTAGATCCCAATTCATATCAAAACTCATGCCTAAAGAAGGCCCCTCAGTTTTATCTTTGCAGTTGCTTGAGGACAAGCAACATTTGGGAGGGGAGGACTATAATATTCCCACTTTAGCACACAACTAAACGGAATATTAAATTTTGTTTTTATCACCTAGCAGCTAAATAAATGGGTAAGGAAGCCCATGCATATTAAAAACATGAATAAAGTCCCTCATAATGTGAAAGGGGATAGTCATAAGAGCTGGATTTCACACCCTTATGTGTGAAAGAGGACATTTGCATGGAGACAAGGTCAAGTTTGACCAAGTCAACAGCGCAGGGATAGGAGGTGGAGAACACTTTGAGAGACAACACAATATGAATGGGAGGAGGGTTATTTGGTGAAGGAAACCCTAATGAGTGGTACCCATGGAGAGAGGGCTTTCACTTGTTTAAAAGGAGGGCAAGGTAGCCATTGTTATTCATGATTTAGATTATTGATTTCATTGTCTGTTCAGACTTTGTGCATTATCCTACTGTTTAGCAGAGTTGCAGTGCTGCTTAGCACAAGGATTTCCTATTTAGGAATCCTTCTCCTTTCTTGAGAGGCCTCTTGAAGGAGTGTACTTATTTGCCTCGCATCTAGGCTTGAGGCCAAGCATCATCCTTCAGCTACAAAGTTATTTATGCAGCAGTATAACGTTGTGTTGTAGGGTGTTGCACTGAGGGTCCACAACACCACTTACAACACTTTTTTTCAGAGGAGGATGCTCTTTTTTTTTTGAGAGATCAGTTGGGAAGCCCTTGTAGCATATTGTATATCTTGGCATTTGGAAAACACTTTTTCTTGCACCTACAACGCAGTATGCCTCAGTGACTGCGTTACTTTCAGGAGGTATTTGCAGTGAGGGATTGCAGTGATTGTCGGAGGGTGAGATCTTTAGTGTTAGGATCAAAATTTCACTTGGAAGATCCATTGGAGGAGGTATTTTTATCTGATGCAACATCTTCAGCCATCTCCATCCATTTTCAGTTCTTGAGTTGTAGCTACTACCTTGCAACTCCGACATTTTGTAGTTTTGCATATTTTAGTCAATCCTTCCAGGATTGTCTAGAAATAGTGTTTGGGAGCTTAGATCTTCTCTCCCATCATTGTATCAAAAATATATATGCATATCTATGTTGTTGCGTATTTCCTAGAGCAATGCTCTATCTATGACTGCGTAGTTTTGATCCATTGACATTCTGCTATGTAACAACATTTCACTTTTGACATATGTATTCATGGGACGCTTATTTTCCTTGATCATTTGATGTGTATTGCACTTATTTTCTGCTGATATATATAATAAAATGGCTTTATGGTTTCCATACATATTGGTATGATATTATCACTGCTACTCCATGTTTATGTTCATGCATTGTTGTAGCTCCAACTTTAGAATATCTTAAGATATTCTCATTGTTGTAGATTTTCCCTATTTTTGGATATTACATTACAATTGGGAGATGAGAAAAATGTTCCTGCTTCACCCAGGATACATGAAAGCACTTAGGAACAAGTGCCCTTAATCAAATTTTTTTTTTCCCAGATTGCAGAAAGAAATCAGAAGATGAAAGCAAGCATGGAGGCTCAAGCTGAGTACCAGATAGCCCCTGATCAAATGAGACTTCTAACTGCAATGGATCTTGAAAAGGATCAATTCAAGATTTCCCTTTCACATCTTTTTGATATGTCTATTGGTTCATCTAATACTTTTAATACTATGAATTTGACTGTAGATGTGAAGAAAATTCCATTGCTTGAAAAGGTAAATTTACATATGCAAATAGGTCAATTGATTATGAATGACCTCAACCAAAACTAATGCAATGGCACTGAAGGCTGAAAATATGCTTGGAAAAGTGATCAAGCAGTTGAAGTTAGAGAAAGCCAATTCCAAGGCTTTGACAATCCAGAATGAGGAACTCAAAAAGATTATAGTGAAGATTGGAGTAGATCCCAATGACAGGTCTACTGTACAGAAGCTTCTGTAGAGTGTTGAATCATAAATCTCTGTACTGAAGAAAAAATTGAATTTGCCTATAGGAGAACACTCCATGCTAGTAGAGGTTGTAGAGATAGAAAATGAGAAAGAAAAACTTCTTCAGCAGCTCTTGCAAAAGGAAGAATAAATCACTAAGTTAAATCAAACTGCATTGTCCTTGCAGAATCATATTGAATCTCATACTTGCACTTTTGTTTTTCCATCAGATAATGAAGTTCCATTAGCACAAATATCTCAATTAACCACTGAATCATAGATGGTAGAGAGAGATCGAAAAAGGGCACAAGCTGATTTAGAAACATCAACAAAGATCATACAAGCTATAGAGGGAGAAGTCAATAAATACAAAATGGATTACCAAACTACTGATGCTAAGATTAAAAATATCAAAGAAAAATTGAAGGGAAATATATCCTTAATACAGGCTAAGGATATCATTTGGAATGATACTATTTCAGAAATGAAGACAATCTGGGATTTGCTGACTATTGTTGCAAAATAAAAAAGTATTATCAAGGAGTTTGAAGAACAAGTCATGCCAGACAAGCAGAAGATAATTAATAGGGCCATTTGGGCAAGAAAGTTTATTAATTTCATTGATTCCAAAATAGATTAGGAGTTGGAAGAAAATGAAATTAAAGACAAGATTTTATATGCTGTGGAAATTATTAAAATGATTGTAAAAAATGATTGCAGGAAGTCTACAGAAAATAAGCTGACTGAGCTTAAGGAAGCAGTGAACCAGTTTGATAAAATAGCAAGAGTAGGTTTGCCATCATGTTGGGGTCTTGGAGGTGGTCTTTTATCATGGAATTATTAAGAACCCTTACTAGTGTTGGAAAAAAGTAAGGTAGACAGTACTCATGAAAAGACTCAGTTTCTTAAAGGAGCAACAATGATCAATTTCCTTCAAAGGCATTTTCAGCTGCTGTGGTTAGTGAAAATTTTATTTGCAGAAAGCCATCTTTCAACAGAATCACTGCTTTGAGATTGGAGTATCACAAGATGGTTCATTCACCTAAGAAAAACATTGAGATATGGAATAAATGCAAAGCCTGGATGATAGATTTACCAAAGGACCCTTTGACTTCAAAGAAGGATAAACCAGCCAGTCAAGGAAACACAGCAGCATCATCATCAATTCACATTCAGCATATAGATTAGGATTTTAATTTCATGTTATTTTCCTCTTTTAAAGAGAATGTAATTGTAATAATACATTTTGAGGACATGTAATAGATAGTTGACAAAGTACTAAGTAGTTGAAGTAGTTAGGATCAGTTACAGCAGTTACAAATTGCTTTCTATTGTATTTAATGAGATGGAAAAGAAAGAGAAAGGCTCCGAGTTTTGGACCTTCAGACTGCAATTTTTGTACTCATATTTCAAATGATTAATGAATGAAAAGAAAGTTTCTGGAATTTTTTTATATTGATGTGTCTTCTAGTCTACATTGTGTACTTTCCATCTCTGAATAAAATGAAGTAATGAAGCTGCAAGTCTCTTTTTACTCGTGTGAATAAAATTTAAAATCCTTAATAGGCGCTCCTTCATTTTAATTGTTTCTTTTCTTATAATTATTCTAGAGTTTGAGGCGACATATTCTGTACAATAGCATATCAGTTTGGGCTTCATTCTTTCATGTTCTTCTGATCATTCCATTCTATATCAACAGATAATAGCATTGTGGGACATTCATTGTACTTGATCTTTGAGGGTTTAATGATAAATATTTGAAGGTGATTAAACAAAGACCAATATTTCTGTGACATAATTATATAAATGTATTAAGCATGGATTCCTTATCACAACTAAGGGATTGTCTCTTAAGGTACAAAATTTTTTGGCACCATTGTCGGGGAGCGAAGAAGCGAATTTCTTTCCCTAGGTTTTGTTCATATTTCCTCTGGTTTTTCATAGAGGAGGAAATATCAGGCTGTGTTTTTATTTCATAAATTCTGGCGTATAAAAGGCCACATACGAGGTTAGATACCTCTCAACAGAAAGCTCCTATTCTTTCAGATCCTAAAAAGCTAGTTTCTAAAAAAGACCAGAAATCAAGAACGCTTTCTACACCTGATGTTACACTACCTGCACCAGGCAGTAGTTCCCATACCCTTTCATCCAAGGATATTTCTCGTAAACTCATTTTCTTGGAAAAAGAATCCTTGTCCCCACTTATTCATTTCCAATAACCAAAGTTAGAAGAATAATCTTTTGAGTTTGTTTCATTTACATTTATAGAAACTCAGCCTAATAAAGTTTCTAGTTCTTCTACTATTTTTCATCAACCTCTTCCCATATCAGTTGTTTCACCTCATCCATCCACATCGAAAACTGGTATATAAAACCCACCTACTCAGGGAGTAGTTAATCAAGGCATAAACATGGTAGCCCATGTTCCTGCTTTCTTGATGAATATATATGCATCATTAAATCACCCACAACCAATGAATGCAATGCCTCAGGAATACCTTAAATTTATTCCTATATATACTGGTGAAGATGAAATAACTCCAGAACAATGTTAGAAAATTATATATTACGGAGCAATGCAACACATAAAATATGCGGAAAATACAAGAACACAAAACACATAAAACTAGAGAGACACAGATATACGTGGTTCACCCAATTTGGGCTACGTCCACCTCGAACAGCCAGAACTTCCTTTCTATTATCCAGCAAAATGAAGAGACACGACCTACAGCAGATCCGCTGTAATATCCTCTGTTCTCTCTCATAGTCTCCCTATCTATTTCTCGCTCTGAGAATATACATACATTACACAGCCGCAATAAAATACCCTCATAAAAGCGAGGGGTTTCCTTTTAGGGCAAAAAACCCTAAACTAAACATAAATTCTACCGTCAGATCATCTTCCTAATGAACGGCCCAGATTGACTAGAAATTACTATACTTTTACAAGGAAATTTTACATCAGTTTTAAGCTTTGGGGGCACTGCCCTCGAAACCCCCCCCCTAGGGGGGGGCTCCATAAAGTCGCTGCCACCCCTCCCTGGACCCCCCACGGCAGCGATTAATTATGGGCAGCGTTGTCCCATTTAAGGTACAGGGGTCCAATGCTGTGATACAAAGTAAATAAGATAATCAGGCTCCACACCCAACAAACAACACTTGCCTTTGTTTTGCACTTTTGTTGAAAATTTAAATGTTGAACATCTTGATGTATTAATGGGACTTTTTGTACAATCTCTGAATGGAGAAGCAAGAAAATGCTTTAAAGGATTACCAAATGGCTCAGTTAATGATTGGGACAAATTAGAAATACAATTCATCCAAATATGGGGTGAAAAGAGAGATCATGGTTATTCATTGACAAAGTTTAATGCTATTAAGAAAAAGTCTAATGAAAGCATGAATGATTTCATTAAAAGATTTAACAAATTGTATGATAGTTTGCCCGCAAAAATGAAACCCCCTCCTATTGGAGCAAGAGTTGTTTTTGCTGGAGAATTTGTATGAGATTTTAGTTTCACTTTGGGAGAGAGAATGTCTGCTACTCTTGAATAAATCCAAACATATGCTTTAGAGATTGAAGCAAACATGACTGCTGCTGGAAAAACAGACAGTTCAAGATAAAGGTAAGGCTAGAGAAGATTCATCTTAGGATCATAGGATTGATGACATGACTAAGGTCATCAAGAACTTGTCAAATAAATTAGTGAAGATGGAATTGGATAATAAGAAACTTGCAGTAGCTTATAGGTGTTTTAATCCTGATTGAGAAAGCAGCATGAGTTTTGCGGGGAAAGAAGAGACAGGATCAAGTTTAAAGAACCCTTATATGCAGAAGAAACACCTTCACAGTCTTGCAAGGATGATCGAAAGAGGTTGAAGATAAATATGTTGTTTATCTTGTTGAGATTGTAACAAGATGATGAGCTTAGTAGAAAGAAGTCGCCTTCACTAAGTGGGCCCGCAGGCTATTTTTGGCGCAAAGTCTATTTTTAGACTATGTCTATTTTTAGACATATGGATCATGTTCTATGAGTTGGAGGATGCTATTTGTGGATGGTTGGTCAAGTCGGAAAAAATAGATGGACTTCTATTTTTAGACATATTGGGCGGAATCTATTTTTAGATTGCCAGTCTAAAAATAGATATGTCGAATATTATTAGCTCTTAATAATATTTGGACTATAAACATTATCTTATTCTCTTGGAGCACTTGAGTTAAGTGCACAGATGTGGCACAGGAGCTGACAGAAGGAATTACGCTATTCCTAAGGGTTAAGTGGAGCTATTGCATGGATACTTCAGTTAGAACTCATGTGACAGAGTTTGGTGGAGTTGATTGAGGAATTTAATGGAGTTGTGTTCAGTTTAACTAATCTAAACATAGTTGAGCTAGTTGTATCTAGTCTAACTGATTGATACACTAGTGAGAGTGGTGTGAATTAATTATTAATTAATTCACTAATTATAAACTCATTAATCAACTAAATAATTCATCAGTTAACTTCAGTGCATGGACAGTTTCAGTGGAGACCAGTGAAGAGGTAGGTGAAAGAGCAAGTGTGACTATCAGTTGTGACTATACTGGTGCATGAGTTTTCACCACACATTGATGGAGATGCTAATGAGGATTGCGCAGTGCATACCAGAGGGATTTGAACTCAGATTGGGCCATTATTCATCTTGGATTGCACAGTAGAGGCAGGCTAACAGGTGGAGCAGATTGGAGCATGTGTTTTGCTAGATCTGAGCTTGTGTAGTGTGTAACAATCAGAGATTGTACTGAGAGCTTGTGAGGAGTTTGTACAATGATTGTTACATGATATCTATCATTATAATATACAGATATTTGGGGGTTTTCAGCTTTAAGCTTTCCCATAAATACTGTGTTTATATGTGTGATTGTTTATGGTTTTAATGTGCGCATGCGATTGTTTATATTTCTGCAATTAATGATCAATGGTAGAAGAGGTTATGTATTATGCATGAAGCTCAAATAGTGTGTGATCAGGATAATCTTAGTGAATAATTTAACAGTTATTCAAATTTGTACATATATGGAAGATGATTATGAGGAAGAAGATAAATGTGAAGAAGAATCCACAGAAGTTGGTGTATCATTTGATCAGGAAGAGATGGATGACTATTGTAAACAATTCACTGATTTTATGCAAGCAGAGTTGCATAAGAAGTATGACTTGAGATCAAAAAAGAGATTGAGAACTCAGGATGATGAGGAAAAAGAACCAGAGTCAGTTCCTTCTCCAGTGGCGACTCCACAACCAAAGAACTCAGTAAAAAAAATCAGACAAGGGGAACAACCTATGAATTTAGTAAGTACAAATGAAAAACAAGCTAAGGCTTCCCAAAATAAGTCAATTGATTCAAATATTTTGGAGAATATTGTTACTGTACCTGAGCAAAAATCTAATTCTAACAAGAATCAAGAAGAACCTAAAAATATTATTAAACATAATCAAGCTTTCAGTCTTTCCAAAGAATTAGAAAAGATCAAAATTCAGGTAACTTTGCTTGAATTAGCTAAGACACCTGGTTACAAGAAGAAAATTGCAAAATTTATTAATCTTTCTCAGTCTGATGATATTGGTGATACTGTGAATTTGCAAGAAGAAAAGCCAATAGTCACTTTTAGACCACATGTTGAAGAGGTAGATTCTTCCGTTCCTCCATTTTATGTATCGGTGTTGCTTCATGATTTCATTCTGCATAATTTTATTTTAGATTCTGGTGCATCGCATAATCTTATGCCATTACCTGTGATGAAATAATTAAATTTAAAAATCACTAAGCCCTATAGAGACCTTTATTCATTTGATTCAAAAAGGGTGAAGTGTGTTGGGCTTATCAAAGACATGGTGGTATACCTGGCTCAAGTTCCAGCCAAGAGTATCATGATGGATGTAGTAGTTGCAGATATTCCAACCAGATTTGGTATGTTGTTGTCCAGATCTTGGGGGGAAAATCCTGGAGGTGTCTTAAAACTAGATTTTACATATGCAATCATTCCTGTGTTCAATGGGGAAGAAAGAAGGTTATATAGAGAAACCAGATTTATTAAGACCACCACAAAGAAAGATGCAAGATATTCCCCTATCTATGGCCAAGAGAAGGAGGATCTCTCTTGTTTCATGCTGCATGAAGATGCATAATTTTTTGAAGACTCACAGAAGTAGCTCTCTTCAGCAATTGTACATAAGGAGCTGGATTTGAATAAAATTTGGAAGTGTTATTTTGATGGTGCCTACTCAAAGGATGTCACAAGAGCTAGGTTTTTATTCATATCTCCAGAAGGTAATCTTTTACCTTTTTATTTTAAAATTGAATTTGAATCAACCAATAATGTAGCTGAGTATGAAGCATTGATTTTGAGTCTTCAAACTTCTAAACAAATGGGAATTCAATGTATTTCTATTTTTGGTTATTCTGAGTTAATTATAAGACAAAATTAAGAATTTGTGTCAAACCAAACATCCCAGATTGAGGTCTTATAGAAATGAAGTGTGGGATCTGATCGAAAATTATTTTGAAGCCTTGAATCTTTAGTTTATTCCAAGAGAAGAAAACAGAATGGCAGATTAAATGGCAGTTGCAACCAGTACATTTAAACCACCCATTAATCCAAGACTGAGATATGAGATTGAGTTGAGGCATAGACCTTCAATTCCTGATAATGTAAAGTATTGGCAGGTTTCTGAGGATGATGAGCAAATCAATAATTTCCTAACAATGATTGGAAATTTTGGAGACATTTAAATAGATCAAGAAAGTGAAAAAACTAATCATAATGATGTCCTGAAAAACCTGAAGAAGTTAATAGGTGATCAGAAGATAATTCGGTTGAAAGATAATACGTTGCCCAGAGGTTTGGTTCCTCTTGAAATATTGTTTGATGCAATGATGTAGCAGTGAACTAGAAAAAAGTATCTCAGAAGGGTGAAATGGAAGACTGTAATTTTGGAACTCAGCAGGAGCCCAAGATGGTTAAGTTGTTCAAAGGAGTTCCTAAGGGTTATAAAGAAAGGTATGTTGATATTTTCAAGAATTTTATGGATGTGTTTGCATGGTCCTATGAAGATTTAAAGACATATGATTTAGATATTATTCAGCATAAAATACCATTAAAAGATGGGGTTAAGCTTCATAGGTAGAAGCTCAGGAAGATTATCCAATGTTACTTGCCCTAATTGAAAAAGAAGTGAAGAAAATGTTGCAAGCAAACACCATAGTTCCACTTAGATATTCAGACTGGGTGTCTAATCTGGTTCTTGTGAGGAAGAAGAATGGAGAGATAAGGTTATGTGTTGATTTCAAGAACTTGAACAGAGCTTCTCTAAAAGATAATTATCATTTGCCAAAGATGGATTATGTTTTGCAAAAAGTCACAGGAGCTTATAGGTTATCTATGGTTGATGGTTTTTCTGGGTACAACCAAGTAGCTGTTGAAAAGGAAGATTAGAAGAAAAAAAAATTACCACACCTTGGGGAACATTCATGTATGCCAGGATGCCATTTGGTCTCATGAATGTAGGGGCTAATTTTCAAAGGGAAATGGATATAACATCTGTGGGTGACAAATTTGTAGTCATATATTTGGATGATGTGTCTATTTTTTCAGGTTCTCATGATGAGCACTTGGAGCATCTGCAGAAGGCTTTCCTAAAATGCAGGAAGTTTGGGCTATCATTGAATCCTAAGAAATATTTGTTTTCTTTGGAGGAAGGTAAGTTTTTGGGACATATAGTTTCAAACCAGGGGGTGAAAATTGATCCATTAAGAGTTGAGGTTATACAAACTATCCCATTTCCTAGAAGTAAGAAATATATCCAAATATTTCTAGGGAAAATTATTTTTCTGAAGAGATTTATCCCAAATTATGCTGAGATTGTCATAAACATAACAGATATGCTGAAGAGAAATGCTGAAGTGAAATGGGACAAATATGCAAGAGAATCCTTTGCCAGGATTAAAGAGGCTCTTTAAGAAGCTCCAGTTTTGATTATCCCATATTATCAAAAGCCTTTCCAAATATTTTCATTTGCATCAGCTTCTACCACTGCTATTGTGTTGCTGCAGAAGAACGAAGAAGGAAAAGAGCAACCTGTAGCATTTTTCAGTAAAGTTCTCAGAGATGCAGAACTCAAATACAATATCTTGGAGAAGCATGTATATGCTTTAGTTAAATCATTGAAAGCCTTCAAGACTTATGTGCTTCATTCTCAAATAGTAGCATATGTGCCTAATTCGACTGTAAAATATGTGTTAGTTCAAAGTGATGTGGAGGGAAAAAGAGGAAAATGGATTGCTAAAATCCAAGAATATGATTTGGATATTAAGCCTACTAAGTTGGTAAAAGGACAATGGTTGGCAAAATTGCTAACATAATCTAATTTTCAAGCTCTGGGAATTAATCTTCTTGCACCCTTGGATGAAGTTGTTGATGAAACAAGTTAAAGTAGCAGAAAGTCATCCATCAAGTACAAATTTCTTTGCTCTGATTGGTATAAAGATATTATTCACTATTTGTGCTTTTTCTCTTGTCCTCCCTCAATAAACAGAACAAAGTATAGAGCTCTTAAACTCAAAGCTCAACCTTATGTTATAATTGATGCTAAATTATATTGGAAGGATCTTGCTGGAATTTTATTGTTGTGTTTGATAGAAGGAGAGTCAAGGAAGTTATCAAAGAGTACCATGAATGTCTGTGTGGGGGCCATTATAGCTAGAAAGTTACTACTCATAAATCCTCAAATCAAGTTTTTACTGGCCGTCCTTATTTGATGATGTATACAGAGTGGTTAGAAGTTGCCAAAAATATCAGTTGTTTGCAGAAAAGGAAAGGTTAGCTCCTCTACCTCTTGTCCATGTATTTTTTGGAGAACCCTTTAGAAAATGGGGATTGGATTTCATTGGAGAAATTAATCCACCATCAAGTGGGCAGTTCAAGTGGATTCTGACTGCTATTGATTATTTTTCAAAGTGGGTGGAGGAAATACCTACCAGGAAAGCAAATGATCTGGTAGTAATGAAGCTTTTGGAAGAAAACATCTTCAACATGTTTGGATGTCCAATGAAGATTGTAACAGAAAATGCTCAGGTATTCAATTCAGTTAGATTTATAAATTTCTATCAAACATATAATGTTATTTTGTCTCATTCTACAACATATCATCCTCAAGGGAATGAGCTAGCTGAATATTCCAACAAGACATTGGTTAAGATTTTGAAGAAAACAATTAATGAGAATCAGAAGAACTGGGATTCACAGTTGATATTTTCTCTTTGGGTAGTAAGAATGACTACTAGAAGATCTACTGGAAAGTCCCCTTATGAATTAGTATATGGTACTCAAGCTTTTTTTCCCACTCAGATAGCTAGACCAGTAATTTATTTTCTTCAAGAAGCACAAGAAGAACCTAATGCATTGATAAAAAGACTAAATAAGGTGATAGAATTGAGTGAAAGAAGGAATAAAGTCAGGGAAAACTTGGTCACTTATCAACAAAATATGAAGTCCATTTTTTATAGGAAGGCAAAGGATATTCTTTTCCAAACTGGAGATTTGGTATTAAGATGGGATACCAGAAGAGAATAAAAAGGAAAGCATGGTAAGTTTGACCTTCTCTGGTATGGCCCATACAGGATTGTTGAAGCTAGATCAAAAAACACTTTTATGCTGGAAAATCTTGATGGAGAAACAGTAGAGCTGCTTGTGAACAGGCAATATCTAAAACATTATTTATAGCATTAAAATTTGATGGTTCACCATTGTACATATTCGGTTTCCTTCATTGTACATTTTTCATCAAACAATATTTGACTCCATGCCCAAGGTGAAGGCATTAATCTGTGGTTCTTAGTGTTTCATGGCAAAAAACACTATCCCTAGGTGGAGCCAAATGTTGTGGCTCATTTGAAATTTCATTTATTTTCAATTTTCAAAAATACAAAAAAATTAATAATAGAAAATTATCAAAAGATATGTTAAAGTATCAAATTTCATATACTTTAGCATAAAAATGTATCTGCTCGTTATATTAAAGTTTAAAGTTTGAATACTTTAAGTATTTATGGAAGTGGGTCCCAATTCACAAACTAAATATTGAGCAGTTTATGGAGCGAGATTCAATGATTTATCAAGCAGTGAGTAAAAGGCTCAACCCGCGGGCACTTACAGCGTGTGGGTTAACGAGGAGAGTGCCTCCGCAGTTGACCTTGTTAATTGCGGAAGTAATCCAGATCAATGGTCGAGATTCATTGCAGGGGCATAAGCCTAATTTGTTCTTCATACCTCGAGGCCTCCCGCAGTGACGTATGCATCCAAGTTGGTGACAGTTGTAGTCCACGTCGGGTTTTCCTAATGGTCTTTTGGCGCGTCTTTTCAGCATTTAATTTTAAAGCCCGCGCCAACTATTTAAGAAACATTCTCTTTTTTCTGGGGTTATTATTGTTAGTTTGTGTTTGAAAGTTTGTATGCGATGTGTTTTTCTCAGCTATCTGTCATCCTATCAATTATTTTTCACCCCGTCAACTGTTTTTTATCCTAAGTCGAATTATGGCTAAGCGCTCATCCTTGTCAGGTTCTTCTAGTCACATCCCTCTCATGGACACCGAGAGGGATATCCAGGATACTATTTTTTCCCTTGACCACCTTTCATTTTATCAGCAAGTCTGTTTAAACGAGAAGGCTTCCCCAATTTATACTTCCATGGTCAAAACTAGTGTATTGTCAACATGTATACCAAGAACTCATCTTTTCCCCGAATTCGTGTATTGGCTAGTGTCTGTTATGTACCCAGGGAAGTGTTTTGTAATGAACTGTCAAGGTGAAAATTTTCTGCAGGTTTCAGCCCAATTAATTCGTCATGCTCTGTGTTACCCTGAGTCAGAGTCATATGTTCAATTTTCTGAGGATTCATTAATGGCACATTATGATAGTCTTGCAGGTCAGGATTACAACCAATTTATCTCTGTTCTGAAGCCAAATACACAACAATTTGCTCCTAATAATAAATATTTCCCCATGGAGTTTTTTGATATAGAAGTCAGACTAGTGTTGAAGTGCATTGCAAAGATTTTGGGAAAAGATGATGATAGTACAGTGGAGAAAGACGTTCTGGGAATGTTCGCCATGATGATGAAGCCAGGAGTGGTGTTGGATATTCCATCCTATTGGCAAGAAGCTGTCAACTCTCAGCTCATGAGCTTATCACTGACAGGTTCATTCAGGTTTCTTTCTCTTGTTATTTACCTCTTCTTATATCAAAATGTAGAAGAATTCATGCATCTGGGATTAAATATAATGGATATGAATAAGAAAAGACAGCCAATGATTTTCTAGACAGATATAGTGAGGAAAGAGTAGAATGAGGGTGGTTTATTTGATTTTGATAGTAATTTCATGTCTACTGCATATAAAATTTTGAATGGAATTACTCCCCCTTACTTTCTGCCAAAAGCTCAAGAGTTCTTGCAGTTGGGGACAAGTTGTAAGTTTGGTGATTGGTTTGTCTTCGAAGAGCATTCTGAGATTAGAGTGTATGGAGCTAGTGTAGAGCCTTACACGCATCCTGTTTTTGTGCTTATGAGATTATTCGCTTTGGAGTTTATTAAGAAAATTTTAAATTTTGATTAAGTACACTTTGTGTCTATGAAGAAAGGTCATATGTTTAAATTAGCAATGACTGTTGGTCCTTTTATAGTTAATATGAGACAACCAATTGATGAAGTCACTAAGATGTTAGATGAAATGCACCTACTTTTAGGAGAGAAGTGGGCTTATGACCCTCACAGTGTGATTTCTAATAGGAGAATTGAAAATGGGTATTCAACATTCATTCATGAGAGCAGACCTAATATAGAAAAAATGGCAAGTAAAGGTGTTGCAAGTTCAGTGAGCTCAAATGTTTAGACTCCTGTCATATCAGAGAAGTCAAATAGGAGAGGTAAAGAGGCAGTGATTGATTCAGAGGATGAAGAATAGAGGACTGAGAAGAGAACAAAGTTCAATGAAGGTTTTGTAGATGCTCAACCTGGTTTCTCATTACAATTGGGAGATGAGCAAAATGTTCCTGCTTCACCTAGGAGACATGAAAGCACTCAGGAACAAGTGCCCTTAATCAAACAAATGTTTGTCCAGATTGCAGAAAGAAATCAGAAGATGAAGGCAAGCATGGAGGCTCAAGCTGAGTACCAGATAGCCCCAGATCAAACGAGAATTCTAACTGCAATGGATCTTGAAAAGGATCAATTCAAGATTGCCCTTTCACATCCCTCTGATATGTCCATTGGTTCATCCAATAATTTTAATATTTTGAATCTGACTATAGATGTGAAGAACTTTCCATTGCTTGACAAAGTAAATTTACATATGCAAACAAGGCAACTGATTGTGAATGACCTAATAAAAACTAATGCAATGGCACTGAAAGCTGAAAATATGCTTGGAAAAGTGATCAAGTAGTTGAAGTTAGAGAAAGCCAATTCCAGGGCTTTGACAATCCAGAACGAGGAACTCAAAAAGATTATAGTGAAGATTGGAGTAGATCCCAATGACAGGTCTGCTATACAGAAGCTTCTACAAAGTGCTGAATCAGAAATCTTTGTACTGAAGAAAAAATTGAAATTGCCTATAGGAGAACACTCCATGGCAGCAGAGGTTGCAGAGATAGAAAATGAGAAAGAAAAACTTCTTCAGCAGCTCTTGCAAAAAGAAGAAGAAATCACTAAATTAAAGCAAACTGCATTGTCATTGCAGAATCATATTGAATCTCATACTAGCACTTTTGTTTTTCCATCAGGTAATGAAGATCCATTAGCACAAATATCTCAATTAACCACTGAAATCAGATGGCAGATGGCGGAGAGAGATCGAAAAAGGGCACAAGCTGATTTAGAAACAGCAACAAAGATCATACAAGCCACAGAGGGAGAAGTCAATAAATACAAAATGGACTGTCGAACTGCTAATGCTGAGATTAAAAGTCTCAAACAAAAATTGAAGGGAAATATATCCTTAATACAAGCTAAGGATATCATCTGGAATGATATTATTGCAGAAATGAAAACAATCTGGGATTTTCTGACTGTTGTTGCAAAAGAAAAAAAGTATTATCAAGGAGTTTGAAGAACAAGTAATGACAGACAAGCAGAAGACAATTAATAGGGCCATTTGGGAAAGCAAGTTCATTAATTTCATTGATTCCAAAACAGATCAGGAGTTGGAAGAAAATGAAATTAAAGACAGGATTTTATATGTTGTGGAAATTAATAAGATGATTGTCAAAATGATTGCAAGAAGTCTACAGAAAAGAAGTTGATTGAGCTTAAGGAAGCAATGAACCAGTTTGATACATTATTTGATAAAATAGCAAGAGCAGGTTTGCCATTATGTTGGGGTCTTGGAGGTGGTCTTTTATCATGGAATTCTTATGAACCCTTACTAGTGTTGGCAAAAAGTAAGGTAGACAGTACTCATGAAAAGACTCAGGTTCTTAAAGGAGCAATAGTGATCAATTTCCTTCAAAGACATTTTCAGCTGCTGTGGTTAGTGAAAACTCTATTTGCAGAAAGACCATCTTTCAACAGAATCACTGCTTTCAGATTGGAATATCACAAGCTGATCCATTCACCCAAGACAAACATTGAGATATGGAAGAAATGCAGAGCCTGGATGACAGATTTACCAAAGGAGCCCTTGACTTCAAAGAAGGATAAACTAGCCAATCAAGGAAATGTAGCAGCATCGTCATCAATTCACATTCAGCATATAGATTAGGATTTTAATTTCATGTTATTTTCCTCTTTTAAAGAGAATGTAATTGTAATAAGACATTTTGAGGACATGTAATAGATAGTTGACGAAGTCCCAAGTAGTTGAAGTAGTTAGGATCAATTACAGCAGTTACAAACTGCTTTCTATTGTATTTAATGAGATAGACAAGAAAGAGAAGGGTTCCGAGTTTTGGACCTTCAGACTGCAATTTTTGTACTCAGATTTCAAATGATTAATGAATGAAAATCAAGATTCTGGCATTTGTTGATATCGATATGTCTTCCAGTTTACATTATGTGTTTTCTATCTTTGAATAAAATGAAGTAATGAAGTTGCAAGTCTCTTTTTACTTGTGTGAATAAGAGTTAAAATCCTTAATAGGTGCTCCTTCATTTTAACTGTTCCTGTCTTATAATTCTTCTGAAGTTTCAGGTGATATATTTTGTACATCAGCATATCAATTTGGGCTTCTTTCCTTCATGTTCTTCTGATCATTCCATTCTATATCAAGTTATCAACAAATAAAAGCATTGTAGGACATTCATTGTGTTTGATCTTTGAGGGTTTAATGATAAATATATGAAGGTGATTAAACAAAGACCAATCTTTCTGTGACACATTTATATGAATATCTTAAGCACTGATTCCTTACCACAGCCAAGGGATTGTCTCTTAAGGTACAACACCATTAATAATATAGCTCAATATTTGGAACCCTAACCCCATCCACATTCCACTTCCCTACCACCATTTGATTGAACTAAAAAATTATGTGCCAAATTAATGCATCAAAATCCAGTCTGTGCGAAGCATGGATTTAGCGGCATAGTACCCTCAAGATACGCAGTCGTACCTTCTTCATGTCTAGTCTCAACATCATATGAGTCATACTTTCTTTTCCTTGAATAATTCCTCTTCTTGTGAAGATTCATTCCAAATTTTTACGCATCAATCAAATTTGTTTCTCATTAGGCATTATCCTTAGTCCTTGTGCTCCTCATTTTTGGGTTCATCAAGGGGGTGCCTAGTTGTGATACAAGGTTGTTTTGTTCTCACTCTTTGGTGGAATTTTAATTTGTCTTATAGTCCTAAGAATGGGTGGTATTGGTGAGGTTTATTACCTCTATGCCTAATTTACCAATATCATTTGCCTTACCCATGCTATATGTTTATATGAAGGTACAATGCTCCATATCTTTATGGTGACTGGTGTTGATAGAGGTGATTTTACAACCCCCTGTTTTCTATCATTCCATGTTGATATTACTACTTATGTTAGAGGGTGAGATGCGTGCATTGATTGGTAAGGTGGATGCTAGTTTCAGGAAGGTGGTTACCTAGTTGATCCCCTTGCTTGTAGAGCCTCAAGCCTCTTACTTGCACACTTTTTGGGGAGAGGCAGGGGGATCTTTCAAATTAGAGATAGCTCTGACCGATCGGAAAAATGAACAATCAATTTCTCTAATGGTTCCCTCTCATGGAGTCACCCCAATGATCTATCTAGGAGGGCAGACTCTTTTGCTCCTCTGCCCAAAGAGTTTGACTTTGGAACAATTAAGTTCTTACAGTAATTCTGTTGTTCTATGAGGGGGCCATTCCTCTTGCCCTTTTTCCCCCACGTGTATTTCAATGCCGAAGAAGATGATTCTTGTGAACATTATGTCAAAGTTCTTAGTTTGATCGATGTTTTATTATATATGTAATTGTGCTTTTATGACTCTTTTCTTCGACAATGCTTTTTATTATATATGTAATTATGATTTATTATATACGTAATTACATTTTAGCATAAAATACTACTATTATATATGTAGTTTTGAAATTATTATATATGTAACTATGCTCTCGAATAATTGAACAAATAATTGATCGAAAGAGATTCTCGCCCCCAACCTTGTTCTAGGGGAGAAACCCTCATCCATATGAATGATTTTCGCATGAAAACCCTATGGTCAATCGAGCAACTTGGTTTGAAGTTATGACTATGTCGATGGGGGGGAAATATTAGGGCTCAAGAATCTATTGAAATACATTTGATTTGATGCCAAAATAAAGGTGTAATTACATATATCATGAGATATATCCTTGTATATGATATTATTCTATGATTGAGTCACTTACTGATAGAGAGGAAGATGCCCCACCCAAACATACACCTTTATTTAAGGACCTTCTCAGAGCTAGTGGGTACATAGAAACACCTTCAAGCAATATCATAAACAATAGCCTTCAAACAAGCTATGCCACCCTCTACCGCTATAACTTTTGCTACTCACACTGAACTACACCTATTGACCTTAGTACACTTGGTTCAATCAACACTTGCTTCATATGGTAGAACTGGCTTGTATGCATAGTGAATGTTGATTGTGTCTCTAATAGGATCAGTCTTAGATGCAATTTTTGATGTAGTGGGTTAAGCAGGTGATGAAGGAGATAAATATCGAGGACCAAAAGGTTGTAGAGCTAGTTCATATTTTCTAGTTACTTTGTCATTCCCTCCCTGCAAAGGCACGTAAAAGTTTGGTTTTATCCAATAGCAGTACTATGAAAGGCATAGGTCAGGGGGTAGCTTGAGTTTTGAGGGTCGTTTTATAAATCCAACTAGACGTATATGTAGAGTGTTGGTATTGTTGTTACGTTATATGCCTAAATATTTAGTATCCAGTGTAACAAGTACATATAACCCAATTACATTAAGGGCAACATTTCCCTAATACATGGTTTATAGAATAATACCCATCAATATAACTAGAAAAAGGTAGTAGTATTGATCAAGTTTTGTGATCTATGTAATACAAGTCAATCTGTTTGAGCATGGTTACCATTAGTATTCATAACAACTTAACTCTAGTGTGTTTACGGTTCTACTTATGTTCGGTCTACTATAGCAATGGAAACAAGAGAAATCTAAGATGATTACTTCTATTAAGTGAATAGTGTAAGAAATGGAGTTATAACATGCATCATTTATACAAAAAGTTATCATTAGGTGGTAAGTGAAACCAATACACAGTAAAATCAAACATTACATTTATTTCATAATCAATTCAACTGCTTGTTACACAAAGTAATGTAAAACAACTCATAGATTGAATTCCATGTCAAATACTAGTTTTTTTTATCAGTTAAGTGTGTTCCATAATTAAGAACAAGTATATTATGTATAATTATGAATTTACTATATCTATATTATGAATAGAGTAAAAAAACCTGTACAACATTAAGCTTATTGTATTGAGTTAGTGTAAGAATTTATAAGAAAGTCAAAAGGATGAAGATAGATGCAAATAAACTTTGAACAAATAAATATTCAGAGGTGGTGATTCCTGAAAATCATCCTTTAATCGTGGGGGACACATAATGAAAGATAATCAATGATAATTCTTTCGAGTAGGGAAGAGTTTATCAAATTTTCAGCTCAGGGGATTTCTCAGAACTCATCCACAATGATCCTGAACATGACCTCAGTATCAACATTTACAATAATGTGACCAAATCATTCCTCCATAGGATTTCTGCCATATATCCTATTCTTCCTTGTGTAGAGGTAATCTCCTGGCTCATAGTCCAGGTGGAATTGTCCAATAGATGGATCCTAAACCAACACCAAATCCTAATTGGAGGTTACCAGACCTTCAACATATTGTCAAGGAAGTTCCCCCCAGAGCTTGAAGTAAGTCTATTTGAGGAATGGGTGAAAAGGGCTATGGATGAGGTACCTCGTAGCATGCTACTAAAAAATGGTGGTTTTATGCTAAAATATTTAAGACTAGGATATCAAAGGTGTATCCAACTGATAGACTGAAGCATTATTTTAGAATAGTCATGTTGATGCTGGCCAAACTGTATGGAGAAAAGGATGGGACCATGCTTCATAAATCATGGGTGCCTATGGTGAATGAAAATTGTACTCATGGGCCAACATTCAATTGGAGTGCAATCATGTCCCCTTCATTATATAAAGCTTTCAGGGTAGTAAAGAGTGACAAGCCTACTAGTTTCTTTATGTCTAGCTACCTTTTGGACTCCATTTTTTCAGAAAATGATTTTTCGGAACTAGAATGCAAATGGTCCAAGTCTTTTCCTCTGGTACATGTTTAATGCAATATCTTATGTGATTACAAGCATAAATCAGAGATGATAAGGATATGTAACCATTTTATTGCTCCAGTGTACTCTTTGTTATTTGAGAAAGAGTTTCCATGCCTCTAGGAATAAGAACAAACATCATAGGAGGCATTGGAGACTGGTATTTGCATGAACAAGGAATCTACATCAGATTTTATGCCATATGGTGCATCGAGAGCTCCTCATCTGCTACCTTAATATGATTCAGAAAAAGTGGTTCGGTTGGAAATATTATGTCAGACATTTTTTCATCAATTTACAGGTACTCTTAAGAGGGAAAAGTGGTCAATATGGCCCAAGTTACCTATCAAGATCATATACTATGGAGTTGATGGCACTAGCCAAGCCATGAAAGAGGAAAATGAAATTGAATCATATCATTTTGGAGAGATAATATTTGGGAGACATGATCCTGAAGCTGTGATTATTAGTCACTGTGTTGTTATCAACCGGATGTAGTCTTATACTCATGAGAGGGATATTGATGAGGAAACCTTCAAGAGACTTATTTATCCATCTGAGGTTAAAGAAAAGCTAAGTCAAGAACCTCAGAAGAAGGTCGAATAGACCCATGCTTCACCTATTTTCAACCTCAAGGAAGAAGTTGAAAAGCTCCAAAGGGCATTGGAATAGGTGAAGGAGATGAAGGAAGCATTGGAAAAAGGAGAAAACAGACTCAAGAGGAGGATTGAAGAAGAGTAGCAGTGAAGGAGGTAGAAGAAGAGAGAAGGAAAATAGAACAAGATGACCTGCTGAAACAATTGGCTTTGGAAACTGAACAAAGAGTCAAGCAACAAGAAAAACAAAGGAAAGTGATGAAGAGCTTCAGAGGAAAAGAGATGAGGAACTCCAAAATAAGAAGGAATAAGAAGGAACATTACAAGATGTCAAAACTACCTTTGAACATAAAGTATGATGTCCTAAGATGCAAAATCCCTAAAATCCAAAACCCTAACCCTAGGAAATGATGTGCCAATAAGAATATGGGCCCAAAGAGGATAATTGATATATCAACTTCCCAAGGCTACAATTTTTTCATACAAAATTCATTTATGACATTTATTGGACCATTACAATTCATACTATGTGTCTTTAGCCTATGAAAAATGCCAAAAATGCAAGGGAAATGCCCAAAAAAAGCACCAAAAGTTTGAGTTCTAAAACACTATAATATAACTACCAAGGCATGGAATCATTTTGAATCAATGTAACAAGTGGGTGGTCACTAGTATTATATTGAATCAATTGTCCACCCTTATGAATAAGTGGTCCATTTTGTGTCAAGTTCCTTCGTCAAATGGGGAAACTTTTGTTGAATATGGCTCCTAGTAAGACACGTGTGCCAAAATAGGAACATGAGGTGCCTATGAGAGGTGGGAAATATCATTGAAGTAGCTCCACATTAAATATAAGGTTCAAGGAAAAGAAAAGGGAATATTTTCTTTAGAAGCATATTCACCTGCAACCTTTGTGTTGGTGTAAGGCCTATATTAGAATGGAGAGTCGAGGGGGGGGGGGGGGGGTAGTTCCAATGGTATTTTAAGAGGTATTATTTATAAAAATGCAACCATACCTTATCTCCCACCCTAAAATTATGTGGCACTCTAATACAGGTGGATATTGGTGGCCACCAACCTCTTCCACTAACTCAATGGTTCTTTATCTTCTCATAAGTTTTTCTATGGTTTTTTGGGTCCCGAAATTCTACAGTCATTTGTATGCCCTAAATGATGTTTTTTGGCCATTTATGAGTCCGGAGGTTTTCATTTCATTCCCTAAGCCCAAACAAAAGTTGTAATCATAAATATAGTTATTTCAAATGGACTTATTGAGTGCCCCAAACAGATATTTTATGCAAAAGTTGCACCACTCAGAAATTGATTCTAGGGTTACGGTTTTAAACCTCTAGGGTTATTTCTTTATGTTAAAAAAATTATTAAACTAACATAAATATGCATGGAAATGAATGAATAAGAGTGTGTTATAGGGAGTGTCAAAGATTTCCAAGTGTGATAATGAGAGAGTGGCAAGGTGTGCTAGGCAGCGCTATGTCATTCTAGAGTGCTAGGGTGGCATGCGACCAAGATGTGTTAGTTTCCAGGGTGTGCCAACATGTACTAGGAAGGTTTAGGGAGTGTCATGTGAACACAAGGGAGCACTAGTTAAAATTAATGCATGGAAATGAACAAATAATAGTTTGTGACATGAAGTGTCAGTGAGTTCCAGGTGTGCTAAGGAGGGAGTGACAAGGTATGCTAGAGGTCAGGGAAACATGCCAATATGTGCTGGGTTCTAAGGTGTGCCAATGCATGTAAGGGAGTGTTATGAATTTCCAAGGAAATTCAAAGGAGCACTACTTTCAAATGCATGGAAATGAATAAGAGTGTGTGACAGGTCGTGTCAGTGAGTTATAGGGAGTGTCATGTAAACTATATTGCTCAGTTGTTTTATGGCCACGATTGAACGTAAGCCTTGAATTGGTAACTTGTTATGTGGGATGAGTTAATATTGGCTATGATTAGCCTAAAATTAGTTATAATCCATTCTTAGGCAAACAAGGCATAGTCTAGTTGTTTCAATGACTTGGTTGGGTTCCCAAGTTGCAAAAAAAGTAATGCTATCTAATATGAGGGCATGAAAACTAGGGAGTGCCAAGGTGTGCAGGGAATCCTAGGAAGTGCTAACACATACTAGAAAGTTCTAGGGCATGTTATTCATTCCAACATGTGCTAGGTGCTAGGGTTTGGTGCCAATGCATGCTAGGGAGTGGCAGGGAAACAGAATGGAGGACTAGTTTCAATTACATGGAAATGAATGAATAAGAGTGTGTAATAGGGAGTGTTAGCAAGTTTTAGGTGTGACAATGAGGGATTTACAAGGTATGATAGGAAATTCCAAGGCATGATAGAGTGATAGGAAATCATTCCAAGATGTGCCAAGTTCCAAGGTGTGCCAATGTGTGCCAAGGAGTGTTAGGGAGTGCTAGAGAAACATAAAGGAGAACTATATCATAATTCATGGAAATGAATGAATAAGAGTGTGTGACAAGGAGTTTCAACGAGTTTCAAGTGTGCTAAGGAGGAGTGACAAGGCATGCTTGGTAATGCTAAGGAATGCTAGAGTGTTATGGAAGCATGTGGCCAAGATGTGCCAACACGTGCAAGGAAGTGTTAACTAGGAGTTCCAGGGAAACACAAGGGAGCACTACGTCAAAATGCATGGAAATGAACAAATAAGAGTTTGTGATTGGAAGTGTCAGTGAGTTCCAGGCGTGCTAAGAAGGGAGTGACAAGGTATTCTAGGCAACGTTAAGGCATTCTAGAGGCCAGGGAGACATGCCAAGATGTCTTAGGTGATAGGGTGTACCAACATGTGCCAAGGAGTGTTAAGGAATGCTATGGAAACACAAGGGAGAACTATGTAAAAATGCATGGAAATGAATGAATAAGAGTTTGTGACTGGGACTTTCAATGAACTCTAGATGCGCTAAGGAGGGAGTGACAAGGTATGCTAGGTAGTGCCAAGGAATGCTAGAGTGCTAGGGCAGCATGAGAAGATGTTCTAGGTGTTAGGGTGTTCCAATGTGTGCTAGGGAGTGTTAGGAGTGTCAGGTAAACACAAGGAAGAACTAGATCAAAATGCATGGAAATGAACAAATGATACTGTGTGATAGGGAGTGTCAATTAGTTCTAGGTCTATTAAGGAGGGAGCGACAAGGTTATATACTATGCAATGCCAAGGTATGTTAAACTACCAAGGGGTGTTAGGAAGTGCTAGGGTGTGTTAGGGAGTGTAAAAGCATGCCAAGGAATGTAGGGGATGATAACACATGCCACATAATGCTAAGGAATTTAAGACATGTAAAGTGTTATGGCATGTCATGATGTAAATTGTGTTGCTTAGTTGTTTTACGACCACAGTTGGATGTGATGAGACTTGTCTTGCTAACTTGTTAATTGGTATCAGTTGATATTGGACATGAGTATTCTAAGATGAGTTACATGTAGTTCTTAGGTGAACAAGGAATATGTTGAATTTCCACGACACATTAGAATATGGGTTTGGTCTTAGAATATTTTATGCAAACAGATTCAAGTGCCACAACACATCTACTTTTCACAACAAAATCTACACACATCAGGGAATCAACTAGTGCACATGAAATTTTTAACTTTTTCAGGTTGTTCTTCGTTAAATTACAAGCTATAATAGAATATGCTAGAGCTCTCGTACCAGGGATCATGGCCCTTTACAATCACAATGATACAAGGAATACAACTAGGGCTTGGTGTTAGTCCTTTTACAACCAATCTACCTTGAATAAGAAAACACTTGACCCAATTTTTGATGGTGGCCACACATAGCCCTTTCAATCCACATGTCTTGAACACATATGGAAGGTCCTCTTGCCTCCCATTATGCAACTCCTCATTTTTCCTCTATTAATGAACTCAACTCCTTTAGGTTACTGAAGTCGGCTCAATTTTTTTTTCCCTCTATCTATGTCTTCTTTCCTTTAAGGTCTGTAACACTTAGGTTTTTCGATCAGTTGTTCACAACTCCATTGTGAACAAATTTTTGGTTTGCCAATTTTTCCATCTGCTACTCCAAGATGAAAAGTTTAGGGATATAGAGGTTGCCCTTCTTCTCAATGATGCAATCCTCTGTATTACAATGAACTATGGCTAGCTGGCTAGCTCACTTGACTACTACTTTATTCCTTCAAAGTATGCATGTCCTTAGGCCCAATACACCTACCCTTCTACCAATATTGTTTTCCTTCACACGTACAAGACTTAGAGATCTTATTTGACAGTCACCTAACATTAACCCTCCAACTGTACTTGGACTGCCATCAATTTTCCCAACCATAGTCAATTATTTTACTGATCTAGTTCCCACAACATTTCCCTCATCTAGGTCTCTTCAAATATGCCACCTAATTGTGATTTGAGTCCTCTCAAAATCACTATTATTGTGTACCAATTTATTTGTTGTCCAATATATGAACAAATATAAACTACTCATCTTATCATCCTTCTAAAAAATTGTAGATGACTGAACTAGGGTCACAAATCATCCATTAACAGTCCATTGACTAAATGTTTATAGGTTGCTTCAGATCTATGTCTAAAACTCTATGGATGGTCCACCAAACTAAACTCTTCTTCATGTCAATCAATTCCTCCTATGAAACATTTCTTCTGCTCCATCTTCTACTCAGGTTCCACCTTCCTTTGGATTTCCTATCTCCACACATACTTCTACAAACCATCTTCCAAATTTGTGGTATATATTGTAGATATAAACCTCTCTCTAAGGGTCATAACCCATTTTCTTCTATGTAGATTTGTCACAGTATTAATGGCATACCTTATGGATTGAACATGCTAGGAAACCTCCCTAAATAGGGAATTATACTTCTATTATAATTCCTTTAGAACACACCCTATCCACCCATATAAAAAATGAAAACTCTTTCCTCCATAAGAGACTCAGCCTAGCTCATATGGATCCATAGATTCTATGCATTTATTTGACTGAATCTTGATCTAAAATTTATATCTCTACGACCCTCAAACTACGGTTACCTCAATCAATATTACACCTGTGACTACTTTTGTTGTGGCCCTAAATTCTAGTGTAGACCCTTCTCCATTTTTGTTAGTCTTTATCATAGACCTTGCAACCTACTAACCACCACAAGGTAGGGTCTCAACCCTCTCTACTATTTCAAAATTTGATGCGGCCTTCACACAGACACACCACTAAAATCACATGCCCAAATTCTCATGAGACGCCTCTCTTGAGCTTGATTTTACATAATAGAACCAAGAACATGCCATCCTACTTCCTATATTGAACACATTAAGGTATGTGACATTCTTGTGAACCCTCACATGATGATCTTACTCTTGGTGGATGATCATGGCCTCCCTTTAGCAATGCTTACTCAACCCTCTAACTCGACCTACTTTAGAAATACATCTCTCTTGGCCTCCTTAATCAAATGAGATCCTTCTCACTTGATGTTGTTGCCTTCATTCTAAGGTGTCCTTAAATAGATTTTCCTAGCTAGGCCTCTTAATAACACTTTATAACTTACGGACTTTATCCACTTAGACCTTAGGAAATATTATATTTTCTTTTTAATTTTATTTTAGATTTTTAAACCCCATCTCGGGTCCAAGGCCCCTTCTCTTGGGTTATTTTCCCACAAATCCTTTTGTGGCAAAAATCACACAAACCCATCTCACTAGGATTATGGATTGTTTCCCAAGCTACACAATTCAACAACAGTGTAGTTGTAGTAATAATAACTTGGTCAAGCTACTATATTCAAGTGAGGACTTGGTTGGGTTCCCAAGTTGAAAATTAAGTAAGGGTAGTTGTGAGGGCATGATAAATAGGGAGGGTTAGGGCATGTGAAGGAATGAAAAGGCATGCTAACACATGCCAGACAATGTCAATGTATCTTGAGGAGTGTTAAGGAGTGTCGAGGCATCACAAGGAAGAACTAGGTCAAAATGCATGGAAATGAACAAATAAGAGTGTGTGCCGGGGAGTGTCAGTGAATTCAAGTGTGACAAGGATGAAGTGTGTTAGAAAAATTTCATAATAGGATTTTCAAGAGGTAAGTTTACGATTGCGATAAGGGGCTTGAAAAAGAAATTTTAGACAAAGGGATACTTTTTGTTGGGCACAACACTATTTTTCCTTTATCTATTATTTTTATATCACATGTGATACACTTTTGCCGAATGATCATGTTCTAAACTATTTTAGACAATTTCATATTGTACATTGTTATGTATAAGTTTTGGGGCACTTGACTTGTGACAAATTATATCTTGTGTGTCTTGTGTATCTTATGGTTCTTGCAAACTCTCAGTTAATTCTCTATTGTTTATATGAACTAGGTCAAAATGCATGGAAATGAACAATTAATAGTGTGTTCCAGGGAGTGTTAGTGAATTAAAGCTTGCCAAGGATGAAGTGTGTTAGAAGAAGTTCATAATAGGATTTGCAAAAGGCAAGCCTACAATTGCGATAAGGGGCTCGACAAAGAAATTTTAGACAAAGGGATACTTTGTGTTGGGCATAATACTATTTTTCCTTTATCTATTATTTTTATATGACATTAGGCACACTTTGGCCGAATGGTCATGATTTAAACTATTTTAGACAATTTCATATTGTACATTGTTGTGTATAGGTTTTGGGGCACTCGGATTGTGCCGACTTATATCTTGTGTGTCTTTTTGTTCTTGAAAATTCTTAGTTATTTCTCTATTGTTTATATGAACTAGACATACATGTGAAATATTGCCTATGTAAGTTATGTTGCTTGGTTGTTTTATGGCCATGGCTAGATGTGATCCTTGTCTTGGTAAGTTCTTAAGTGGGTAAAGTCCATCTTGGATAGGAGTGGCCTAATATGAGGTATATGCAGTTCTTAGGTGAAAACAACACACTTTGCTTGTAGTAGGTGCAATTGATCAAGTTGTTACAGTTGTAGCAGACCAATGTCACATGAACTGCAATAGCTAAGCAATTGATTGGGTTCCAAATTCGTGAAAAAATGTAAGGCTAGCTGTGAGGGCATAAGTGCCAAGGAATGTTAGGGAATGGTAACATGTTCCCGATAGTTCGAAGGCATGCCAAATATGCTAATATGTGTAAAGTACTAAGGCATGCCAAGATGTGCAAAGGTGTGATAATACGTGTCAGGGACTATCAAGGCAAAAAAAAGGGGAAACAAGTTAAACTAAAAGGAAATGAACACATTGTAGGGTTAATAAGCCATCAATTTAGATTTTCGAGGAGGGGCATGCTATGCACACCAACACTAGGTGGAAATAAGTGTCAAGTGCCAAGTGTTAGTGCATTATAAGTGCCAAATCATCCTTTGTCACTTCTCTTCTACTTTCCAATAAGTGATCTCAAATAAATTTAATATTAAACCATACCAAATCATATCGAGGCATCTTAATGAATGCTCGACATGCTAATGATCATGCCCTCTTTAGGACTACATCTCTGTTCACCCCCTTGATCAAATGAGCTCCTTCTCACTTGATGTTCTTTCCTTCATACTATGGCCTCCTTAAATGGGTTTTCCTAGAACTCTTAGCAACCCTCTAGAACTTACGGGTTTTATCCACTTAGACCTTAGGGAATATTAATTTCCATTTTTAATTTTCTTTTAGATTTTAAGCCCCATCTTGGGTCCAAAATCCCTTTTTTGGCTTCTTTTCCCACAAAGCCTTTTGTGACCAAACTCACACAAACCCATCTCACTAGGCTTGTGGAGTACCTCCCAAGTTACACAATCCAACAACATAGTCTAGTTGTAGTAACCGTAACTAGGTCAAGCTCTTGTAGTCAAGCAAGGGCTTGGTTGGGTTCCCAAGTGGAAAATTAAGTAAGTGTAGTTGTGAGGGCATGATATCCAGGGAGGGTCAGGGCATGAAAAGGAATGAAAAGGCATGCTAACACATTTCATACAATGTCAATTCATGCTAAATTAGAGTGTTAGGGAGTGTCGGGGTATATCAAGGGATAACCAGGTCAAGATTCATGGAAAGGAACGAATAAGAGTGCGTGCCAGGGAGTGTCAACAAATTCAAGTGTGCTAAGGACGAAGTGTGTTAGGAGAAGTTCAAAATAGGATTTACAGGAGACAAGTTTACAATTTTTATACAAGGCTCGACATAGCAGTTTTAGACAAAGGGAAATCACTTTGTGCTAGGCACAACATTGTTTTGCCTTTAGCTATTTTTTTAAAATGAGATGTGGCACACTTTGACCACAAGAAAATGTTTTAAACTATTCTAGATATTTCCATATTGTGCATTCTTGTGTATAAGTTTTGGGGCACTTGACTTGTGTCATCTTATATCATGTGTGCCTTGTGCATCTTGTGGTTCTTGTAAACTCTCAGTTAATTTTCTACTGTTTATATGAACCGAACATACATGTGAAATATTTCTTGTGTAAGCTATGTTGCTTAGTTGTTTTAAGGTCATGGCTAGATCATGTGATCCTTGTCCTAGTAACTAGTTAAGTGGGACAAGATGAGCTTGGACATGAGTGGCATAAGATGAGTTATAGGTAGTTCTTAGGTGAACAAGGCACAATCTACTTGTAGTAGGTGCAATTGGTCAAGTTGTTGCGGTTGAAGCAAGCCAATATTATCACATGAACTATAGTAGCTAAGGACTTGATTGAGTTCCCAAGTCGTGAAAAAATGTAAAGGCTAGATGTTAAGACATGAGTGCCAAGGAGTGCTAGGGAATGCTAAGATGTGCCAGATAGTGCAAAGGTATGTCAAACATGCTAAAATGTGCCAAGTAATAAGGCATGCCAAGATGTGCAAGGGTGTGTCAATGCATTCCAGGGACTGTCATGGAAAAAAAATGGAGAAACAAGTTAAACTACAAGGAAATGAACACATAATAGGGTTAATAGAAAGTCATCAATTTACGTTTTCCAATAGGGGCATGCTAGGTACACCAACACTAGGCGCCAATAGGTTCCAAGCGCAATGTATTAGTTCGTTCTAAGTGCCGAGTATTCCTTTTTTGCTTCTCATCTTCTTTCCAAAAATTGATCTCAAATAAATCTAATATTAACCATGCCAAATAATACCAAGGCATCTAAATGTATTCCATACATGCTAATACTTTCCAAGCACCAAAACGTGCTAAGAAATAATATATTTCAGGGAGTGTTATGCATGCTATGAAGTGGAAGGGCATGTTGAAGAGTGCTAAGGTGTGCTAGAGAGTGATAATGCATGTTAAGTAATGTTAATGAGTACTAGGACAAAACATGAAGGGAGCACCAGGTCAAAATTCATGGAAGTTAATGAATATGAGTAACATGTGTCAGGGACCAGTGTTAATGAGTGCTAGATGTCATGCCAAGGAGGCAGTCAAAAGGTATGCTAAGCATTGGTAAGGCATGCTAGAGAATATAAAGGCATTCCAAGAAGTGCCAAAGTGTGTTAGGGAGTTCTAGGGTGTGCTAATTATATGTGCCAAATAGTGGCAAGATATGCCAATACATGCTAGGTGATAAGGATGTGCAGGGCACTAGGGTATGTCAATATGTGTCAAGAAGTGTCAAGGCAACAAAAGGAATAACCAAGCTAAAATGCAAGGAAATGAATACATAATAGGGTCAATAAGTTGGTACTTTATATTTTTCAAAATGGGCATGATAGGAACACTAAAAATAGGTCCCAATACATGCCAAGTGGCATTGTGTGCCAAGTGATAATGTATTCAATGCATGCAACCAAGGTGTTCCAGGGAATGCTAGGGACTACTTGCATGCCAACACATGCTAGGAAAGTTCTATGTTGTGTTAGTGCATGCCACCATGTGCTTGGGCATCAGTGTCATGACAATATGTTCCAAGACATGTGAGGTGCTAAAAAATGTTAGTGTGTGCCAAAGCATTAATTTAAGGTGTGCCCAGATTGTTGAGGAGTGTTAGGTATTTCTCATTAATAGAATTGATAGAGTTTGCTTAAGTATTAAATAATATATTTCCTACACACAACAGTGGAAATTTATCTAAAGGTAATTTTCTAAATAATAAACTTAATAGATATGAATCATGTGTTGAATCATAGGAAAACTCTATTCGTTTAGTCATTACTTGAGGGAAATGATATACACTAATTACTTCTTAACAAGTTGACTGAATCTAACCACTATGGCATTGCAAATATTATAAGAAAGACTCCACAATAATGGTCTTAAATCATTATCTTTTGACAAAAAATATATTAACATACACATAGCGCCATCAAAAACTCATTGGAATGATCAATGATGACAAAAATGTTTTTACTGTCACCAAAATTAACAAAAAGAGAATTGGTGAGGGTCATTAAAATTTCATCACTAGAAGTGTCACCAAAGAGAGAATTAGTGATGGGCATTTAATTACCCTCACCAAAAGTGTTATTGAAAATGGCTTTGGTGACGAACCTCAAAGGACCATCACTATATACACTTACACTGATGCTTTTTTAAGGACCGCTATCATATGTGACATTGGTGACGGAAAGGTCTGTCACAAGCATGACCCTCACTAACGTAATTTTTTCTTGTAGTTTCAGTTTAACAAAGATGTCAAGAGGCATCGTTTGTGTGATGTTGCTCAAGTTACCTTCCACAAAGACTTCGTGTGTTAGGATGGGCATTTGAAGCAGAGGAGAAGGAACCCGAGAAGCGAACCTCTTGAAGCAAGTAGACATGGCCCCAAGGCCAGGCATGAACAAATAACAATGATGGTTATCATCCCAAGGAGGATCCTCAAGAGACATAGTTTCCACGATGGCCTCATTGGAGGGAAATATCTCTTGCAAGGGATCAGACGAATCTGAATCTCTGAGCCAAGGGGATTGAGAATAAATTTCAAGATACATTCCCAAAGGAGCATGATCAGGAGGCGGAGGATCCAAAGCTGAAATAAGTTCACAATAATCAATATCGATTAGACTTAACGACATCGAATCTCCAAATGAATCAATCTGTTCGGGTGAAGGGATGATCCACGGGTCATAAGAACTGGAGATCATATTAACCTGAACAGTGTTAGGTGGAGGAAGAGGAAAAATACCCATGAGGGTAGGATCTTTGAAGAGACCCAGCTCTACAGTCATGTAAGGCGTAGGAATTTTATTGACGTACATAATGTTGCTCTCGAAAGATGAAGAAGTGAAAAAATCCAACTGATCAACAGTAACAATCTTTCCTTCTTGTGGAAATCGCAAAACACAAAAGAGAGTGGAAGGAATGCACAACATGGCGTGAGTCCAATTTCCTTTGAGGAGAAGATTGTAATGGAGCTTGGCATCGACTAATTCATCCTCGACATTGACTATTTTCCCTTCTAGATTGATCGATAAACTAGCAAGAACACCAATAGATTCCCTTCCATCAAATTCTTCTAGATAATTTAGAGAAAAGTTAAGAGCTGGAGAACCAATGGCTTTCTAGTAGGAAAATGACATGATGCATGTAGATGCACCCTCATCCATGACTGCTCGATCGATATTCAGTTCATTAATCCCAACTTGAATGATTAGTGCAAGTTGGTGAGGGAGACTTGGGACGAAATTCTCCAAGTCAAAAATGATAAGGCTCGAATAAGAAGGATCAACCCCACCGATAGCAGATAGCAAAGCCTTCCGTTGAGACGGAAAAATCTGAAGTAATTCTAATGCAAAGATAGCATGAAGGCGCCTTAGCCAAATCCTCAACAATATTGTAATGTTGAGCAGCATGGGCGTTAGGATTTGAAGAAGACTTACGGAGTGCACCTTTGGAAGGTAGCCGTATAATGGGCTCAGTACTGGGCCTTTCAATATGAAGAGGGCAAGAAGCAGGCAGAGGAGGAGGACCATCATCGATCTCTTTCCCCGCTTCCTAACATAGTTCGATATAATATTTCGATCAGGTAGAAATAGAAACAGATGCAGGACCGTTCATCATGACAACCTAAGAGCCAAATGGGGTAGAGGACTGAGGTTGTTGTACCAACTGAGTCTGTTGTGATGAAAATAGTTCTTTGAGAATAGCCAGAGTTCCTTGGGTGCCTTTGAGCAATCGACTCACTTCGGCCCATCGAGGACAGTCCTTGGTGTAGTGCTCTTCGTCACAAATCAAGAAAGGATAATTCGGTTTACTCTGTGAACCATCATCAGTACGAGATTTCTGAGAAACTTGTTTTAGGGTATTGGCTTTGGCCTTACCTTTACCCTTATTTTTACGCTTGGAATTTTTATCCGCCGGATTGGCCTGAACAACATTCACTTTCGCGGTTTTACCAGAAGCCAGGGTCGGCTGAGAAACAATATCATTGGAAGGAGTAGATTTTTTCTTCCCAGGATTCGGAGGAGGAGACTTCTGAGAAGTATGAGACATGGAACCAATGATACCATCGACGGATGGCATCGCCAGTGCTTTGGAAGTTCCAGGTCTAGGAGCATCATGAAATAGTTCATATAACATGCTGGACTAAGATTACACAAGATCAAGGTACTGGGCACGAGCAATGGTTTGTTCCTCAATAACGCATGCCCCCATGTCAATGTCCTTGGCAATCGGAGCAATGAAGGAGGTAGTAAACCAATTAGTTAGAAGCTGGTCAGGAATGTCAAACTTAATCAAGCAATGAATACGCCTCCATTCATGAATATGATCTGAGATATGTGTAGCTCGATCTTGCTTCAAGGATGTGAGGAGGTATGTCCCAGTTTCATACTGAACCGGTAACTGAAAGTGCGTGAGAAACACCATAGCTAAAGATTTGAAATCTTGGAAGACACCACGAGATAATTCGATGTACCACGTAGCAGTGGCACCAGTAAGAGTCTGGTGGAAAAGATGGAATTGGATAGAATCATCAACCCAAGAGTTAGAGGAACACCAAATATGGTATGTCATAACATGCGATTGGGGGTCTTCTCTGGACTTGCCCTCAAACTTGGGAAAAACACTAGGAATTTTGATTGGAACTGGAGGCCAATACAGGTTATGAAGGAACGGATCGTTCATCAACTTTGACATATCAGGCAGTTCCAACATAGCGAGAAAAGGTAATTGAGGATTAAAATGCATTGCAAGTCGTTGATAAAGACCAGTATTAGCATTCCACCCAGGTTGAGAGAAATTATACCCCATATGTTTTGTCTCGGAGGATTCTGTCCATAGGGGTTATAAGCCTGATAGTTCTGCCCATACATGTGTTGAGGACCAAGATATGGATTCTAAGCATACCATTGAGGTCCTTGCTGAGCAACATATGGATTTTGTTGCGGAATGTAAGCATTTCCTTGAGCTGGATTATACACCACCTGGGATTGACCCTGAGGATAATAAGTGAAACCTTGGGGCGCATTATATACTACTTGAGATTGACCTTGAGGAGGGCAAGTAGCGCCTTGAGGTTGAGTAGGTTGTCCCTGCAGAGCAGGTTGACCCAGATGTTGAGGTTGGACAGGTTGTCCTTGCATGGCAGGTTGACCTAGATACTGAGGTTGGGTAGGCTGTCCCTACGAGGCAGGTTGGCCTAGATATTGAGAGCCATCGGGTTTCCCTTGTGGAAGAGGTTGGCTTGATGGTTGGGATGGGCCAGGTTATCCCTAAAAACTAGATTGACCCAACGCAGGACCTTTGGGTTGTCCTTTTTATACAAAAGTTTGGCCTTGTTGAACATAAGATTTTTACTGTTGCACAAAAGGTTGCCCCCGTGGTGGATAGATTCCCCCCCCCCGGAACATAAGATGCTCCTTGTTGAAATTGAGGTTGACCAGAAGGACCATAGGGTTGTCCTTGTTGGGCCGAAGGTTGTTTCTATAAGGGTTTCCCTTGTGGACCGTAAGGTTGTCCCTATGGACCAGAGGGTTGTCCCTGTTGGACCGAAGGTTGTCCTTGTAGGCCCGAGGGTTGTCTCGGCTGGTAAATGGATTGATTGGTATCAATCGGAGGCAAATATACAGGATTACCGTATACATCATAATAATGTGGAGGATTTCCAGTAGCTGCTAATGTGGAGGATTGCCAATAGCTTGCGGCTGCTCAGAACCTTGAGGTGTGGAATTCTGCTGCTGAGGGTCCGAAGAGGGAGCATATCATTGCTAAATAGCCAACAAATTGTCATCAAATGTATAAACGCTAGGAATATAAGTAGAAACCATAAGCGCAATACAAGTAGATGGGATTTCCACAGTGCGAGGTTTTGATCCACTCACGACGGACCTAATAGGCATCATGGGATTGATAAAGATAGACCTGCGAACAAAAATATACCCTGAAGATGGAGTCGTACTAAAAACTAGTGAAGATGAGGCCACACAAACAGTGGGTCGGACAGAGACAGATGTAACAATGGCCGACGAGATGGGTGTCGAAGGCAATATCCTTGATACAGGAATAGACGAGCTTCCTCTGGGAGTCGATGTACTAGACTGTGTCATGGAGGCAACACCTGAAATGTTCTGACCCAAAGTATGATAACTGGGTGGAAGAGACACTGATTGTGGGGAAGGTTGACTGGAGACATATGGGAAATCTTCTGGGAAGAGTTGATACTCTCTGGTAGAAACATGAAGCTATCCACTGCCGACAAGACTCGAAGAATCCATGTCTGACGTGGTTGTAAGATCATCGAAAAGACGACGAGGACTAGCAGGTAAATTAGTGGCTAATAATGGTGATCCCGAAGTAAGTGGAGGGAATTCTTCCTCGATCCCAAAACTAGACCAAGCACTCTGAGGTTGCCAATTGATATCAAAGTCTGACCCTTCAGGAGGAGACTAGGTAGTGAGAGGCAAGATAGTTGGAAGGACAGACTGCTAAAACTCGACAGACCTAGTGGACTGAGGTGTTTCCGAAGAAATGTTAGGAGAAGGATCACCACTAGGAGGCAATGAAGAGGATGATGAAAATGGTGGTTCTGTCACCATGACAATGATCTAAAACAGGAAGAAAACTAGATAACCGACTCGAGGCTTCAAGACCAAACACTAAGGAACTATTAAAAACGAGCCAAGAAAATATCTTAAATGGGAATGTGATCATAGGTAGTTAATTTTATGACATTGAAATGAAACTTTGTTGTTTCATGTTTTAAGAGTCGAGAAACAGGCAAAAGATGACTCTCGTCACTTTCAGATTGAACGAGCATGAAAGGACAAGTGCTCAATGACCTTTTCACTTTTAGAGAGTCATGAAAAAACCAAAATGAATACTTAGGTAATCTAAGCAGGAGGTGTACCAAGTTTCCGTGAACTTCCATATACACCTTATTGATCAAATGAAAGAGGAATGACCAAGGATTTGACGTATGTGTAGGTAGTCTCCCTGAATGCTGTGTTCGGTGTATCACGGTTACAGGGCGGCAAACTCGACTTCCTATGGATAAAGGATTGCAACCTATGAGGGTATACCTTTATATACGCGACAATACGAGGAGCACAAGTCTGTACTAGTGCTGCCTAATGCGAGATGGAGAACGACAACTACTAGGTTTAACAATGCTGGAACATGTCACTAGCCTAGACCTTTAAAAAAATGTGCATTAGGTTTCAATGCTTCCTTAGGTTGATTGAATTCATTTTAAGGTTGATCTTGAATTAATGTTGTGATTTCAAGGCCTTACCGAATGTGATCTTGAATTCCTAAATGCACACTACATGCAAAAGAGCATCATTTCCATTCAATGAATGCTAGCTAAGAGAAGGATAGGAATCTATGACAAAGTAGCAATCAATTGAAACATGAGAATAATTTCACTAATGCATCTACTACATCCAAATGAGAAAATAGAAACTCTTTCCTAGTTCGTTAAGAGCTAGTAATGCAAAATAACATTATCATTTTCAATTTAAGAGAGAATGCAATTTTTGTCTTTTTAGATAAATGCGGCACACAATGCACTGTTACACTAAAAAAAAAAAAACACTAGTTTCGAGCACTCTGAATGTAAATATCTAAACAAAGAGACCAATGGAATAAAAACATAAAACACACTCAAAACAATAATGCACTCTTCCAAGCAAACAAAGGGCTTTCAGAATGATCCAATGAGCAATGTAATCTATGCTCGAAGTGATGAATGGAGAGTCAAACGAAAACAAAAGTGATCATTCAACAAACCAAAGACATGAAGAATCGAGAGAAATACTAACACAATCAGTCAGTGAATTGAAACAAGAAAGATAAAAGTGACTCGAACTTAAATCAGAAGGCTCAGTGAGGATAGGGCCGAAAAAACAACACAAGGTACCTAGAAACCCTAGGGCAACAAACTCCACTGATAATATAATGGAAAAATAGCTGAGAAGACCAAGAATACAGAGTCAAAACAATCTCAGTAGACCAATTGAAAGGTAAAAAAACCATCTAGAGCCAAGAAACACTGACAAAAAACTCAGAAAAGAGGTCAAATAAAATCCTATAGGATTCGGCGCAACTGTTTAGCTGTAATCCGCGCTAAATAGGGGTTGGCGCACCTGTGACAAAAGAAACATGCGCCAATTAGCGTGACTGTTCAATGAAAATCTGCGCCGAGCTAGAAAACCATGGGAAAAAATAAAACCACTAAGCAGAGGGCAAACTTGTCATCTGGAACTGAAAAAGATGGTTGAAAACAATAGACAAGTCAAGCAAAGTAGGAAAACGATGAAACGATCAAAGTCGACTTGACAAGCCAAATGCTCGACAAACAATGAGACAACAAACACACACTGATCCCCAGTGGAGTCGCAAACTTTTTGTGTAGGTAAATACCCTATGCGAAAAAAGGCAATCCCTCTAGCCCTAGGTCTAGCGGCAAGAGGACATGCTAATGTGTTGATTCCTAGCTAATGAATGAAACTGAGTCAGGATAGATGTCCTACATTTGTTTCAATGCAGTTTTCGTAACTGTGGCAACAGTCTGTTGATCTTCGTCCCAACACATCATGGTCCTTTAGCAGTGGTACCCAGGAGCCTGTTGTTAGGGTCCCGTGATTTGGTAGATTGGAAAAACCAAATGACAAGGTAACATCAGACCAATCTTTGGAGTCCTAGGACCTAGCCTTCCTGGACTTAGAGAAGGCTCTCTCTATTGTGCAAAGGATGTGAACTTGTTCGCTTCGGATGATTGATTTTAGGCTATTTGTTAAGTGTAATTTGCTTGTTTTTTTTGGGTTGGGGCAAGATGACTAAGTAGGATAGGTGGAATGAGATATTATCAAATCAATAGGGCTATTGGGTTAGATGAAGTCGAGGGTGTCTAAATGATGAAGCAGAGTGTATTTCAGGGCTGATTTAGCAAGGTTAATGGATCCTTAAGTGATGTATGAGGTGTAATGAAAATCAAGTTTGGGAAGAAACTAAGAGGTCTTAAACATATATAGTCTTAAAGCAATAACTCATGAGGTAGGGAAAACCATTAATCTCTATGAACAATACTCAAACTAATAAACATGTAAGATGAACATTCTGGTGATACATAGAAGCATTAGAACTCCTAACTTTAGAAATTCACCTTCAGATTTTTGATAAAAACACATAAGATAAACAAACAACTCAATATATGGAGAGGTAAATCCTAAACAATATATATCAAACTATCGGGGACTCTGAAACAAGTTCATAAGCATGGGCAAAGGGCAAGATTGAAACAAGACCTCTTTGTCTTAACCTAATCAATTAGTATTCCATAGAAAAGCTTCACAATAGGGTTTTGAAAACTTTAAATAAGCAGGGCATAACATGAATCATATTTATAAGCTAACATACCAACCATTCATGAAACAAAAACAAGTTTTGGTGGGCCTAACAAGCAATCAAGAATTCCTTAAGATGACTAAAAGAAGAAAACATCAAGACTATAACAAATAGGAGGTTTGAGGTGCTTCCATGAGCATATATCAACCTATACTTTTTTTATCTATAGCAACCAAGCAGAGTAAAACAAAATGAAGACAAGAAAACATTAACAAGTTAGGAAAACATCACCATTCACCAAGCTATGGAATCCTGCAAGCAAGCTTCTCCAACATCAAGCCACACAAGCCATTCATTCACTTCATAAAACCAATATCTTGTCCAAGCTCATAAATTGTATTTCTCTTAAACACATCAAGTCCCAACTGTTTACAATGAATCCTCATGTCTTATATAACAAATGAGGAGAGGAGAGCTTACTAGAGCTTCTAGAAGCCTATTGGCCAAAGAGAAATATCCTAACTTGTCCTTGAGGCTTTGCAAAGCCCAAGGCACAAAAATATCTAAATAAATATCTTTTCCAACTATAAATGGAAATAAAATTGGCTTTTAGGCCTGGAATGCCTAAGAAAAATTTCCAAACTCACATTTTTTTCACTCAACCACAGGAGTGTAACACATGTGTCAAACAGTGAAAAATTTCCAGGTGCGTGACGCAGAAATAGGCCCTGTTGCAGCAGTATTTTGGAGGTCTTCTCGACACCGGATTTGGCTCCATGATAGCTCGTTGGAAAGCCTGATGAGTATAATTTCCAAAAATATTTTAGTTGTGCTAAATAGATGCCATTTACCTTCTCAAAAATTAAATATACCAACACTTCTCTGTGCATAACACCTTGTCTAAAAAGGAGGCAGAAAGGTCAAATTTTAGATGTTTTTTGACCTTTTGAGGGGGTAAAACTGCTCCAAATGATTTAAAAATTAGTGAGTATACTGGTGGTGATGTGAAAAATCAAAAAATTTAAACTTTAAGAGCTGAGGATGCACAACGTTTGTGCATAACACCTAGGGTGCTGCGCTCCTAGGGGTCAAAATTTGGAAAAAAGTAAAAATTTGTTCAATTTGCCTCAAAATTTGTGGGTAGACCCCTCATGCGTCCTTGGATACCTGTTGAGAAAATTTGGCCAAAATTCCAAGCCTAGCTTGGTATTTTTCATCATTTGGTATCGGGCCCTCATTTTTGGTAGTTTTGAGCTTCTTCCTTGCAAAGTGATTTCTTTGTTTATAGTGCTCAGTCATTCTCCTCTGCAAGCTCAAGTTTTTGTCGGCCTTCTCTAGTTTGGCCTCTAGATGCATGTTGGCCCTTTCAAGCCATATTCCCTATCATGCTCAATTTCCATGGCAAGTATTTTGGTGAGAGGAAATTGTTGTGCTTGGGTTGATTCTTCCTCTCTTTGTTGTGCCAATGCTTTCCTAATACCCATAGTCCTAGGTCTCTTTCTTGTTTGGCATTCTTCACCACTATCCTCCTCATAAGTCCCCATGTATTCCTCCAACTGCACTTGTGACCTTTGAGCCTCTATCTGATATTTGAGCGCCCTTGCTTCATAAATGGCCAGCTGGCCACTCATTTTTTTGTTTTGCATCTGCAAAAAGTGAATGAGATCCTTTGACCTTTCTAACTCAAATTCCAAGTCTTTGATCTGTGCATTCCGGTCCTGTAGAAGAGAGTTTACTATTTTTGTCTCATTTTCCTCATCACTGTCTATGTGAATGAGCTTAAATTCTCTTTCTTCCTCATCATTGTCCTTTTCTTCTTTCACTTGTTGTTTACCTTTGTCTTTCATTGGATTTGAGGAGGAGTGTATGGACCCTTGCCCTTTGGAGGCAGCAAACACATGCCTCTCTCCTCTTTGATAGGTAATGGTGAAAGGTGCAACAAGTTTTATTTGCAAACTATGATCATTAGTGACCTTTGGACTGTTTCCCTCCTCCACTGTCAAGATCCTTAGGATTTTCCTCCTTTTTTTTTGCACCGTTAGAGGCGCCTTGATCTGTGTTGGGCACATCTTCATTTCCATGACTGCCTTCTTCCTCATCATAAGAACCACTGTTTTGGCCCTTTTTCTCATCATGAGGCTCATTGATTTTAACTCTGTTTTCTTGCTCACTGTTTATTTCTTGAGAGGCTGCCTCTTCTTGGTCTTCATCACTCTGTTTTTCCTCTCCTTCATACTCTGTTTTTGTCCCATAATCTTCATTATTTTCGCCACTTTCATCATCTTTATCAAGCTCTGCATTTGCCTCAATGTTTTCAACCTTTGTCTTAATTGCATTTGTATCTTGATTTTTTCTATCATTACTTTCTTGTTTGCTGTGGCTATTATTACTTTCTTGCTCATTACTATCCTCTTCCTTGTCTTCTTCATCTTCCTTAGCTTCTACCTCATTGTCCTCTTCTTGGTTTTCTTCATATTCCTTAGCTTCTACCTCACTGTCCTCTTCTTGGTTTTCTTCATCTTCCTCAACTTCTACCTCACTGTCCTCTTCCTCATTATCTTCATCTATTTGCTCATCATTAGAGCCACTTCCATCTTCTTCACTTGGTACATTAGGAGAAGGGATAGGGGGTGAATTTCTTTTTGGAGAAGGCACATGGAGAGATGATGGAGGAGTGGAGGTAGGTGGTTGTGAAGTGGAGGGTAAATTCTGCTGAATGAAGGCTTGGGGGTTTGTAAACACATCATGTGAGATGAATAATTCCCAAGGGATTCCTTGTTGCTGCAGCTGATGTAAGACAACAATTTTGATCAAGGAGTGGTGTAAAAGGCTTGGTATTTGGCGGTCATAGATTCTTTTCTTGACAAGTGAGGCCATCTTGTCAATGCTCCGGAAAAGGTAGTATGGTAGATTCATCAGTTTGACTTTGGTGAAGTGCATTAGTAACCTTATATGATATGAGTAAATCCTGGAGTATCTCCCCTCATAGGTGAAATACTTGATAATTTTCTTCATTAGCAAGGCATACCTCTCTAGCAAGTGGGAAAAAGGAAAAACAACCTTGTAGCCTTGTTTCCATCTTGGTTTTAGGTAGGTTTCATAATAGCACAACTCCAAGTTCTTTTGTTTAAACCATATCTCGCCAATGTATGGTATACATGTTGCTTTGAAAATGGATTCAGATGAGAGTTCAAACTCCACTCCTGCTAGGCTAACTTGGTGATTTTGCAAGCCAATGACAAACAATCTAGTTAAGTCGGAGTGGCTTTTGACTTGTTTGACCTTTTCACAAAACTGATAACACCCAACATCCTGAAAGCATGAAAGGATGATGGGAGTGGAAGTGATCTAAACTCTGTCCAAGGGTTCAAACCTATTTTCCCTTGCTCCCTTTTATTTTTGCTGAGGCTTGGTAGGTCTTTGACTTTCATCACTGCTGGTGTGAATCTTTGCTTCAGACATGGTGGCTGGTTCTCTAGCACATAAAGATTTTTGAAAGTTGTTTGAGGGCCTTTGGGTCAAAGGGCTACAATGAGTGAAGTGAGGGAAAAGTTTTGCAAATGAAGGCAAGATGAAATTCTCCAAGAGTGCACTCAGTTTTTTAGAGGTTTGTTTGATGTCACTCACCCTCCTCTGGCATATATAAAAAAAAATTCCTTCAAACCCTAACCAAAGGTGTTTAAAACTAATTTCTATGCAACCTAGGATTTGGTTCAATTAAGCCTTTAAATATGACTTTGCTTAGGAAAATGAAATCTTGGGAGGCAAGAAAACAAATCACCAACCTTGTGTCTTGACTTTTGTAAAGGCTTTGAAGGTGAAAAACTTAAATTTTGACTCCCTTTAGCAATTTTAGACAAACTTTGTCTGTGTGTAACACTGGTGCATAGCGCAGGTGCATAACACTGGTGTGTAACACGCAGGATATGGGCTAGTCGGGCTCCAAGAGCATAGCGCAGGTGCGTAACACTGGTGCGTAACAGGCAGGAGATGGGCCAGTTGGGCTTCAGGAGCATAGCATAGGCACGTAACAAGAAGTTTGTAGACACCTTGTTGTGTCTGAGCGTAACACCGGCCCAGTTACATAGCGTCGGGCCCTAGGTGCATAATGCAGTGTTAAATAACACTGTGGCCACCCCTCTTGTGTGTAGCGCCGAAGGCCAGGTGTGTAACACCGGCCTCGGTTCGTAACACCTGCAAAATTTCACTGATTTGCACAGAAACTTTCGAAAACTTCACTCAACGGCTTCCTTTGGCTTGGAGATGACAAATGGTGGGGGGGAATACCAAAAAGGCCTTTATAACCCTTTTGAAAATAAATTTGAAGTCAAAACCCACTTTTGTAATGTTCTTGTTAGCTTACTTTTTCTCACTGTGTCTTTGACTGTTTTGGTCCTGTAGGTGGACAATTTGATGAAAACATGGTTCTTTTTCACTGCTGGAGGCTTCTTAAGGTTCTCCTTATTTTGAAAATCTTCCTGAAGACACTAAGCACATGCCTCTCAGCTTAAACTTTGGAAAAGAACTGTTTTGAACTTTTAACACCTACACACAACAAAATCATCCCTTTTTGCCATTTCTACTTTGACTGATATTATGTGTTTGAAACATTCTTTCCTTTGACCTTGTCATTCTTTCTATGGAAAAACACCTGTGCCAACTTTGTGAAGTTTTTTTTATATCTTAGTCACATTTTTGCATAATATTATTTTGACAAAGAGGTCCTTGTTAGGAGTTTCACTATTCTGCTATAAACTAGGGGTATATATGTTTGTTTTCAAGTCACTTTGATCACTGTCTCTTTTGATCTTGGACAAATTTCTTTGTCACATAATGGCCCCTGCTTATCATAGTTACTGTATTTGGAAATTTCCACCCATGTTTTTCCCCTTTGGCCATTTGAAGATGTCTTTAACTATTTTTAGAGAAAAAGACCTTTGAACTGGGAGTTAGTGCTTGTCTGCCAAACCCTAGGGTAACTGAAAAACCCTTGAAACCATCTGATGTGATGAAGGAGGTTTCTTGGTCACTATTTTGACCCTCTTTGTGTATCTTCCCATGCTTCTGATTTCATCATTTCTCTATTGCTTGGTCAAAACAGTCAATGAATCTTGATTCCTAACAAACAAATACCTTGTTGCTTTCTTCTAGGTTGTGAATGGTCTTCTCATATGATGACCTTCCTTACTTTACCTTACCTCATGGCTAATATGATGTCTTTTGGTCTTCTTTGTAGGAATGCAAGCAAAGGGAAGTTGTCCCTCTACAAGTTTCATGCTTGAAGCCAAACATTTTTTAAATGATCTTTTTGATTTGAGGTACAGTTTCTCATGTGCCACTGTCTTTCATGACCTGCATGGACCTTTTGATGGGCAGCACTTCATAACACTCTCTGATGGGATCATGTTCTTCCTTGTAAAATTTTTAAGCCTGTTTGCATCTTGCTACCAGCTGTCGATGCCTTTATAAGTTTTTTAGGCCTCCTTCTTTGCCCCTGTTTCTGCTTTTGACCATCTATAAAAACATTCCTGCAGAAATTCTTTGACATGTTAGATTTCTCCTTTGCAGGCTTACTGCTTGATCAAGAGGATACCTTTGGAGGTATTTTTATGTTCTTTGGATAATGACAAGCCTCATCCTTGTGTTCTCTTTACTTCACCTTTGAATAATTGTGGGGATAGTGCATTTAGAACCATGATTGTGCATAACCTAGGTGGCCCTATTTGACTTATGGTAATGCTCTTGGAATAGGTTTTTTGACTGAAAACTTCAAACAAGGTTTGGATGAGGAGGCAGGGTTTTTGACACTATATTATGCATTACCATCCTAGACAACTATAAATTTTTTTTTTACTTCAAAGAGCTTTTAGATAGGGAGTTTAGACAACACCATTGCTTGAGGCACTTGGTGAGTAGGAGAAAAGTTTGGCTTACTTGGCGAAACAAGGTGTGAAAGTAGAGGGCTCAGGCAAACAGAGACAGAGTGTTATAGGCAGAGGTGAAAAACATAGTGAGAATTTGGGACATCAGTTCAGGATTTGATCTTGTCTGGGTGATAGATTGGCCATGCTTTGACAGGGAAGTGGGATAATGAAAAATTTTCCCTTTGAGGGGATTTCTAGAACTCACATGATTCTTGAATTCTGTTTCTAGAAATCTTGGACAAAGCATTTTGTCATCTAAACAGGTGAAAATTACTGATGACTAACACCTGCACAAGGATCAGAGAATGATGGCAGCATACAAAAAAATATTTACATTCATAAATATCTAATTGGTCAAGGAGAATTAAATGTATTTCGCAAGATTAATCACATCAACACAAGATGGGAACCAAAACATCAGTCATGCATTAATTAAGAGAAGGGAAGAGTCTACAACCAAATGAGCCTTGACGTCGCAGCATCCTTCAGTGGGTCCAGTCAAAATGCGTCTCGAGCATTCGTTGAGGAATTGGACTTGGTGAGGCAATTGGCCTAGACTCTCTCTCGACAAGGGTCTCTCTTTGCTCTATCTCACACCAGCTATATCAGACTGTTCCAGCTATTCTCCAAAATGTTCAGCTAGCAACATCTATGTGAGAGAGATGTATTTATAGGAGAGGAGGAGGAGGTTGGGATCCCTCAAATGGTGGAAGGGAGGCGTTATCCTTTGGGAGGTTTCTATAAAGTAGGAAAAAAGAAGCCAAAGGAAAATTTTCGACGTTATTCAGTCAAACAACTCATGCTGACTCCACTCACAAAGTGCTTGGCAATGGAAACTTCATATTTAAAATTTTTTCCAAAAAAAGCTCGGCACGGGTAGTCCACTGAGACAGAGTGCTAATGGGTGTGGGGCCCAGTGCTAACTTCTCTTATTGGTGTGAGGCCATAACTTCCTACCAATGCCGACCCAAAATCATGTGTTTTTGATGGTCTGTTCCAAAAATAGTCAACAGAGGAAATGTTCTCCTCATGGCAAGGGATGCAATGATACTTTTTGCAAGGCATGACACTACATATAAGTCATATAATTGGTCCTCCAATGTGCGGGATGGGGATTGCAGGGACGGTGACATTTGATGTGTAATAATATGCACATAGGATTAGGATTTCGCTCCTTAGGGTTTGCTTCAACACAACTAGGGTTTCTCTAGTGTTAGGGTTTGCATAAGGAGAAGGAAACATGTCAAAGGTTAGGACATGTATCACAAGAATATTTTCCATCTCAACAATGACATATTGACATCAATGAAAACCTTGACCAATAAGATGGTGTTTGATGTAAAAAGGAGGATTTTATTGACAAATTTTGTGTTGCAGATCTCTTATATTGCAATTTCTTTGTATTGATTTAGAGCACATGTGAATCCAGTTTCAAAATTTTCAAACTTGGTCCGAAAACTGGTCAAGGTGGTTGGATGGTGCAAGGAAGGAGAGTGGAGTATCCTTTAGGTTGGAGCCTAATAACACTTCAAGGTGGCAAGGTGGTTCTAGGGAAGGTTGGAGCTTGCACAGGGAGTTGGAGCATTCATCTAGTTGTAGATGGTACATAGGATGTTGGAGCACTTTCAGGTTGGAGCCTACAAACTAGGGAGTTGGAACATCCTCCCAGTTTTCATTGGTAAACATGGTATTGGAATGTCCTACAGGTTGGATCCTGTATATGAGGGGGTTGGATCCTCCTTTAATTGGAGTTAAAAACTTGATGTAATCTTTGAAGGAAAAATATTGAGAAGTGTTCGATGATTTTTTCCCTAGAGGGGTTTCCACCTAAAAATATATGTGTCTACTATTTTTATTTGTTATGAATTTTTGAATGGTGTTGTTGATGTTATGTTTACCTGATGCTAATAAAAATTAATGCTCCATGGAATTAAAAATATACTAATTGATCAGAAATATTGATTCACCCCCTTCTCAGTATTTCCGACAGAAATAAGCTCCAAGCCTCTGAAGGAATAAACTCAAAGGAATTTTAGAAATGTTGCTACTTCAAGAAATTTTGTTGATCATAGATGGTTTGAACCACCTCCAAGGCATAGAAAATTTATAAAATCATCCTACTCTCCCAGATATGAAAACATGTTTCATTGTCATTCTTAATCTTGTAGAAATTTCAGACATAAATCAATTCATTTTAAAATCAATACACAAGTAAAGTATGCAAGAAGCAGGTGTTAGAGTCCTATATTATAGATATATTGGTCATGTTAGTATCTTTATTTATCTAAGGTCAAATTGTAAATATCAGTCATGATGGCTTGACTATTATGGTTTAAAAAGGTCTAGATTGGGGTTGGGTGTCATGCAAAGTCTGTCTATTTTGCTAAAGGTTCAAATGTCTAATGTCATGAAAGATCATTATCAAAGGAAAAATCATAGGGAGTCATTGGTCACCATGGAAGAGTAGTAAGGGGTCATGTCATAATTTTTTTTTATCATTATGAGTTAGTCACCTAAGTCTAGAGGTCGAGTGATATCAATTAAATCATGAGAAAGGATTGGGCATGAACTTGTAGATGTCTGAGTCAGTTTAGATGTAATTTCATGAGTGGTACTACAATTTTCCACACATTTTGTTTCCAAACACAGTGCTACACATTCATCATAACAATTTGAAACTGATATTTTTTCCATCAAATCCACTTCAGGATGCTTTTGGAGGTTACTTTCATTGGTGCCTTCATCCAACATTGCCCAGTTCTTTCTCATTTGCATATGAATATTATGGTGTGATCGGGTTACATTGTTGCACAAAGGAGGCAGGGGAACTGTGTTTCCACATAGTGCTACATTTCTTTCTAATTCAAAGATCAAAATCATCTCACAGGTGAAAACTCAAGTTAATTTATCTTCCTTGGTTGTGAATGAATTCTATATTGGTTGCATAAGCCACGAAAATTCACAGAAAGCCTGAAAAAATAGTTAATTCATCCTCGTTGTGTTTTTGTGTTTTGCAGTGATTTTCCCCAAATCATTGCACTTTCCTCAGTCCACTGCAATTTCTACTAATTGTTGCGCTTTCACACAATCCTTTATCTTCTGCATTTGTCATGATCAAGACCTCATTTTCCTCTGTAGAGTTTCCATATGCAAGGTATGATGTTTGTTCAAACTGAATTGAAGCTTCCCACCGTAACTATTTGTGCTTAAGAAGCGTTTGAAGCTCATTACCTTGTGCATTGCATTTTTCTTTGCACATGTCCCTATAAATTTTCTACCACATGTATAAATAATTTTTAAGATTATTTTAGGGTTTTCTGAAGGAGTTTTGTGTTTACTAGTCTCTTGTGTAGATTTCTCTTTTTAATCATCATCAGAGGTTGAATTTTGGAAGTCCTTGTCATCACTTTTACATTGATTGCACAAAATAAGATACCTTAAACCCTAGACTATTCACTAATGTAAAAACAAAATCATGTCAACTTTGGAGGAAATAAATCACAATGGAGGTGCTATTGTCTAGTTTGAACCAAAATATCTCACATTTATTAATGCATACCCAACCATCAGAATGGTTTTTGAGAAGGTGGGGTGTATGATTTTTTGTGAAAATATTCAAGTGTACAATCTAAAATTGACTAAGGAGTTTGCCAAGAGTTTTTATGGATTGAAGGCTAAGATTGGAACACTTACCTTTCCATTCACAGAGGTCACAATAGTAGCTGCTACAGAGATTTGCCTCCGAACGGAGTAATGGTTTGAGGGTATGCCCTTTGATATCACCCATTACAGAGATTTTTTGAAACTAGAATACAAAGAGGAGTATGGGTCAATTGTGCCTAAATAATATTTATTGGAAAATCATAGAAAGATTTTGAAAGTTATTCAAAGGTACTTCACATGTGAGGGAAGGTTTGGAAGAGTATATCAATACCACTTCAGACTTTTAATGCATTTCATTGGGAAAATATCCTCAAATTTTCCTTTTTACCTGTTTAGGAGTCTCTGCAAGATGGATGATAAGGTGCAAGGGAAAAAATTCAATTGGAACCCAACCTATTTCATTTTTCCTTAACTCAATTATTGGTATTAGAGGAGCTTAGTGAAAGGAAATAATCATGGAAGTTATTTGTTGATTCTTCAAAATTAGTGGATGGTGTGCCAAATACTCCCTTTAGAAAGAAAGAGACACCCTCACTAGTGGTAAAGGACATTAAATCACCAGCTGGAAGATTAGTGAAGAGGCCCTATTCCACAGTGTAGTCTACGGGAAAGAAGAAAGGAAATAAACTACAATTTTCTCCAGAGGTGGTGGCTACCCCTAAGAAAACTCTCACTAGGTCTGCTGCTAAAAGGCTGCCCTTGGAACAAACATTTGAGACCATGGAGACCATAACATAATTCTAAGTGATTCATGATGAAGTGATGGAGGTTGTAGAATTACAAGAACAATTGAAGAATTCCCATTTCATTATTGCACAACTGCAACAAGAAAATAGGCAAATGAAGAAGACTATTTTAGAAAAAAACAGCCCAACCTAGTGAATATGTTCTTATAGTTAAACATAAACTAGTTGTTTTCAATTCTAAGGTCAAGGAGAAATTAATCAAAGAAGATACTAAGAAGGAATAGATACCATCAGCTAGGATTACAAGATCCTCATCTAAGAAGCTACAAATCCAAAAGGAGAAAATAGTGCAAGGGGAGGTAATAGAGGTAGATAAGGACAAGATGGAAGTAGATGAGGGAAAGCACACTTTCAATAGGTTGAGAAGGAATCTAAAAGAGGCTCACAAAGAGATGTCTAAACTCAAGCAACATGATGAAAAGAAAAGGAAGCAATGGAGTGATCTTATGGACATCTATAAACCCATCGTGGATGATGGCAAATACATGTTGAGCAGATCCTTTCCAATTCACAGACAAATGAAGAATGTGTTCAGAATAATTCATCTATGAGAAAAGAACTAAGAGAAACCAAACAACAGTTAAGGGAGTTGAAATAGAAAGAAGGAAAAGTATACCTTTTGGATGAGGTAGCCAAGATTTGAATGATAGAAGGGTAAAGTAGCACAATTTTTTTTTTTGACTCTTGCCTAAAGTATGTTTGTTTGTGGGTTTAAAGTTCCAAGTAATATTTTTTTTCACAAAGATCCTCTACTAGCAACATCTCTCCAAAACTCTAAAGTTATTTGAAGAAGCAACTTTTTAGTTTTTCTGCTCTATCTTACATTCAAGTTTTGGTGTGAAGGTGGACATTTTTCATTTTGGGTATGGTGATGAATGCATGTTATTTTTTATGGAAATTTTTTGAAGGAGGAAGGTGGTATGGTCATTATAGTGTCAAAATTATCATTAGTGTGTGAAAAATGTCTACAAACAACGTTTATCACTCAAACCATAAAATGAAGATGGCGCTGCACTTCTGGAGCGGGCACTGTGCTTTTTCCTACAAGAGGATTTGTCAGATTTTTAGGTGTTGTATGGTAAGGAAAAGTTTGTGAAGGGGAAAGTGACCATATTAAAGTTTATTTTTAGGCGTTGAAGTCATCAAGCAACTTCCAAACCCACTACAAACATCTAAACCATCAAGCATTTCACTTTTGCACCACGTTTATGCCTTTCTGAAGAGGTTGGAGTTTGTGCAGTGCTAGCGTTGCACTTCCAAATAGAGTTTTTTTGAAGCAATTTATATTGGTCTAAACATCATTTAAATTATTTTTTAAGTGTTATTAATTGTAATAAATCCATCAGTAACTCATGAACTCATTTTGAGGTTGAGAATTCAACGTAAATTTCTTAAAAATTATCTAGTTGTGAGGTTCCTAGACTCTAGTAATCAGTTTTATTTTCTTTGCAGAACTTAGAAACAATACTCCAAATGAGGAATTAGAACCCTAGATGTCAGAAATTATTGATTTTTGTTTATTTATGATGTAAATGTAATGGAGAAAAAGGTTGGTCATATTAGAGAAGAAGAGACTTTGGTGTATGTTTTAAATTTTATGAATACTTGCTAGTGAATGAAAGACTGAAGGTGACTTGTAGGGATTATTGTGTCAGAACTTGATGGTGTCATGTTTCCTTCTTGTTGTAAGTTTGTTTCATGTAATTTGCATCTCTTAATTTTATGTCTTCATGCTTGGATTGACCAGAATTTTAGCTCGGATTTAATCTAATGGTGCTCTGACTTACTTTTACCAAGTGATCCATGTTTTATTCTTGAAACGACATTCAATATATATATATATACTCTTTGTGTTGTTTTAATTATTTCTCACACTCACCCTCCTACAACAAATTAATTCTATAATCAAGACTGCCTACCTTGCCCCTATGGAAAAACCCTTTCTCTATTCATCTTATGACTGGGAAAATAATAAATTTGACATGACTCCATGCCCAATGGATTTGTCCCTTTTTCTTACCTACAAACCTTTGAAAACCAGACCTTATTGAGCACTACCTATCCTAATATAAGATTAGTTGAGAAAAATAAGTGAGAGAACCCTCTCCAAGGCTAGAAGCGATAGATTCTAGCCTAAAAGTGGTATTTGGTTACCTTTGTAATCCTTTCTCAGCCTAAAGTTAATTACAAAGCGCTAATATCAGGAATGATTATAGATTTGTAAGATGACCATAGATTAGGAAATTTTCATGGATCTACCAACAAAATCTATAATCCTTTTGAACAACTAATGAATTAGAACATTGTATGCTACAAGAGAAATAATCTTGGTCACAAGGCACAAGATTGCAGGCTTGTGAAAGAAAATGCTCCAATCATAAAAACAAAGAAGTTAGATATAATATAGTAAAGGAAAAAGAAGGAATATTGTAATATAACATTTATAATTGAAGAAAAAGATGATGAATGGTACATAGACAATGGATGCTGGACACATATGACAGGATATCAAAAAAAATGTTTCATCCTAAAAATGAAAAGCGATACTTTTGCATTTGGAGATAAATCCTTAGTCAAGATACTTGGAAAAGGTGTAGTAAATCTTGGAAGTGAACATGTAAACACAACAAATGTTTTTTCGGTTGAAGCTTTAAAACATAATCTTCTCAGTGTCGGTAAAATGTGTTGTCAAGGGTATAATCTCTTGTTTGATTCTTGAATATGTAAAATCATAGAAGAAGTCTCAGGAAGATTAGTTGCAACATCTACAAGAAGACCCAACAACATATACACTATATTTAAGGCAAAGCAAAAGAGAATTTCAGCCAAGAAAAAGAGCTTAAAAAAAATCAAAGAAGGAAAGGATAAGAATACTGAATTAGTGTCGAGTGTCATGTGTTTAGGGGGAGCAACCCTTTTCCATTGATTTCAAATGGGGAGAGAAAGGAAGTGAAGCATGGAGACAGGGGGAGAACGATGAAAAATGGAGCTTGATGACCTGGGGAGCATGAGTGTTAACATCAATGAAAAAAGGGGAGATTGTTGGAAGAAATTATAATTGATGTCAAAGGGTGAATGGGACAACGCTTGTTTGATTATATGAATGCAAAAGATAGTAATTTGGGTATAATATCACTTTGAATTGATATCCCACATATTTCCATTTAGTTTGATAGGTGGTATTCCTTGTGGGTCCTCTTGGTTGAAGATATATTCCATTTTGAAATTTGATTCCATGAATGGGTGTGTCCCCATTTCATGCCCAAAGAATACTTGGTCTAATAATTCAAGTTGTGCTTAGAAGAAAATCTGTATTGAAATTTGTTTTGGCCCAAATATGAGTGCTCAATTTGATCTGCATTTAATCAAGGTTGTCCTGATTTTCATGGTAAAAATAATTAATTGATTCCTAATCCTTCTCATGTCGGCTCCTTTAACGATGGTGTATTTTTAAAAGGATTTTTTTTTTAATGTATTTTGTCTTAGGTCAGCTCCAAAATAGGCCCCCCTTTCGAACCATATAAATAACCTTCCCATGGATCATCAAAAACTTAAGAATTGGGTGAAGAAGTATAACGTTGAAAGATGAAATATCTTGATATGAAGAATAAGGAGCAAGGCTAATTGAGCATGTGCCTTTTTTATCTGAAGTAAGAAACCAAGATCTCCTTTAAGAATTTTTTTTTGAGTGTTGGACATATCCTTCTCTTACTCTCTAAGGCAATCCAATTTTCTAAGGAAATCCTATTTTTCGAGGCAATATATATTTGAGGCTTGTCTTAGGTTTGTCATTAGAGAAATTTTGAGGTAAAAAATGGGGCTCGAAACAAAAATGTACAAAAAAAATAAACTTTATAAGAACCAATAAAATTCAATATGATGATGTCAACCATGGGGGATGATTCACCATTTTTGGAGTAAAAAAAAAACTACTTTTTCAACTCGTATTTTCAACTTATCTCGCTACAATTTTACTCAAATTTCGAGCGAGAGAACTCGTTGGATGCATAATTTAATTTTGCATCTAAGGAGTACTCACGTTGCATACTTTTGATGGACCCAACTACATGAAAAATGTGAAATATTGAAAAACATTATTACAATCATGTTTTCTCATGTATTTCACATTTTTTATGTAGTAGGGTCCATCAAAAGTATGCAATTGAAAATACGAGTTGAAAAAATAGTTTTTTATTTTTTCCCTCCAAAACTTGATAAGATAATCTAATCCTATTTTATTATTTTCATTATTATTTTATAATATTCCTTAGGAGGCCCATTTTAGACCTCATAATTTATATCATGTGAGTGCAAGTACGACTCTAATTAGAGGCTATTTTTCTAAGCAAAATACAGATCTCCTAAGGTTTTATAAAAGACTTTTTCCTGAGGCCAAATTTGGTCGTATTTAGGTATAAGTTTGACCTCCTTGAAGTTCGTTCTCGAGGCATAATATCACCCCCATTTGAAGAATACCTAAGACATATCCTAAAGTAGTTTAGCCTATGATTTTTGGGACTATAAGTGCATATTATTCTTTTTCTTTATGAGGTCCAATTCAAGGAGAAAAAGTTCGTTGTAAAAGACTACTAAAAGGCCTTATTTGAGATAGATTGAGGTGTATTCAGAGGCCCTATTCAAGACAAACTTAAGCCTCTACAAGAAGCCATTGAAGAGGATATTAGAGCATAGTTGAAGACAAATTCAGGGCATATCTGTAAGTAAGGAAGTACATACACAATCCTAAATTTATACTATAGTATTGATGCGCTGAGGTATGAAATAGAATCCTACTTTTCTTGGAATGTATGTTTTTGAAGAGCTTTACTGATTGCGTATTAAAAGTCAGCAACTTATAAATTGAACATGACAAAGGTTAAAACCTTAAGTTGTAATTACCTAGAAGAGATAACAGTGTTTGGATTTTATTGCCATTGTGTCACTATCCTTTGTACGGGAGCCAAAGAGTTTTATCTCTATATTTTATTATTAAGGGTGGTAGGGCTGTGTTAGGCAAGGAATTTGTAGCTTCCTTCAGGAGGTTGCCACCTCCTTCCAGCAGGGGCTGGTAAACCAGGGGTTGTATCCCTTTCAGTTGTAGTCGGTAAACACATAAGTTGTAGTTTCCTTCAGTTAAATATATTGTTAATATAAATGTTTTATCCTTTTGATGTGATGATTGGTCAATGTTTTGTGATACTAAATTGTAAGAAAGCTGAAATACTGATCCCCCCTCAACCCCCACCCTCCTCTCAGTATTTCCAACAAGGAAGACCATGACTTCCATTGGTATGTGTGATATAGGTGGTAGGATTTCCAGAAGATAAAAAAAAGCACCAACCGAAATTGGATGTCTAGAATAGAAAACACAAGTTTCATGACTAAAATATTGGAATTCAAAAACGTTGTTTATTAGTGCACAACAAAATTTGATAACCAAAAAAGATGGGCCATCTTTGAAGAAACTGACATAAATATTGTACACCTAACACAAAACCTTTTCAAAATAATGTTACAACTACCAACTCCATACAATTTTTTTAAAATTTATGAAGGGTAAAGGAGGATGTAGTGAAATTTTAATTTTTTTCCAAAATGGTCTTCTTCAACTTCATTAGATGCTGCTCAAATTTAGGTAAATACATTAGTTGACCCCTTGAAAGAATTTTCAAGGTTTATGGAAATAATTTTTAGTCAGGATTCCACTAAACATGTACCGAGATACATTCTTTACATTTTCTATTATTTAGTTAATGAGATAATTATATTTTACCAGCATAGTATTATCTCCAACAAGATTTCCTACCATTTGAGGAATTTCAAAATTTCAAAGAGGTTTTTCATGGCCTCTTATTCAATTTATGCCTTGGTCTATGCAAATATATTCAAATACCTACTTTTTTCTCAAAATTTGAATATAGATGAAGATATTGCTAAATTCTAGTATCCAATATTGTGGAAGCATAAGGTTCCCTTTCACTATTATCAAGTTCCAAATTATTTTCTTATATAATTCAAGAAGATGGTTTTTCATCTTGATACATGCATGATTTTTTATGAAGCTCAATCATTTATTTCAAATAAAAACATCTTTAAATGCTAAGATAAGTTTTCCTATATTATATTTTTTGGTTTGAAGGAAAACCTATCCTTCTACCATATTATGTTTCTTATAAAATTTTCATTGTTGAAATATGTAAACAATACAAATATCAGGCACATTTTCTCATTGAAGAAGGGAAAACCAATTTATTCCTACTTCTTTCAAAATTGGAGATTTCAAAGTAAACTCTATTATCCATCTAGATGGAATTGTTTCATATCCAACGCATTGAAAATGAAGGAAGTCTACCTTTGCAAATGTTTCGACCCACATGGAATATTCTCAGCTCATATGTTTTTTATTGGATGTTCCTCAAGTTCTATCGAGTAGTTAGAAAGAGGAGATGGGGATAATCAAATCTTAAAAGAATAAGAACATGAAAATAATGTTGATCTCCTTAATTAAATTAATACCTTGGTAAGTACAAATGAAAAATAGAAGCAAAGGGGACAACCTACAACCAACAATGATCACGGTTCCCCCCATAATTATCATAAAATATCTTCAATTTATAAGAGCAAGGATAAGTAAATAAATCTAAGGATAAGAGGAATACTACAAAAAATGTTGGTTGTGGAAGAGGTGAGGACCCTCTAAGAAAATTAACTGAGATATCTCATATTTTTTTTGCTAGTTCAAAGAGAAAAATGAAAGTAATGGGAAGAGCTACTAAAAAATATTAAGAATAAGAAATTAATTCTCAAATTCTAAATATTGATGCTATGATTGAAGTCCTTATTTGGGATAAAAATAAAATGATATAAAATAATATGCTTATTGAATAACTTGATTATCAAGATCCTATTATTTTTTTAAGAAGAATCTATTACATTATCTTATGTCTGATTTGATAGGCAATCCAAGAATTTACAAATTGGAAAATATCGTTCTATGGAAGAGGATTTTATTGAGGCATCTTTGGAGGAAAAAATATCCTCCCCGATTTAGGCTCTAAGTTGACTCTTGTGTGAGGGTGGGTAATCCCCCAAACGATAGTGTTCTAAGTATCCTCAAATTAGCCTCATTTCACCCTATTTTGTCAGTTTTTAAAGATTATGATAAATAAATGTTGGAGAAATGTGAGGCCAGAGATACTAGTCAACTCAAATTAGATCAACAGACTAGACTCCCTTTGATGGGTGCCATTATCACAACACATGAGCACATTAAATTAAGTGAATGGTGATAAAATAGTTTCAAGTACCGAACGAATATTATAATTATTCTTCATTAATGAGGAGTTGTCAAGAGGGTTACAGAGGGTGGAAATATTTAACCCCTCTATAATAGACATAAACATATTATAAAATATGTAAACGGACTTCAATGTATGAAAGATACAATTAAACCCTTGTCTACATCACAATAGCCACAGTGGAAAAGGGAAACATGTGCAAGTTTTAAATATTTTAGGAAAATAAGATATTCATGCAGACAAGTGGTAGTAAATGTCGAGCTTGTCTAAAATCCATAAAAAAATGATCACTTATAAATATGAACAATTGTTTAAGAAAAACAAATAGACAACAAGTATTATGTCAATTGATCGGCCAATAATTAAAACAATAATTGTAAAACAAGTAATCCTACAACTTATTATTACTAAAATAAATCATTACATAGGCTTACAACCACAAAGAAGAAATGTTAAGGAAAAGAAGAGAGAAGGAAGCGGTCTATGAGAAGAGTGATGAATCCATCAATGAGCACAATATTGTGTTGTGTTGCAATGGCCTCTTGGACTTGAGCATTGAGTATTATGTTTCCATATAAGATTCCAACCACCCTTTGTTTAATCTTTAATAGCCCTTTTTATTCTAGTCAAAATCACTTTTGGGCTTACATTGTATAATTGTCTTTTAAATAAAGACACAAGGTTTAATGCTTCACTCATTAAATATTTAAAGTATTTTTAAACACATTAATTCTCATCCTATAACACTTTACTTATATATGATAAATATTACACTTATTTTGAATTTTTATAGTAATGTTGGCTTTGAGAAATTTTCCCTTAAGTTGTAATCTTCCTTTGACTTCAGTCAATCAATACATTATAGCTTGAATGCATTCTTATAACTTTTTCATATTGAGGGAATTCATTCTTCATGCAGAATCCTATTTCCTTTTATTCAACTATAGGAACATTTTTTTTTTAAACGTAAATATTCTAGATACTTATTCACAACATTGGTCCTTGCACGTCCCTTATCAATATTTATAGAAGAAAAATACCCATTCATTAATTCAAGCTCTTCTAATTTTAAGTAACATATATAGTAAACAAAAAAACAAATATTAATATAATAATGAGTATTGTTTCCTATCACATTGATAACTCAAATTGGATCTTCATTCCCCAACCAACCAACATTGCCTACAGAGCTTTAAAATGACTTAATTTAATTATTTAAGTAGTACATACCATATATATGGTATGATTTTGCATAGTATGTTGTAACATGGGTATATAGTATGTTGTTACATATATGTAGAAAGAATGGGCAAATTCTATATATCAAGTTTTTATATTATTTCGTATAATAGTATCTCATTGTAAATGAATAGATTTTTTTTTACCCAGCACTGGATATGAAGCTAAATTTAATTAGAAATAGGTTTACATGTGAATTTTACCTTTGTTTAATTAAAACTAATGTAACAAGGTATATTAATACTGGCTAACACTTCCACCTTCCCTTACAAGGCTTTAGGAATGATAATAAATATATTTACAAACTTACAGCATCATGGTTCATGATATATATGGTAATATTTAGTAAATGGTAAGATTTAAAGAATTTCTATTTATTTTCAATTAACATTTTTTAGAAAATTATTTATTTATTTAAAATATTCTCTTATTAAAATCATAACTAAGATTACAAGTTTGTTTGTGAATTGTTGTGTTAATTGGAGCAGAGATGTATAACTAATCCTTCAAATCTATTTTACTTCAAATTATAGTTTCACGCTTTCTTAAATTAGCACTAAAAATATCATATTCACATATAGATATAACAAGAAGAGTCATTTAAATAACATATATTTATCGTAAAGGATAAATTAAAGTATATCATACTTATTAATAAGTTTTAACAAAATAGACTTAATCATTATTTTGTTCAACTTTGCTGTTGAATAAAAAAAAACAAAACTCTATATTAAAATTTTCCTCATCTTATGGAATTCAAATTTGTGAACTCAATTGGAGGGTGTATTAATGGAGCTCAATGTGAGAATTTTAATTGTGCAATAGATTTGATCTAATATTATAGAGTCCCTTGGTTTCCACTGTCATGGATTTCACCTAGTTAACTTGCATGCTTTTTAACACCAAAAGGTGAAATCACTCTCGAGGTGTGAGATCTATACTCTTGCAGCAACGTGCATTTAGACGTAGTGCATCGTAATAAATAATAATGCAATTTTTCTTGATTATTTTCTAGTGCAATGACAACGAAGACATCACCTTCTCTAACCATATCAGAAACACAATCATAATCCTTGTCAATCACAACCACTTCATTGTCCATTTCCTTGTCAGTCACGTTTCCAAATGGGGGCAATGGTGTCAATTCTTCGTGTTTCCATGGTTTAAAAAATTTCTTAATTTGGTTTCACAATCATTGATGGACTCTGTCTGATCAATACATGCAGAAAAAAGCAAGAGCATTTTCGTTTCTCAATGCAATATAGATTTGTCATGTTCTTACTCCTAATGGAGTGTAAACTTCCTGTTTGAGGGATTACAAGGCAATTAAATGGCAATGATCTATCAACATAACCCATTGCAATATTCCAAAAGTACCTACTTGAGAAAAACACATACATGTATGAGTCAAATTTTGAGCAATATTTAATATTTTTTTTTATAACAAAATACACACACATGTATACACATATATCTCTAGACATGTATAATATATTTTTAGTTAAATGTGTACGCTTACCTGTGCACATCAGCCATCCTTGGGTTCGATACATTACTTGTTGGCTCGAGAGGTCCTGACCCAAGTTCGGTGTGCAAGGTTTGCCAATAAACCCCTATACTACTGGCCCTTTCGGCAGTGACCTGCTTGCGCAGGTCAAAGTCTCACCCGAAGTAGTATGGGTGGGTGCTGGAACTAGGTTTCCGCACCCTGAGAAAGGAAGGGTAAGGTAAGCATAGCTGTGCTAAATCCAGTAATTCCCATATTAGCTTGTTGTGCGCAGAGTTAATTAAGTCTCTATTTGCATCCACATGCACTAGATCTATAGTTATATGCTTTTATAACATCAACACAACATTACATAAAATAGAGCAGAATAGATCTTGATCCAAGAACGAAGTTACACAGATCTTCGCAGCTTAAATACAGAAAAGGCATAATACAGTAATTATCAGCAATGCACACAAAAGTACTCACAAATTCAATCCTTTATCAATCCTCTTTATTCATTCGTTCATCAATTCTTCCTTACAATTTCCTTCCCAACTTGCGCACACAGTAGCAGGGTCTACACACAGCTGGACTTGGATATCCACGTACACATCCAGTAGGAGTCCTTTCCCCAAAACCCAAACAGATAGCTTAAACCTCAAATCGCATCAATAGCTCATCATTTCTTGTCCTTTACAATACAAAATGCATCTCTATTTATAACAATCTAGCCTTGACTTTTCTATGGTCTGCAACCCATGGTTTTTGGACCCCTAGTTTACCCTTTCGCCCATTACAATGCTTTTGGGGCTTTGACCCACCCCAAAACCCCTGCGCTAGTCTAAATATAATAAAAAATATTCAAAATGGACCAGTTTCGTAGCTTGTTAGGAGACCCCATTTCAACAGTCCCCCAACACAATCTTGTGACTCGTCTCGAGTCACTGCAGTGGTGCGGCTTCAATTTGTGCGCGCAAGGTAGCCAAAGTGCGGAGGAGCGGAGGGAGCACTTCCTTACTCTGGGCCGCAACTCGTTGCGCAATGTTGACCAGTGTGAGGGAGGGAGGGCTATCTGGAGCCACGGTAACCCGTTCTAACAGCCGGTGGAGGCGCACAACGACGGACTGAGCGTCTTCGGCAAGCTCGAGTGCGGTGTCGGCCCATCGTTTCAACCGTTTTCGGATGACATGCTTGTTGTGGTGAAGGTTCTCAAGCTTTTCCAAGATGGCTAGACGCTATGCGAAGACAGTGGAGTGTGAGGAGGCTCTGACTTGGTCCAGAGTAGCTTCTGCCTGCTATAATTCCTTCTGGATATGTTGAATCATAAAATGGTGCTGCACTGCCGTCCATAGTTGTGTAGCTATTTTGACCAATTGTGCGCTTTGCGTCAGCTGCTCCTGAATAATATGCGTTGCATTCGTGACCACTGCAATTCGTTGGTCCCGTACTTCCGGAGGTATGTCATACTGTTGCTGTTGCGTGGCCCGGTCACGGTGGCGAACTTCATGCAACACTCTGGTGTACAGTCCTTGTAGCTCTGTGCGAGATAGCTACGCTAAATCTATTTGGAAGTCCCTAGTAGTTGGATCAGGAGTGTTGAATAGGGCAATGTGTGGGAGTGAACACACATTGCTTCTGCTGGGTGGTGCTCTGGAGTTGCAGAGAAGTCACAACATGTCCCTGTATCTCAGCGTTCCTTCTGTGCGTGGCTCGCAGACAATCCTTTCTGTTAGGAGCCAGTGCTCACTCATGTGACTGCACTTAGCATTTCGAGGCTCTCTTAAGATGATATCCGTAGGTACTGAGCAGCCTGGGACTGGGACATTCGGCGGGTTAGGGTCCATCTTAGCAACAAGAAAACGGGCATCCTAGAGAATGTTAATGAGCGCAAAAAACCAATACGCAGATAGCAGGAGCATGTTGTAGGGTGAATAAATAGCCTGGTGCGAAGTTACCCAGCCACCCGCACACTATCCAGAGCTATTTATTGGTGGAATAGCCCATTCGTGAGACTGAACATCGATCAGGTGGATCAATCTTACCATAAATGGCTGCATTGATGATCCACTGCCTATTTTGCGTACTTGTAAGATTCATTTTTCATCAAATCGGGATGTGCTGATGGTCATCCTTCGTGCCCGAGGTCGTTTCGACAGAATGTCGGACCATGGATGACGCCTGTATGCCATTTGTGTACCCTAAATGAAGGTCGACGCGAGGTGTGTCTGCAAGATGGCCATCAGTATTTTCGAGCCATGCGCTTTGCCCTTGGTTGGGACGTCCTTGTACGCTAGGGCTACGTCACGCGTCCTCGTGCTATTTATTACTTGAGGCATTCAAAAATTCTCCCAGTTACATGTGGGTTCAGGAAGGTCCATAATCCAACGCATGCCTAGGTCAGTGGTACCCCGGCAAGCCTATCCGGGCAAGGTTCGATTTCACCCTTGAGTGTGGTATGTCAGAAAGTATCTGTGTAGGTCGACTGACCTCAGAGCCCATCTGGCAACTGGGTTCCCTATGCGCAGGATCACCCTATTCCAATACTTCCCCTGAGTGAAGAATACCGGTCCTTGCGTAGGTGCTCCGCGCAATGTTAGTGGCAGTGCTCTGCATTCCGTGGGAATCCTAGGTTCAACAGTCTCCTGAATATCACCTGTGTCCTCCTGGCAGGGCAGGTTTCTTTCCTTGGTAGAGATGTGATGAAAATTCCTGATGGTCTGAAGACATCGAAGCATCGAAACCTCGTGCAACCGACCTTGCCAATTTTCTAGCTCCTCATCAGAGTCGGAAAAACATTCACTGTCCTTTTCCCAGCAGAGCATTCCTTGATCCGTGGGGTTAACCCAGTCTTCATCCTATGCAGTTAATTTATAAATGTGATCTAATTCCTCCTCTTCATAGGCTAGCTCTGTATACCGCACACCTTCTACTGGATCTAGTAGTGGTACTATGACACACGTACCTTTGTTTTCAAACACCATGCTGCACTTCTTGAAATTGATGACACCCCCCATGTCTATTGCCCAGTCCAGTCCGAGGAGCGCAGGGTAAGGGTCCGCGTCTTCCACAATTTTTGTTACCTCAAAATCAGTTAGGACCCTTACCCCTGCGATGTCAACCATGAATTTTGGTAACCTACCCAGAGGGATGATCTTTTGTTGATTTTCCATTCGTAGTTGGATGGTGGACCATTCCAATTTAGGCTCTCCCATTCGTTCCCATGTCTGCTTTGGTAATACATTCGCATCCAACCCAAGATCTAAGATAACCTGATCCATCTCATAGTCACCGATCTACGTAGTTAATTGCATCTCTCTTCCGGTGCATTTCTTATAGTTGTATAGTTTGTGTACATCCTTGGCCTCAGGGATCAAATTGGGCCAAGCTGCACAGGTATTCAGTAGTGCTTAGATATTTCCTACGGCCTGTGGGTTTGTGTGACATTTGAATGCAGCAGACTGACAAGACGGAGTCTAACAGCAGCTTCATACATGCTTTTAAAAAGGGCTCAAATCATTCCTCTATCTGAGGTTGTGTCGGCAGCTGCATGGGGTTGACCAGTGGTGTTTGTCCTTCGAAGTGTACTCCTTTCTGAGAGGCAAGCTCCTCTTTTGATCCCTGGGTGACCAACCCGCTACATGTTATAACTTTTATACTTGGATCCGCCTTCCTTAGCTCAGTTTTAACTCTTTGTACGTTCTGCATAGGGGTAGGCTGCTTTTCCTACATCTTGGCTATTAAAATTGGGTAGTCCTTTACCTCATGGTCCAGCTGCCTACAATATTTGCATGATGGTTGGTGGTATTTGGGCATTCTCTGGAAAAGTGCCCTATTTATCCACATTTATAATAGATTAGCTGACCACGTCCTCGCCCTGCGCTTCCTCCCTAGCCTCCTCTGCCTCAGGCTGGTGATCCTCCAAAGTGCATAGAAAGTCTCGGCAACGCAGGGTCTGATTGTACCCTATATAAGTTCCCATGATCCATCATTAATTCATAAGTACGACAATTTTGCTCATCATGTCCCACTGATCGGAAGAATCGGCACCATTGTTGCTTTAGTTCTAAGACATACGCACCTAGCCGAGGGTAATGGTTCGTATCATGTAGTCTTGCTACCCGAAAATCGTCACACCATAGCACCGGTCCGCTTGAACCTGGTCGTAATAGGACGGGTTCCCTACTTGGCCCTGGGAGTACTGGACTAGGTCCTCTTGCTCGTATGTAATCTGTCAACAAAGGGCATTGATCCTTCATATGGTTGGACACCTGACATCGTATGCACCAGAGATCTGTGTAGCCATCATTTCCTCGCTCTTTTCGCAGGTTATGTATCTCCATATGCATAGCCCCAAGTTGTTCCTAGATTTTTTGTACCCCTACTGACGTATCCTCCAGAAGTAGCTTCTAGTTTCATAGCAACTTCTACAGCTTTCTCCTGCGACTCAAAGGTTTGATGACTCATTAGCATGAGTAGGTGAGGTAAAAACATAGCAATGAACCATTCCATATGCTATCTATCATCATACTCGAATCCTCCTTCCCTGATTGCCTTCTTTAATCGCTAATCAGCCTCCCATACTGATTCAGACGCACCTTGTTTAAAGTCCTTCACTTTTGCTACTTGCTGGGAATAAGATTTCGGATTTCAGAATTGTTGCTTCAAAACCTCCTTGATATATTTAATGGATGCACTTCCATTCTGGGCAATGTAGCGCATATACCAGTCCAAGGCCCTGTCTTCGAAGGCTAGCGATAGCTGCGCCCTTTTTATCGTATCACTAGCCACATTCTGCGTAGTCTAGACAGAGTCTGCAACAAACCAAAACTGGTCCATATTCTCATTTCCTACCCCCCTGAAGGTAGGCAGTTTCAGGTGCGCAGCCATATCACTATCTAGGGGGGGTGGTGGTATGGGTGAATTCTTACCTTTGTGCGGTCTGGGTGGTGGTGTAGCTGGGGGATCTTGCGCAGCTAGTTTTTATAACAGATTATAGGTGGATCCCCCTCCGTCCAGGTTGGTTCGATAGTATTTACCATTGCGCGTCGTGCTCCCGTCTAATTCTGAGGTCATTAATTTAGTATGACTACACAAAATGCTCTTTTCGCACTATAATTTTTTGATCAGCAACGGTAATGTCCTCAGAAATTTGCCTCGGAACCCTTTTAAGAATCGTCGTTCGGCCTCAAAGTATGATACAAAATGATCAATGGAAAATTCCGTCACAAATCCTCCTAGCACACTATCCACTGAGTGATCCACCGTGTGCGTGATAGTATTATCAGTTTTTTTTTCCAGCTGCTCGAGCAACTCTGGGGTCCACTGAGTGACTCGCTCGTCCTTCCAGCACTTCTAGGATTCCACAAGTCTGGCCAGCCACTCTTAGAGTTTGATCATGAAAGTCACAAAGAATATTTCGTAGCTTTCAGTAAGGATGTACCTATTTTTCCACCTTTCTGCCATTAACTTTTCACTGCGATTTTCTTTGACAGTGAACTCCTGGATCTGTCTTTCAAACCAGTCTTCGATCTCTTTTCTTTCAGGCTTCCAATATTCTATTTTCATTACCTGATTCCTCTCTTAGACTTCTTTCGATCTCGGAAATGGAACCATTTGTTGGCTCTAGGGGTACTGACCCAGGTTTGGTGTGTAAGGTTTTCCAACAAACCCCTATACTACTGGCCCTTTCAGCAGTGACCTACTTGCGCAGGTCAAAGTCTCACCCGAAGTAGTATGGGTGGGTGCTGGAACCAGGTTTCTGCACCCTGAGAAAGGAAGGGTAAGGCAAGTAGAGCTACGCTAGAGCCAGTAATTCCCAGATTACATTGTTCAGTGCAGAGTTAATTAAGTCTCTATTTGCATCCACGTGCACTATATCTATAGTTATATGCTTTTATAACATCAACACAACATTATATAAATAGAGTAGAATAGATCTAGATTGAAGAACGCAGTTACACAGATCTTCGCAGCTTAAATACAGAAAAGGCATAATACAGTAATTACCAGCAATGCACACAAAAGTACTCACAGATTCAGTCCTTTATCAATCCTCTTTATTCATTCATTCATTAATTCTTCTTTACAATTCCCTTCCCAACCTGTGCACACAGCAGCAGGGTCTGCACACAGCTGGACTTGGATCTCCGCGCACACAACCAGCAAGATTCCTTTCCCCAAAACCCAAACGGATAGCTTAAACCTCAAATCGCATCAATAGCTCATCATTTCTTGTCCTTTACAATACAAAAAGCATCTCTATTTATAACAATCTAGCCTCAACTTTCCTATGGTCTGCAACCCATGGTTTTCGGACCCTTATTTTACCCTTTCGCCCATTACAATGCTTTTGGGGCTTTAACCCACCCCAAAACCCATGCGCTAGTCTAAATATAATAAAAAATATTCAAAATGAACTAGTTTCACAGCTTGTTAGGAGAACCCGTTCCAACATGAATTAAATTTTCTTTGCACCAATTAACAACATCTAAATAATTTGCAAGTCGTGAAGCCGAGTGATTTAATTGATGCCTCCTAAGTGTACGTTTTACACATGCCCCAACACCATCGTGCTCTCCTTTTCAATGCCTTGTCTCAAAGAAATTCCATGTATGTGAAATGTTGGTTCTCTTATGAAGACGAGACAACCAAAAGAACGATCTTGTTGATTTAAATTGACCAGCACAACCATCTGACCATACCCATTTTTATTTAACAATGACCCCTCATTTCAACAATTCATTATAAATAACATTAAAAAAATGTTGAACAAAACATGTATCATGTGTTTGATCATCACTGATGTAGAAATGGTACTCCTTAATAACCTCACGATTATTTTCATCGCTATCAAAACCATCGATATCAAGCTCTGCATGTCTATACAAAATATGCACAAATATAGATACTTGGTCTGAATGATAATACTCACTTTGTATTTCCTTTTGTGGACTAAACGTGTAATTCTCAGCGAAATCAACCACTGTTAATATTGTTCCTTTTTGGAACACATCACGTGATTTCTTGAACTGTAAATTCTGCCATTGTGCTATATGACCGTGCTTAATATATTTGTATATTTGCACCCTGAAATTCTCCATAAAATATGTCGCTGAAATGTCATCATCAAGTAAAGTGATCTTTTCTGATGTTGTGCTTGAATATGCAACAGGAGTGTAAGTAACATTTTCATATCGCTTCCAATTCAGACTGAGATTTGATAGTCTGGGATCATTAGGATCAATGGGATAATTTGCATAATAGAGTGCCAAATGAGAACATTCTGGGCATTTTATTCCACCAACACATTCTTTTTTCTAAAATAATTTATTATTCTCTTGTGCACATTAATATCTTCGATAAAAATTCACAAGCACTTGAAGGAGGGGGGTCATTTGACCAATATTTATGCCAAAATTTACAAATGTCTCATAAAATAATTGGAATTCTACATGGTATCGACAAAAACATGTGTCTCGAACAGTGATAGGCCTGACATACCATGGTTTAATCTTCAAAAATGTGCTAAGGGAAACCTTCACAATAGTATTACTCTCCATAAAGTTCTATAATAATTCTACTTGACTGGCATGTGTTATATGTTTGGCATGAGTTTCATAAACTCCCTTAGATATATGACGTCACACAACGTCCCTTTCATTTTGAGACACATGAGAATTCAAATTCCAAAACTCTTTTACCCTATCCCTCACACCATCAGGAAGTCTATCATGATATGGATGGCTGCAGGTATTAGCCCAACATGCAAGTTCATCATTCTCATCTAATTGAATTCTAAATTTTGTATGCCTCCGTAAAATTTTTCTTGATGTTTTAAACACTTTTGAAGTTGCTGACATCAACCGACTTGATGCAGTTTGTTTTGCAAGTACACCTATTAAAATTTCTCTACAAGCACTCTTTTCACCTTTTTTTTTGTAATCTCTCATTCCTTTCTGCTGAATCAGTTCTATTTCGATTGTGCCTTGATTTGAAATTCCTTTTGCTTCCCATGTTCACAAAATTGGAAACCTAAAATCCAATTCTATTTGGACCAAATACCCAAAAAAAATAAAGACTTTAGAATAAGTACTTCATGCCTTCAATAAGAGAGAAAATTATATAAATAATTAAATTCATAAAGAAATTTTGCAAAAATACTTCATGCCTTCATAAAGACATTTTGCAAAATATCAAGTAATTAAATTCTTATAAAAAATAAAAATGTAATTTTTTTCCCCATAAAATTTTCACTTCCCTTTCCTGAAAATATGCGCTCTTTAAAAAAAAAAATTGAATGTTTAAAAAAAATTACTTTAAAAAAAAAATTCACACCCAAAACTTCACTAAAGCACCCAAAAAAAATTCGCACCCTAAAAAACTTTGCTGCTTTGGTTCAGAATGGTGTGTGAAATATTGTGGATTTAATCTTTTGAATGAGAATATTTATATACAAATCTTGCCTGAAACATCGCGATGACACGATGAATATTTGCAGGATTCTGTCGGCCAATGGTAAAATGTTTTGATTAAACTTCTCACTTGAAAGTTTAATTGACTCTCAAACGAGAGTTATATAACTCTCGCCCAAGAGTTTGCCTTGGCTGTATTTCTCGCACGCAAACTCTCGGTCAAGAGTTTGTAAAACTTTCGAGTGAGAGTTTGCTCGCACAGTTAAATTTAACCTGTGGTGGTTTAAACTCTTGGTCGAGAGTTTAACATTTCTCGCCCGAGAGTTTATTAAATGTATCACCTGAGAAATTATCTCACCCAAGAGTTTTTGGTCAACGAAAAACCCAAAAAATTCTGAATTTTTCATGAACCTGCATCTTTGGAGGGGCGGAACAGCTACAAAAGAAAAATGTTATCTTTTGGACCTAGTACCTTTAGATTCATTTCTGAATCTAGTTTCTAATGATGTAAGATTTGTGGAGTTTCATTAAAATTTTCAATTTTTTATTAATTTTATACTAAATTGTGTCACTGTAGAATTTCATTGTTCTGAAAATTGCAGTGAATGAAAATTCAATAACTTTAAAATTGAAACACCAAAAAAATCAGAAAAATCATAATTCAATTCCTCTCCCTGTCTTCTTCAAACGGGTATTCTAATTTTTCTTATTAACGATCACATTGAAAAGAAAATGTGGGGCTCATAAAATGTACTGAAACATCACCGTTTGTTTGTCTTCGTCCATTTCAAAAAATAATAAAAAATAGTGATTTGATATGAAAATTACCGAAAAATAGTCATTGCAGTATTGCAATCTATGTATATTATGATGATATGGTTTATTTCCAAAAAATGAATAAGCATCCCTAAAAAAAAATAGGGTTCAAAAAGTGACTAATTATGTTTGCCTGAAAATTTTAAGTATATGCTGTTAGTAAACAACAAATTTACCCCTCTATATGTCAATATTTAAAAAAAAAAAATATGAGTATGGAGGTAAGACAATTCTCTACAAATATTGTTTTTATGTCAAAGCGTAATTTGCATTGAAAATGTGAGTTCAGTAGAGTTGAATTTGAAAAAACATAGAAAATTACAATTTTCAGCGTAAAAAAAGGGCAAAAAGTGTTTCCCAGCTTCATATTTTCCCATCAAATTATACATACCCAATCGGTTCAATGGTGTTAATGGGAAATTTATTGGATGAAGTAAAGAAATGTAAAGGTCATATTATTTTTCAAGATTACCAGCCAGAGGTTATTTATGCCCAATATAGTCACTTGGTCATAGCAACTTGGTTGTAGTTAAAGCAAGTGAAGTGTAGAAAAATTTTCCGCTAGCACATTTCATATGAGTGGAACACATTGTTCAAGTTGAACAATGAACTTTGATTCTAGGGTTAGAACATATAATTGCTACAATGTATTGGAATTTATATAGTTTAAGACTATATTGTGGATTTCTTTCAAATAAATGGACACGTGGATGGTTATATGTGTGTTGGTACGAATAATATATTATGATCTACTGGATAAGGGTGCTTTGCTAGATAATTAAGTTATGGTGATTTAATGTGTCCATAATGTTTACTCCTAGATGATCTTAACTTGCCCCTTTTTTTGCATGGATATGATGGTGATGAATGAGTATTTAATTACACATATATTCTTGTATTGTTAGTTTAGTTTTGATATCAAATGTTGTTAGGTCCCTATATTACTAGTATAGTCCCTTATTGTTGCTAGTGTAACCCCCTTATTGTTATTGTTGTACCCCTGTAACCCCCATATTTTTATTATTGTGCCCTTACATTATTATTGTTAGGTCGTCTAGGATTACATTGTGGCCACATGGACTCCTATATATAGAAGGGAGGTTTTGGTCATTTGAATCATCCAAGAATTGTTCATTTATGTAATGCATTGGAGGTTGTCCCCTTGAAGTGGCTGATTTCTAAGGCGTTGATCTCTCTTCTTTTCTATTTTTGGAGCTAGTTTCATAACATTTGGTATCATAGCTTTGGATTCTAGGGTTTCGCTGCTCCAAACAGGTCATCATGGAATTTTCTCAATAAATTTTTTTATACGAAGGTTCAGAAGCTGAAATTTTTATGGAGTGATTCTAAAATCTTGAGGAACGTCGTGGAAAAAATTCAGATCTTGGTTCGAAATATTTTTGGAGATATGATCTGTGCAAGTTAGAGATTTTTGCAGGCTCCTAAATTTAACCTAAATAGGTCATCGTGGAATTTTCGATATAACCCTTTTTCTATGGGGATTCAGAAGCTGAAGTTTTCACAGAGAGAAGCTGCAATCCTGAGGAATGCCTTGGAAAAATTTTAGAGCTTTATTCGCAACATTTTTGGAAATATGGTCTGTGGAAGTTAGGGATTTTTCAGGCTTCCGAATTTCATCTCAAACATGTGACCATGGGAAAATCGTCATAATTCTCTCTCTGAGCATTGGATTGGAATTATGTAAAAAGTGGCCAAAATTCCATGGACTGTAGTTTCTTCTTTATCAATTTCAGAGCCGACGGAGGAAACAATTATACGTAGCAAGTCGTACAAGTTCTCTCAACTGAACCAGTCCATAATTAGGTCATTGTAGGATATTAGACATAACTTTGTCTTCAAGAATCCAAATCAGGTCATACCTGTGGCATTCGAAAGAAGATTCAAAGGGCTACTTTTGGGTCGAATTTCATATATTTAAGATCCAAAATCACGAAGATATTTCAGTTTCAATATCGAGCTCCTAAAAATCAAGAAAAAATGTGTATTTTTTTTTCAAATTGCATAAGTCTTGTTTGAAAAATCAATTTTAAGTGATTCCAAAGGCATATTGAGCATAGATATTAGTATTGGGTTCTAAAATGCATCCTAAAAAGAATTCAACACCCATTAAACCCTCAGAGTACTCTACTATGATTCATGAAGATGAAGAATTGTAACATGATCTATCAAAATTACAAGAGCAAGTGCACCGAATTTCACTCTCGCAAAGAGCAACAAAAAATGAAATGGAAGTTTTGAAGAAAGGCGTGGAAGCGAAGATGGATGGTTTGAAAAATAATATGGATGTTTTGAAGAAATGCATGGAAGCTAAGATGGATGGCATGGAAGCTAAGGTGGATGACATGGAAGAAGAAATGAAAGACAACATGGAAAACATGAAGAATGATCTAAAAGCAGACATGGAAGGTTTGACAAAGTTGATACAAGAAATGTTTCCTAATGGCGAAAAGATGGTAGAGGAAACTCATGATAAGAACAAAATAAATGTTATTTGTGATTTCATAAACTATAATGTTGGATGGAAGAACCACCATATTCCAAAGATGGATATGAGGAAGTTTGATGGCAAGGATCCTGTAACATGGATACTACAAATGGAGCAATATTTTGATCTCAATAATGGGAAAAACACACAAAAGGTACACATTGCAACTTTACATTTAGAACAAAATACATTTGTATGGTATAGATGGATTTTCTCTCGTAAAAAAATTGTCACTTGGTCAATTTTTACGGAGGAAATGATAGCACATTATGAGGATACAAAGAGCAACACCTTCTTTAGCCAATTGATAAATCTCAAACAAAAGGGTTCAGTGGGAGAGCACATTGAGGACTTCCAAAAATTGAATATAAGGGTAAATGATATTCCAGAGGAACACAGGATTGATGTATTTATAGGGACTTTAAAGGATAACATCCAACATGAAGTTCGCATTTGGGAACCTGATTCATTGGAGAAGGCATTCATGTTGACAAGAAAAATTGAATGTAAAATTATGGCGACAAGGAAGCCTACCACTCACATCTATAAAGATGGAAGTGTTGCTACTACTAGAATTCCACAACCTACAAGGTTGATACCACAAAAATTGGAAGAAAAAAGAGCAAAAGGGCTTTGCTACAGTTGTGATAGCAAATACACTAAAGGTCATAAGTGTGTTGAGAAGAAATTATTTTACATAGATTGTGAAGAGGAAGAAGAAAATGAACAAGAAACTTCAAAAGAAGAGGATATACACTAGAAACCAACCCTAGAAGAAGAAGAAATGAGTCCGGCCATATCGTGTAATGCATTGGCAGGAATTACCACTCCTCAAACTCTCAAGATAGAAGGAAATATCAAGAAGAAAAAGGTAATAGTGTTGATTGATTTGAGTAGTACCGATAATTTTATTCATTGTAAGGTAGCCAAGGAATTGAATTGTTTCCTATACCCTGCACTAGAATGTCAAGTGATGGTTGAAAATGGAGGAACTATAAATTTCTTTGGAATATGCCATAATATCAAGCTATCCATGGGGGAATATTTATTGAATAGTCCAATGCTTTCCATTCTGATGGGAGGTGTTGATGTTGTACTAGGAGTACAATGGTTACAATCTTTGGGGACAATAGCTTTTAATTTTGAAGAACTTTTCTTGAAACTTTTTTCGGAAGGAAAGGAAATCGAATTATGGGGTATCGTAGGGAAGCGAGGAAAGATAATAAGCTCTAATGTCATGACAAAGCTTTTGAAGAAAGAACAACGAGGTGTAATTGCACAATTATGCTCACTAGAAGTTCCAACATCAAAATCATCTATTTCTCCATATCTCCAAAAAGTCTTGGACAATCATTACAAGGTTTTTGAAACTCCCAAAGGACTCCCACATATTCATGATCATGATCATGCTATTCATTTGATTCCCGGAAGTGTTCCTCCAAATATCAGGCCTTACAGATATCCTTATGTCCAAAAGAGTGAAGGTGAATCTATACTAGAAATGTTAGAGGTGGTATAATTCAACCTAGTCAAAGTTCTTTCTGCTCGATGGTAGGGTGGTATTGGGTGCACAAGAAGGATGGATCGTAACATGTGTCAGTTGTAGGGAACTCAGCAAGCTCACTATTAAACATGAATTACATTCTTATGATTGATGAATTATTGGATGAATTACATGGAGCAATTTATTTTACTAAGTTGGATCTTCGTTCGGGATATCATCAAATTAGAATGAAGACTAAAGAATATTAGAAAAAAACATTTCAAACTCATGAGGGTCATTATGAATTTTTGGTCATGCCCTTTGGCCTTACCAATGCGCCTTCTACATTTCACGGGTTAATGAATTCCATTTTTAAAACCTTCTTTAGAAAATTTGTGTTAGTATTTTTGATGATATACTAATCTACAACAGGTCTTGGAAGGATCATTTTCAACATGTTGACATGGTGCTCAAACTATTGGAGGAGTAACAATTATATGCAAAAACCTCCAAATGTTTCTTTGGAGTACAAGAGGTGGAATATTTGGGTCATATTGTATCTCAGGAGGGTGTTAAGGTAGACCCTAAGAAAATTGAATCCATTAAGGAATGGAAAGTCCCCTGGCCTCCACAGCAGTTGGATGTCTTGGATTAAAAGGGTATTATTGCAAGTTTGTGAAAGAATTATGGGAGAATAGTAGCACCTCTAACAACATTATTGAAAAAAGATGCATTTTCATGGACTCTTGAAGCAACTAAGGCCTTTGAACATCTTAAAGAGGCAATGTGCTTCTTGTTATTAGCTACATGGACTTCTAAAAACCTTTATTATGGAATGTGATGCCTCCCAAGTGGAATTGGTGTTGTTTAGTACGAAGGAAGACCCATTTCTTTTGAAAGTCACATCCAATCAAGAAAGTATTTACAAAAGGATATTTATGAGAAGTAAATGTTGGCAATACTACATGCACTAAAGAAATGGAGACCTTACCTAATGGGAAGACACTTCAAAGTAAAAATTGATCATGATAGTCTTAAACACTTTTTGGAACAAAGACTATCTTCGGAAGAGCAACAAAAATGGGTCACAAAGATATTGGGTTATGACTTTGAAATCATCTACAAAAAAGGGAAGCTAAATGTTGTTGTATATGCACTCTCAAGAAAGGATGAAGAGGTGGAAGCATTGCTTTGTGCCATTTCTATTATCCAACTAGATTGGATAACCAAAGCACGGGATGAATGGAAGAAGGACGAAGAAGTTTGAACACTCATTCAAAATTTGCGGCAAGATCCTAGTAAATACGATACATTTAGTTGGAAAAATGATTCCTTATGGTACAAATATCACTTATATATTTGCAGAATTCCCCAACTAAAACAAAATATTCTTTTGGAATTGCACACTTCTCCTTTAGGAGGACACTCAGGATTTTTGAAAAATTACCACAGGGTGAAGAAATAATTTTTTGGGATGGCCTTAAATCGGATATTCAAAAGTTTGTGGCAGAATGTTTGGTTTGCCACCAAAATAAAGTTGAGACAATTAAGACCCCAGGTCTTCTACACCCTTTATCCATTCCAAGTCAACTTTGGGAGGAGATTTCAATGGATTTTATCACAGGTTTACCTAAGTCCGAAGTAAAGAGTGTCATCATGGTGGTAGTTGATTGACTTACCAAGTATGCACTTTGCCAATTATCTACATCCACCAGCCAAGTACGGTTGCTCTTTGCATTTATGTAAACAATTCAAAAGCTACATGGAAACCCAAAGATTATTGTAAGTGACAGAGATCCAATTTTTACTGGAAAATTTTGGACGAAATTATTTTCTTTCTTGGGCACTCAACTAGCTCATAGCTCATCTTATCATCCTCAATCTGATGGTCAAACTTAGATAGTGAATAAATGTTTCGAAGGATATCTTCGTTGTTTTGTATCTGATAAACAAACACAATGGGTCAAGTGGTTACCTCTTGCTGAATGGTGGTATAACACTTCCTTCCATACTATAGCAAAAATGACCCCATTTATGGCACTTTATGGATATCATCCACCATCCATCACATCATATTTAAGGGAAAATTCGAAGGTTCAAGCAGTGGAAGATCACATCGAGCATCAGCAAGAAGTTCTCCAACTCTTAAAGGATAACCTGAATTTGGCACAAAATCGAATGAAACAACAGGCAGATCAACATCGCGGCGAGAGAAGTTTTGATATAGGAGATTGGGTATTTTTACGGCTACAACCATATAAACAAATGTCCCTCAAGCAAGCTAAGAAGGATAATAAATTATCGCCAAAGTACTATGGTCCTTACAAGGTGTTGCAAAAGATTGGTACTATGGCATACAAATTGGAGCTTTCTGCTTCTTCACGAGTGCATTCGGTTTTCCATGTTTCATGCTTAAAGAAGGTTATAGGAGACAAAATTTCAGTTCAAACAATATTGCCAGAACTTGATGAGGAAGGAAATACCATATTGGAACCTGAAGCAGTCACGGAAACAAGAACTCGATAGCTACGAAATCGATCAATTTCAGAGTATCTCATCAAATGGAAGAACTTACCCATTGAAGATTCCACATGGGAGGATGATAATTTTATACAGAAGCACCTGAAGCTACTCAAGCCTTGAGGACAACACTTTTTTGAAGGAAAGGAGCATGTTAGGTCCCTATATTACTAGTATAGTCCCTTATTGTTGCTAGTGTAACCCCCTTATTGTTATTGTTGTACCCCTGTAACCCCCATATTGTTATTATTGTGCCCTTACATTATTATTGTTAGGTCGACTAGGATTACATTGTGGCCCCATGGACTTTACATTGTGGCCCCATGGACTCCTATATATAGAAGGGAGGTTTTGGTCATTTGAATCATCCAATAATTGTTCATTTATGTAATGTATTGGAGGTTGCCCCCTCGAAGTGGCTGATTTCTAAGGCATTGATCTCTCTTCTCTTCTATTTTTGGAGCAGGTTTCATAACAAATGTCATCATATTTTCATCACATCAACCTTAAAATCATTCCATGGAAAGCAATTAATGCACACAATTCTAAGTACCGAAGTAATGCACATACAAACTTAGTTTCAAATGCATATCATAGTAGCATTAGAGATGTACTTAATAAACTCATAGCATGTCATGAATGCATTTAGTATTCAATAAGAATAGTAATCAAGGAATTTATTCATTAATTAGCAATTGAATGTGCATAACTGTAGCATTTGGGTTTAAAGGGATGAAAATATGACTTTTGGGTTTCTCATCACTTTTTTATATTTCCAAAATCTTATTCTTTCATTATTTATCTAGGGTTAAATTAATTAATTAGACAAGTTAGAAAATCTCTTCCCCTTAAGAGCACTAATTCTCCAATTATATGTGCACATAAATTTTAGTTTGTGATTTATGGTAATGATAAATTGTGCTAAGTGTTCAATTACTATGTAAAAATAAACATAAGAGTTAGGTATGTCAATTCAACAATATAGGGGAAAGTGATTTTTGAAGAAGGTATGGGTCATGTACTCCATCTTGTGAAGACCCTATTGTATTTTAGATTTGATGTGGCTAATCTCTTCATTATTGTCTCTTCTCATGATGGAGGTCTCCTAATTTTATTTTCCATCTCCTTGTAGTAAGAAAATTCTCTCCTCTTTGTGTTTCCTCCCCAATTTCTCTACTATGGGTGATGTTGTTTCCTTCACATCTCTAATTTTCTATACTCATATCACTACTATTTTTCAATGCGATTGTTTAATATTCTTACTCTTGCTTGCCACCCACCATTCTTCTTGATGAAATAATGATTCAGGGTCTCTCAATTTCGACCTCCAAGTGACTTGAATCCCTTGAGCCTATGGGTTATAGGCCCTGAAAATCTTGTCTCTCCTCAATAAAATTTGTAGAAACCTTACACTAAATCCCACCTATGGTGCTTTCACTTCTATTGAGAGTTGTGTACCGGGCCATCTTCTAACCATATAATTTGAAAAAAAATGTCTTGGAGGCTAAACCAAAATGTCCCTCATAGTTTTTTCTGATTATAATCCTAAGGGTGTGTTGATTTCCAAGTTGTATGTCTTGTAGAGAGTGAGAGTATATGGATGCATCCATTAAGTAGGAATAATTTTCATTTTGTTTTTTTTTTTGTATATGTTATTTCTTATACTCAAAATTTATGTTTTTAATGGTGTTATTACGCGCCTCTTCAAAATATTTAACAGGCTTCTAACTAGGTCATAGCACCTTCCTTGAACGTGCCTTGTGTGAAACCTATAGATTGATGAATCAATATTCATGCTAGAAGTATCTATGGGTGGCTGATCCTTTCAATAAATTGTAATATGTAATACCACTTGGAATCTTAGGCAGATGAAACAAGTTAGGAAGTTCAGTATGAATTTTTGGCCACCCTTTAGGTAGCTTGTTCAAAATAATTGCTGACTGTGATGGATGCACATTGAGAGATTGATGTGCATCCAGAATTTTAAAACTAACAGTCCCTAAACGACACTCAAGATAGGACACCATTGTTAACATTCATGTTTTTCAAACACAGAATTATGTCCATCAATGTTAAGATTTCATTTAACAACAACTATTTGATCTACACTAAGCATATTCATATGCATTCGACAAGATCAAATTCATATGAAGCCTCTTCAAAATAATTGCTAGCTTCATCCTACCTTCAGGAAACACTGGTGGCAAGGTACATATTTTTTTGAGTAGCAGTAGAATTCTATAGGACTGTACTTGCCATACACCATATGTATCCATATGAAACTCATTATGTATTTATCACCATCCACAGAAAAATTTAATGGCACTCACCTTGTACATAAAGATAAGGTTAGTTCAATTCTAGCATTATTCATCTATGGCTAGATGAACAAAATCTATATTAGGAAAAGTAGCATTTTTCTCCTATACATGTGCATCTGAGAAAACTGTCCATAGAGCCAATAACATATTTTATTTGAATGTTTATCCAACTAGGACAATTCAATGATATAAATTTATTCGAGTATACAATTTTGTAACTTCTATGATTACCTAGGTTAGGCATTGTAACATTTTGACAGTTTCCAATAGGTCAGGCTCTCAACAATCTACTTCTACAAAAATTTATATCTGTTCCAACTTTGCCTAATTGATCATGTAATGGAAGTATCCGTCTAACAAAATATGATGATATTGATTTCAAGTAGCTAAAAACATTCCTTCCTATTCTATTGCTTACCACTCAACAATTTCTGCAACTTGGCATTGAATTTTATTTATTTATGGTTCAGTCTAGTCTACCCAGGTGGTATATGTTTTCTTGTGTTACTTTCTTGTCGTTGGAGATCTATCTCCGGAAATGGAAACTTCACTTCCAATAGACATACGAATTGTTGCAATACTATAAACCAATTTTCATCTGTTGTTTAACACACTCAGTAGGAGTATAAATAAATGATGTAGAAAAACTTAAAAACATTCTAGCTAATGCAACTGGCAGAGCATTATTTCCCATTTTTTGAAATGAACTCCTGGAGCTTGTTTATTGTAAATGAGTGTATATTCCCAAATACTCCTCTCTTCCAAGAGTCCCCGCCACCTACTTCACTGATCTATTATAATATTTATATTTTCTATAAAAATTTCCCTGAGTAGAAGAAATAGGTAGTACAAACACATATAGTGAGCTATTATAATTTCATATGTAATTCATAAACTGATGAAACCTGGTTTGGTTAACAAAGTAAACTAATGAAAGCTTGTGGGGGTCTTGTATTACCAAAAATATTGAATCATTGATATTTGTACAATGAACTAAGCTCATAACATAGAAACAGGATGGAGGTCCTACTTTCAATCTCTTCACAACTGGTCTTGACTGCAACAGGGCTTGACCATCCGATTCGGTCCTACCTAATTTAGAGGACGAGCTAGTCAGAGCTATTTTTTTGCATGACTTCAAATCAAGTCTAGACCCTAAATTTTGACTTTATACGCCCAATCGAATATTCATGGTCTCATATGTCGACCCAAATTTATCACTCGAACCTACGACATTGTACTTCCACCTCTTGTCTTTGGGACTTGGTAGCTCGCCCTCTCAGTCAACAACCTAAGATTTCGAGGAAATCTCTCCTCTCTCTGGTCAAGATACCCTCGACTTGAAATTAAACTAGTGTTAGACATTATCTCATGAAAAAAGGCACAATAATTGAACATATTATATGTATGGAATAAACACACGGGGATCATGGATGCACGTGAAAATTGAATTAAGAAAAAAACATGATTACATGGAACAACCTCTCAGAGCCTGACTGTCTCTCTAGCCTGATCTTTACAATATACTAGTTTCTTCCTTAACATTTTCCAGGCATATTATTTTAAAACTAAAAAAAATAACACCCTAAGAGGGGCGAAGAATCTAATCCTCTTGCCATATTGGGCCTTCTAGAGGCTTACAATTTAACGAAATCGTGTCCCCGCTCCTTAACTTCCACTATGCCCCTTATGGAAATATACAAAATCAAATTATGGTTTGGGGTGGGGTTTATTATCTTGCATCAAACTCCTGCACTTTAAATTCTTTATGAGCTCTTGATCATGTTCCCTATTACTTCATCTCATTCATTCACAATCTTCATCCTCGTTTTTCCTCATGTATCACTGAGTGAGCTACAAAAAATCCTCCACTAACACCTCATTGGTTATCTCCTCTGGATTGGAATTTGGGCATCACAGGTTCACCTCCATTGGAACCTCTTTATCTTCATCACTCCTCTAGTCCCAAGAGCTCATAGTCCCTCATAGTCCCTGGAAATAAAAAAAGAAACATAGAATCAAGATGGCAATTCAATTGAAAACAAAACCATCAAAAGAAACACAATCAACAAATAGCAAAAAAGTTCAAAAAGTATGTTATCTAAAGGTTTATGTGAAAATTGGTTTTACAAATTTACAATTACTCAATCACCCTATCATAGCTAAGTTATTCAAAACAGTTCCATGTGTGCCATCATAATTCTACCAGAAGGAAGTTAAAAGGAGATGTTTAACCTTGTGTATGTTGAAAATTTATTTCCGAGGTCCCCAAGATGAGACCAAGTGCTTTGAATGAGAATGAATGAAATGTAAGATGCCTTATTTTCCAAAATGAAAAAAAAAAAACAAGTGATAGAATGTGATTTCTTTCACATGGTTTCTGTAGGTTTAAATTGCATGCAGACATATTGAACCTTTGAGTTATTAAAATGCTATTGGAAAATGGAATTCTGTAAAGTAGCATGTTTGTAATATATATTTTTGATAGTGGAAATATACTTTTCAGGCCTTTCTTTGGAAGGACAATAATTTTTTAGTGTGCAATGTGAAGAGGACTATCCTATTCTTGTACAACCTCAAATGTGTTGTTATGAAACACCATGTTGTTATTATTTTTTTCCACTTTTTCTTAACATTTATGACTTTACTATATGAGGATACAAACTGGTGAAATAAAAATCACCATAACTTATCATGTCCATGCAATTGGAGCATTGCTCAGTTACAAAGACAACCAGACAGATTTATCAAAAACTTCTCTTTGAAATACAAAATAATGGCGTATTACATATAGATATGGTTATCAGTTAAAATGATTTAACCACCCTTCATTACTGACATCGCTATGCACATTTTCCATTCCAAAACCCGAGCATCACCTTCTTTCATTACACTTGTTACATGCTCTACAAGTGCACCCCAACTCTACTCCAAAACATATGCAAAATGGGTAATTATTCAAATGTGTTTAATGTTAATTAGACAATAAAAATTATTTAAGTGATCCATGGGAATGAATTTCCAGTCCTGGTTAAATTTTAGTTCCAACATAATTAGGCCTTGAAATTCCACTTATATCATACCTATAGAGACCATCACTTATTATTTATTAACCTTGATGCCACTTAGAAAACAAGGAAGTTCTTAAGGAAAATTAAATAAAATATTCAATGCCAACCTTCTAAGTAAGCTCTACATGTAATGTAATATGTAACTGGAAGTTGTGGCTTAAGAAAACTAGTTTTTCTTCATCAAATATTAAATGCCAACCTCATAAATAATCACTACCTGTAATTTGTAGCAGTAAGTTGTGGCTTCGCGTATGTATATAAAAGCAGTTTTTCTTCCTCATCAATCAAACAGATTTTGGTACAAAGATCAAGTGAACCATCCTATCCACCACCAACCATCTCACAACTTAGTGAGACAGTTGAAACTGATGTTCTATTGTTTTTAGCTTGAATTCGTTTATTCACCATAGAAATGGATCCTCCAGTCTGCAATGATGAATTTTATTAGTGTTCACAAAAGCTATGAAATGGGCCTTGTGACATGCAATATTTCAAAAGGTTTAGTGGTTTTAAGTGAAATTTATACATATGAGTAAATTGAAACCGATGATATTTGTTTGATAAGAATTATAGCACCCTATAGAATCAAGGTGTAGAACCTCCATAATTCTTTCAAAAGGTCTAGTGGCTTTAAGTGAAATTTATACGTATGAGTAAACTAAAACCAATGATGGTTGTATGATAAGAATTATAGCATGCTATAGAATCAAAGTGTATTCCATATTATCATTTCATTGCATACGTTCAAAATCAATGTACATTAATATAAGCTCATCTAATAAAAAATCAATGTACATTAATATAAGCCCATCTAATAAAAAATCAAAATCCATGTACTTGTGATCCAAGTTTTTAAGCCCATCTAATAAAAATCAAAATCCATGTATTGTTATTAGCTACTTCCAAAAAAAAATCCATGTATTGTTATTAACTACTTCCAAAAACAAGATTTATCTTCTAATCCTAAGAGCCAAGGTAGATAATCACATTACTAATTCCAGGAATGAAGGTAAATAATGGCATTAGATACACAAAATTCCAACTTTTTGGTAGATGCCTACATCCACTATACAATTCAACTCACCTAAAAATGTAGACTCTTTGACCCAAAGCTTGCACGATCTCCTTGGGGCTCAGTTTGCATCATCTCAATATTATCTGTACCCTGAAAAGAAGAAACAAAAGTTAATAGAAAAGTTTGTGAAAAAAAATATAATAAACATAATAAATATGCTTAACGAAAAGTATCGATACCTGTGTCATGAGTGGAACCTGAGAAGGAATAATCTCTTTAGGCAGCCCTTGATGTGTAGCACATACCTAAAAATTCAATAATGTTAAGAGACACACCATATAAAATTATGTTCATCTTAAAGTCACTTGCAATTTAACGTAAAAATCTAGATAGATAATACCTGTGAGACCACTGGAACATATGAAGGTATCATGTATTCAAGAATTCCTTCATGTGTAGCGCCAACCTGAAAATTCCATAATGTTAAGACTCATACCATATAAAATTATGTGAAATAAATTCATTTTCAATTTGACATACAAAAATATAGATAGATAGTAATGAATGTGGCACCTGTACATGATCATGTCCATGATCTAAAGAATGAGGATCAGGGGCAAAGCAATGTTGATCTAAGAATGTTGTAAACTACATAAGTTAAATAAATATATTGGCGTAAGATTTTGGAGACTAAATGTATATACACCAAAAAAACATGTTACATGCACTCTAGCTCATCTTATAAATGTGTATTTTAAAATAGATTAAAACATGCTTGTACATACCTCATTGATGGTGTGCATTTGTTGTCTAATGGCTCGCTCATAGTGGTATCTACAGGAGGATGCATACTACAAAATATCATGTCGCTTCATCTCCCTCAACACGTCATCTGGAATACTCACAAATGAACAAACTCCTGCACTAGATGAAGGTTGGCTTGTCCCTAAGCCGACTTCCACCCCTCCTAAAGCAGTTGCAATATGTTGCTGTATCTTCTCCCTCATCTGAGATGCAACACTGGAGATAAGGGCTAACTCCTCTGGAAGTGCAACTAGCCTAGGTGGTCAAGGTGTTAAACGAGGTGTTGGAGGCCTAAACCCAACATCTCGCATAGCGTCAGGTCGTTCATATGTACAACCTTTTCCAAATCCATAGAATTTGGACCCCATATATGTATAGTTAGGGTCCATGTGATCTCAAAATTGAGCATACAACATTCTAACAAAATATTTTAGCACCTCATAATTATTTGGGAACTTCCCGTATGCATATATGAACTTCTCATAAATATAAGGTGCAATATTGGGATCATTGAATCTTGCAATCTTTAGACTTTTTTTGTCTTCAGGCCACAAGTCAAATAATGACAAGGCCATTTCTTTAGTGAACCTACTTTTAACTTCATTGTAGGAGTGGATACCAATCACTTACCCTCTCCTCCTATGCATCATGTCAAAAAAAACTTGGGTTGATGGTCCAACCCCATGATAAGTCCCTATCAAACTCTCCAAATTCTAAAAAAACAATTTGGAGACAATCTCGACTAGGGGCAGAGATATTGCAACTTTTCAATCCATTGCACAATCTTGTGGAATGCTCCCTCATCCTCTCAATAGTAAGTAAGGATATGGTGTCTTCCCAAGGTATCTCCTCAGGAATATCACCGGGATAGGTGTAAAGAGGCTCATAGCTCAAATTTTGAGCAAACTCATGAACCCTATGACCTCTCCCCCTAGGAGGGCGACGACCACCACCTGTAACATGTTAAATTATTGCACATATTAAAAATTAAATAATTTATAAGGAAAATTTGTATTTAAAAAACTTGTCTAGTCATTTGAAAATACCTCATGGAAAAACTATCTCATCCTCTTTGCTCATCGGACTAGGATTGTTCCCTTACGAGGAATAAAGGTCTCTACTAGCCATTTTACAAAACATTAAATTGTTTTATCACACAAGTACATGAGACACACAATAAGTTTCACATTAAACATACATCAAACAATAAATTTTCCTTTATATTTTACCTGAACGAGATCTATCCAAGTGTGGGATGGATGCCACAGGCTGAGACATTGCTTTACTTTGTCCCTCAACAACAATAGGGCCAACCCCAAATCCTACATTTGCACCTATGGAGCATAATTTTTTCACATTCAACACATGTCATTTGAAAAAAAAAAATTCACCTGTTCAACATTGAATATAACGTAAACTTGAACATTTTAACTAGAAATCTAATGTGTACCTATACCGTGTATAATATACCCCTCAGAATGGGATCTAAGAAATTGGGGACGAATGGGAATAGGTCTATGGGGCTCCTCTTGTTCAATTTTTTGTCTGGGCGCACGAGTCATATGAGTGCATCCACCTGTGCAAGGCATTTTTTTTTCACATTAATCAATTTTTCACAACGAACAATAAATATAACCTACTTGAAAACATGACATAACTAAACGTCCAATGTACCTGATAATCCTCCTCTCATGGAGAGGTATCTGGAGGGTTTGCCTGATGCCATTGTTGCTATAGTATCAAATCAAATTTCTACCCCTCATAAACAAATTATCAATTGATAGTAATGTCATCAACCAATGGATAACATGTATTATAGCTCATTAACATACAAGGGCCTTAAAATAGTGCATGGCCTAATATCTCATGGCATTAACTAAGGTGGGTCAATTGTTCCTCTAGTTGTACAACTTGACTACCTAGGTATTAGTGAGTGGTCTCCTTGAGTGTTGTTCTACGTCTTTTGGAGCAATAGGATAGTTAGTTAGCCTATTGAAAGAGGGCTTCAATTATACCTAGGGAAATTCCTATATTCCTAAAGGTACATGGAGGTGAAATTTTGTTTACAAGTTTTGTCTTATGTCATAGTACTGAAAGCGATACTAGCAAGGGTTACAAGTGTTTCACACAATGTGATTCCACTTTATTTCCTATGTTTATTATTCCTCTACTGTAGTATTACCCAATTATGGATAGATCACCGTGTTATTAAAGGGCATTAGAACACAATCCCAAAATAAAGTTTAAATATGTATGGGCTTGCTAACCAAAGGAAAGGTCTCCCAAAATAGAAAGAAAATAACTTGTGCAAGGTATTTTTTGAGGCTGAAATTGCAAAATGTTCACGAAGTCTGCTATACTTCTTTGATTGGCTATTATCACCCCAACCATGAAATGCTACAAGATCATTAGATCTATTGTCACTGGATTGGTAGAAATTTTTGCAATCTATGAAAACATATCCAATAAGTTGAATTTGCTACCTTCCAAGAAAAATTCTAAAAGATGTTGAGATTACATAAATTATATCTCCAATTATTGTACTTCGTTTTGGACAATTATTTTCTTCTAGTATAGGGTATTTTTCTAGAGGAATTTAATTTTGAAATTGAATTCTCCAAGTTCTGCATAGAAAATTTCAAACTACTTGAACATTGATATACTCTCTTTTCCAAAACAAACCAACAAAGATATTTTTTTTTTCTTTTTTGATTTTGTGCCCAAAAATTTTCTCACTACATGCCCAGGAAAGAATTTTTACACAAATTTTCTTTTAATCAACTCCAAAACTTTGGAAAATCACTAAATGTAGTGCAAAATCTAGCAATACACGAGAAAGAGAGATACACAATAAAAAATATCTCTTTGATTATAATATATATAGAGCTATGTTAATTTTCCTCTTTAAGGGTGTACCTTGAAAGAACTGTGCTCCAAATAAAATCAAGGTCGTTGACAAGACATTGCATAACCTTCCACAAAATAGATAACTATCCATAGAGAGCCTAAAATACCTAAGGCCGTACTTATAATGAGAGCATACTAACTATTTTGGACCCTCTTAACAAATTGGGCCCTTCTTGTAATGGGTGACTATTAGCTAGCTATTTAATGGGCCTTCTTGAATGAAGGTTACCTCATAAATTAATAAGTTATATAAATAAGGGGTTTAGGCTATGAACTTCACATGCCTTCTCCATTAGAAAGCAACTTTGTCCTTAAGGGTCAAGGTGAGGAAATAGTTGTATATTCCCATGTGGATATTCTAGTTGCATATCTTTCCACTAGATCAATACTTCTCTAATTATATGTCTACACAATTGATGCTTTGTGGTATCCAATAGTGTTTGTAGTGTTGGAAGAGGTTGTTATTGGTTTCAAAGGGTTTATAGGCTTGCATTCGTTTGATGATTTGCATGCAAAAATCAAGTGAATTTGGGTACAAGGACTGTCTAGATTGGTAGCCATTGCAAGGCCATTTCGTTTGATAGGTGGCACATTTTGTGGGTCCTCTTAGTTGGTGAGATATTAGTTTTTGAAGATTGATGCCCCAAAGATGGGTTTAGGACCAACACCTCATCTCCATGATCACATCAATGTAGATATTGTTGTTGGAATTATTTTGCGAAAACAAAATGTTGTGAGGTACCTTACATGGACATTCTTTTATCGGCACTTGGTATGGATCTAATATGATCTAACCATTATTAATTGTTGATTTATGTGTGATGATAATATAGAGGGATGCTCAAGTTATATTGTGTTAGTGGTTGTGCTATTTTAATTGTTAGTTTGTTAGCCATATTGGTTCAAACCTTTACATAAGCTTGAAATATAGTGTCTTATAGGGGAGTTCATGTTAGTACTTCGAACAAAATTAATTCTAAAATTAATTCTGATCTCATGCATTCTAAATTTCTCCATGAAATTAAGGACCCTGATTTCTAGTCGGACAGTGGCTATTAAAATTACCATATGTTGGTAAACAAAGGTGCCATACATGCTAGATGTTTGCGTGTTATTACCTAAAATTGATTTGGGTACTATTTTGTATAAAAATAGTTTTCTTGTTTCTCTTATCAAACTGAGGAGGCACGTTGGAATCTATAAAAAGGAGATATTTGTGTCAACAATTTTGTTATCCATATCCAGTTGAAATGGACAAAGGTTTCTGTAAGGAGCCCATTCATAGAAATTCCCATATATTCTGGCATCACAGATTCCCGAGTAATATTCAGAAACTAGAAAGATTTTTCCCTTAAAGATAGACCTAATAAGCAGTATGTTATTGGTAACCCTGAGTGATAGATGGGATGTGTTTGAGGAACTGCAACATTGAATCCCATAAAATCATATCAATATGTGATAATATAGTGCATGCTCCTACTATGTAATATCCTTATTATATATTTTACTTAATTTCCAGGAGTTAAATTCAATAAATCCACTATTAAATTTTTCCAGAAGATTCAATAATAAATTGCAACACCATAATAGATAAAAAACACTGTAAACCCCAGTTATTTTATTAATAAATTGCAAGGAAATTACATCAATTTGATGTGGAAGGAAACCTGATAGGGATATTCACAAAAACCCTTGGCTTCGACTCCTTTAGCTCTGCAACTTGTACTCCATAGTGAATTATGGATTCAACCCTCTTGAATTATACAATCGGCCACCTTGAACCCTAGTAATTTGGCCCTCTAGAAGATTAGTCTTATACTACGAACTCGTGGGAGCTATCTGAGACTTAGTGCATATCGGAAATATGAAGAAGGTTGAAAATTTTGATTTGGTTAAGCCCTATTTTTTATGAAAAAGTTGTTGGAAAAACGATTGACCTGAGGCACATATTCGGCCTGGTTTGAGGCCCATACTGAGGCATAATTTCAATGTCTGTTGAAATCTTTTTTGAGGCATATTCCTAGAATTTTCTGAGGAATATTTGCAGATGTTTTTGAGGTGATTTTAATTATCTAAAAAATCAAATTCGAGACTTACCTGGCAATAGATATCCAATTTGTCGCTATCAGGGGTGCTCATGGTGGCAAAATCGCTCGCTGAGGTGGCTCGAAAATGACACGGCTTGTGCTCCAGTGTACAGGTTTGCATGGGCCAGGGGTTTGCAGAATTTCGGGGGAGACAAGATTTTGGAGTTTTTTATAAGCATAAAACTCTCGGACGAGAGTGTAAGAGAATATAAACTCTCAGATGAGAGTTAAAACAACTCTAGGCTGATAGTTTTAAAACTCTTGTCTGAGAGTTTACCCAAGAGTTTATGTCAATAAAAATCTTGGACGAGAAAATAATTAACTATCGTCTTAGAGTAGTTTAACTCCGGTCAAGCCCAATCTAACTCTCGGGCGAAACATTAAAAATATCTCGGACGAGAGTTCTAAAACCTCTCGGTCAAGAATTGAGTTGACTACTTTCTCGAACAAGAAATTAAAAACTTCACCCAAATTTTGGCCATCTGCCAAAAAGTGTTTCCCAACTTCGGGTTTTCACCCAAAAGAAAGAATGGATTTTTTCCTCAAAGGAATGACTTAAACATTTAAAGGCTTGTTGGCATGAGAGAATGCATGCTCTCAAACAACTGATTTTTTATTGTTATAATATTGTTGAAAAAGGACCAATGTATTATTTAAGCCTATTTACATGAAAAAATAGCTATATTTCCCACATATGGTAGTAGATGTCATACTAATGAAAGAAAAAATGTATGAAATGTGCATCCCTTGGGCCAAAAATTTATAAAAAAATACAAATGTTTCAAAGGAAGATATTAAAAAATGGTTAGTGGACTATGTCAATGAGAATATTGATTAAGAAAATGTGACACATCAACTTAGTTATGAATTAAGGAAGTTGAAGATAATTATCCAATATCTAAGTGAAGCATGAGATAATTGTAGCACCATCACAAGACTTCATTGAAAAATGTATAATATATATATATATATATATATAATATTTGAAAGCTAATTAATTTCTACAATATAAAGATAGTTGGAATGATTAGCTTTTATTTCAAAAGCACAACATTAAATAGAGACTTCATCAGATGGAAGAGAAGAGGGAGAAATTTGTTTCTTGGAATTGTAAGTAAAAATTTTCCTAAATTGAGTCTTCTCATATTCCATGGACATCTATAAACTATTGTTTTTGTATATGGAGGTTCTAGAGAGAATATTCAGTAGCTCATAATTTTTGTGATATCTGTAGAAATTATACAACAAGCATGTATATCATGGATTCAATATGATCTAACAATGTACTAAAGTTAAATATTGAATCTCTTCTACAAATATTTTTCAGAATTAAAAACACAATCGCCAATCACATGAAGCAAAGAAGAATCAATTAAGCCATGACACAGATAATTTTCCGAGGAAAGCTTGCTATTCAAAACCCCACTATCTTCTATTGTATATTCAACATGGAATCATAAAAAAATTACATAAAACTCTTCTCACAAGAGCCCTCCTATACTCAGTTAATTTTCTCACATTGTCACACATAAAACTGACCAATACTTATCCAACTTACTACCTCCAGACAGCCTGCCTTTCTTGTGAAATCCCTGATGAACACACAATCCATAAAGAATAGGAATTTTGGCCTTCCTTGACTACGCAAGTATCATGGGCACTCCAATGGGTGTTTGGTTGCATGGGAACAACCCAAAAATCCTACAACTAGTAGTCAACTTCCCTTTCACCTAGATCTCAACTGGGTCTCCACTGGATCTGACATGCATGAGCTAATAATAGTATATCCTCAGTTGCATGTGAGATCACTGATTGTGAATTACTTAATATTTAATTCAATTGATCTTTCACTATTTTATCTAACAGTTACACCTAGCACAATTGAGTTTAAATCACTTAACTAAGTTAAACTGATTACAACCTGCATTAACTAATGCACCACTGCACTTCGAACTCTATTACAACTAGAATTACTCAGCATGCCTCACCAACTACCTCTAACTCAAAATTCATGAGTTAACTGAGTTTATCACACTCAGTTAACTATTACAAGTTATTTTGATATTATATTACATTTTATTGTCCATCTTAATTAAGGGATAACTAAAATAGACATGCACAAAATTTAGCTCTGTGGGCCACACCCTAGTGTAGGTGTTGCATGCACTAGGCGTGGGTGCTGAAATTTTCTTATTGAATTTCGAAAATATCAATACTTTGATTTAAAGTAGGGATTTATAGTGTTTGTCTCCTTTTTTATCATTAAGATATCAATGAAAATATCATGTTAAATTCCCTGTAAATTCGTTTTTTTTTCCTTTCATCTTGGTCAATGATATAGTGTGTTCTATTTATCACTATGCTAGAAGCAAATATCTTGATTCCAATTACATTTATTTACCACCTTATATTGTAAAATTTATTGTTAATACCATCTCCAATTGAATATAATCTTTTACTTTATGTGTCATTACAATTTGTTATTCGGAGTACCACTTCTCTAGAAATGACAAGGGATTATTTTTCCTCTAAATGTTGGATTTGTGTCTTTAGCCAATCTTAACGATCAACATTTTTTGGTGACCAAACTAGGGAGAATTAAAGATCAGGTTTTGAAGATTATAAATATTTTCTATTTTTTTGTCTTATGACTCATCAAAATCATATACAATTATAAATATCGATTGGAATCCAAAAATAGAAAGTGTTTTGCAACAACTTTATCATCTTTCTTTGTAAATAGAAAGAACTTGTGAGTAGCTTGAATGCACTTGGAAATTCTTAGCCTGACAAGAAATATTTGCTAAAGTATGAAGAGAAATGAATCTACAATAAAAGGTCAGATTATTTTTCAGTGTTATAAAGGGTCAATAGCAAGAAGTAGATGAATGATTCTTGAAATAGTTTCAGAAGTTAAGGGAGAAAGTTCCACGACTCTAGTATTATGTACTCATCTCCACCAAGTATGAAATATCACAAATTAAATAAAGGTGGGAGATAAAACATAATAGCCTAAGAATGAAATTCTAACTATTAGAGAAGAGAATAAAAGACAACATAAAGTAGACAACACTATATGGAACATGTGGATATGAAAAATATTTAGTCCTCTAGATATTAGAGGGAAACAACCTTGACTTCCAACCTTTTGTTCTTCTTGTATTTAGTGGTGATTGCATTATGGATCCAAAGAAACATGTTAATCAATTATTGAGAATATGTTGTTGAGAACACACTTATATTGAGAGGGGGTGGGGAGAAAGTGAATCAATATAAGACAATTTACATGTATTTAAACATTCATGAATCATAAGAAAACAATCACATATGAGATCTATAAATTGAAAAACATGGAACACAAGAATTACAAGGAAAACCTTTTGGGACAAAACCAATTTGTTTTTTTAATTCCTTATTGGAATTGTTGCAGCAAAATCTAATAGGCCTGGTGCAAAGCCACATTAGGTAAGGTGCCAAAACTTCTGGCAACAAAGAGAAAGGGTTGCCACAATGTCATTCAACAACCTTCCTCCTATTCTTTCGTGGTATTTAAACCACAAGGGAGGCTTCCCAAAATCACCTATAATTATACTCTAATAATAAGGCTCAATGTGATGAGTTTTTTAAGGTCTAAAGATGGATAAAGTACTTGGTAGGGACAAACATAACTTAGGCTTTATATGCTAAAATTCAAGTACTCTAAGTCTAGACCACTATATGGGTTTCTATAAGTTAGAACTTGGATGATATTTAATAATATTGAATTCAATGTCATATAACAGCCTTACAACGAAATTAAACAAGAATGGGAGAAGGCCTTCGAATAGAGGTTAGGGTTAGGATAAGTAACTAGTTTTTTGGTTATTATCTATGCATTGAAAACAAAATAAAAGGGTGATTCTAGCCTTATTAAGGTATATTAGACCATCCATATGCTATATTTTGATATTTAAATAGTCTAATATTAAATTATGAGCCAACCACATGTAATTAAAATGACACTTTTATGCATAAATCATACCTAAAACCATAGTGATTTCCCTCGTTGTCTAGGATAGAGTAAGAGAGAAAGGAATTTATTAATTTTTATGGTGATAAACACACTCTTCGACAAACACCTTATCCAACTAGGGTTTAATGGAGTCTTTATGGAAAAATTTCAAAGGATGGATATTCAAGGAGTAAGGGGGGATGCCTTAGGGAATCCACTTTTAAAACCCTATTTGTTTCTCTTGGGAGGGGGGAAATTAAATATAGGGTGTAAACATAAATATTTTCCCTATAGACCTTAAAGAGGAAAATTTCACATGCAATATTGAAGCAAAATTTCGGCAATGATAAATCATTTAATCATGGAACAATTGAAACCCTACTTTGAACATTAAAGCATGAAAAATATCAATACTAGACAAAAAACTTATAAAAATCATCCAAAAGGCACTTATTTCAATCCCAAAACAATGTATCCAAGAAAAAAACACATAATTTAGCAAGTCACATCCATAATATCACATTTTTCCTAATGTGACAAAGAACGTTTAGATCACACTTTCTTAGAGAGGAATAGGATACAATGTATGATGACAAGAAATAGAAATGAGGGGAGGATTTGTTTATATGAAACCCATACCACTCATTTTTACAATAAATAGACTAATGAATCCTTATTAACAATTTTACTTTAAGTGTTCCACAGGAAACAAGTTACAAGCCAACCTTATAGTTCAAGAACATAGAAAAAGTGCTATAAAATCCCACACATGTGGGAGAAAATCTTCTTCGAGCATGACATCATCCTCAAATGAGCTCTCTAAGCCACCAAAAGGTTTGATATTGGCTAATGAGTGCTCCATACTCCAATATGAAACTCTATGATCATTTTCAAGGCTCCAAAGTGAATCTATGCCAACACATCATGTAATATATCACTCTCTCTCTATCTATGTGTGTGTGTGTGTGTGTGTGCGCACGCAATAGATAGCACAACCTTTTCTTCTCTAGTAAGAAGGTGGTGCAATCATCTCAAGAATACTCTACTATTGTGATGAGAACCACTTGAAAAAACCCTCTCAAGATAAAGTGAAAATCAACAATCATTAGGTAACAAAAACCATGGATACATCATGGTGAAATATACTTAATTTTAGGGGTACAATAATACTTCACACAAAGATCACCTTCAAATATCTAACTAGACTAAGTCTTGTAGAAGTGTTCCCTCCTTATGTTATGGATGGTTAGAGGGATATCCCTTTTAGGTGTTTCCATTTCCCAAAGGAAGTGAGAGGTCCCAAGTTATCCAATCAATTCATAGATGCATGTGAAGATGGTAGCAACTAAGTGGGCATGACTTCAAGGCAGGTTGTCGTGCCTAAGTGACCAACTACTAGTGGTCCAATGATCTGAATCTGAATGTTAGTTTTGTTTTGATAATTTCATCTTCATAATTATAAATAAATTGCTGATCTTTTTCTTCATGTGCATGGGTTTCTTGAGGTGTTTGTGAGTGTTAAATGGGTAAATGTATTGAATTTTATGTTAAATTCATGAGCATAATAACATTAAAACATAATGGTGAACAACAACAAACCATCAAAATGATCCATTAACATAGTATTTTGATGAAGGAGTTCACCCCTCCTGGGCTACATCTCCTCGATCCAAATTCCATGGCTTGGGCCTCTGTATTAGATCAAAATGGAAAAAAGTGTTGTTTACAATCCTCTGATGCTACTAAAATCTACTCAAACATTCTCAAAATATCCAAATCATCTAGGATAGATGCTTATTGAGCCCAATTTGGTCAAATTTTTCAAAATTTATGGCCTAATCAATTTTGGCCTAGGAAACTCCACTAAATCTGGAGATAACTCCAGTTAACCCCGCTAATTTTGGAGCCCCTCCGCAAATGGCAGACTTGGCCAAATCCAACACTGAAATAAACTGGATTAGTTAAGGTTAAGTGCGGTTTAACTTGGAGATAAACCTGTTTAGCACTAAACACATTTTTTAACATAATCCAAATTAATGCACAATAAACATTGATTAAGGTTAATTAAACCCGCACTAAAACTTAACTCCGTGCATTTTGTAATAGACTCTGCTCTTGGTCGTAGTGATGTGGTTCCATGGTGATGGGGTTGGACCCCTCCTTACCCCTGTCGGTCAAATCATACTAATTCAAATATAAGTCGCGGGCATTGTATATTAAGAACTAATGGCACAGTGTCATGGTTATGGTGTCCGTTTGTGTGGGGGAGGTCGTGGGGTCAACCTCGACCTCCGCCCTTCCACCAACATATATTTTGCAACACCGTATACCATATGATTTAAACCTTAGGAAATATTTCTCCATAGAAAATATTTCAACCATACCTTAGTCCACCAGAGGGTTTAGGTGGTGGCCCCTGGTTGCACCACGTGTCCGCCTCTAGTTGGACTATTTCGGGCCACATTAATAAAAAAAAAGAACCTCTATAAAATTATTTCGACCTTAGGATAAAAAAAATTCACCTTCCCAACTTTCCAATGAATCCTGTAGTGAAACTTGTCACAACGTGATTGGGAAAACTGAAGGAATATTCTTAGCATATATATATATATATATATATATATATATATATATATATATATATATATATATATATATATATATATATATATTATTATATAACTAGATTTCCATGTCACCATCTGTCCTTTTCTGCATAATTTTTCGCTGTTTAAGAAAACAAACAACGGGCTATAACTTTCACATACGGAGTCGGTTTTTGATGGAACGAATTGCAGCAAATTCTTGGTGATGAGATCTTCGATGTTGTTCAGGTTCCAATCGATTTTGAGCACTTCCATTTTTGAACTTTAACACTGAGCACCTAATCATTCCTCCCCACTAGAAGCCTTTTGGACCCCAGAATATCTTTAATTACTGAACATGTGGATGAGGATACAGTTCTCTCACCCTTATAATCTCAATCCACTAAAATTTTCCCATTTTCATCAATTTGAGATTTTCACAAAACTAAGCTTTTTTCTTGACTCTTGAGACCCTCTCTTGTTGTTGTAGACATCGTCATGCTGAAATTTCCCTGAAGTTGCAGAGCAACAAGTTCTTCTTGCAGAAACAAACTTGTTCCCACCTTGATTGTTAATCAAAGGAAACTTGAAAATTATCTCACCTCGAACATTGTCGTAATGGCGATTCTTAACTGATCTTTCTTTGTACTTGCATCGAATTTTGACCAAATATCTTCGCCATTTCCATGTACCCTTTGGAAACCAAAAATAATAACTTGTGGAACCTATTCCTTCTTTTTCAAATTGCTTTAGCGCTTTATCTTTGACCTTTGCACTCTCTTGCACCAACATCTTGTTTCCAGCACTACTCAACACTGATGTTGACTGCTGCAAATATTTCACATCGTGTTTACCTCATTTCAAAGGAAACATGTTTGAGTCATGAAACATCTTATTACAAGCATGAGAAACTTCAATGAAATCAAATTGTTCATTCAATGCATATTTTTGAAAGTTTTCATTAAAAAATTATCTATGCTTGATCATTAACAAAGTCAAATTTTGACTTGCATTCACTATTCTCTTCATCTCCTGCATGTATAAGAGACAAAATTTTCTTCTTATTATGTGGTCTAACTATGTACTCAATTCCATATTTAAAAAATTGATACATATTCTCATGGCGATGAAATACTACTTTCCTATCATAAAAATAAGGACTTCCCAAAACAATACCTGAAATCTCAAGCGGCACTACATCAAGTTAAACTTCATCAAGAAAGTTTGAATTTATGGAAAACCTTATAATTCACTTCCTTGTTACCTACAAGTTTTCATTATTGCATATCCACCCTAAAGGATAAGATGTTGGATGTATAACAGTTTCAAGATTTAGCTTCTTAACTAAGTCTTTGAAAATAAAATTAGCTTGAGAACCACTATCAAATAGTCTATCTATCTTGGTATGTTTAGAAATGACTCTAATATGAAAGAGTTCAATTCTTGTATCTTAATCTTGAGTTACATTGGAACAAATTGAAGAAATAGTGCTTGCTATGTTCTTACCTTTCAAACCCATTGTTGTAATCTTGGTTTCATCTCTGAATCTGAACCTAATTCATGTTCAATGATTGCAACAATTTTCCCCTTCTTTGGCTTTCAGTTTGTTTTGCTTCAAATCTGGATGAAGTTTCCAACAATGGTATTCATCATGGCCATTCCTCTAACAATATTTACATGTGAGTTTCTATTTATCTTTTTGGATAGAGATATTTCTCTTTCCTCTTCCATTAAACTTTCCCTTTCCTTTACCCTCCTATTCAAGGAAACTATCACTTTTCTCATCTACACTCTGTTTCCCTCTTGCTTCTAAATGTGTGGCTTAAGCACAAACCTCATCTAAGTTTGTGGGATTGAACATGAGAATAGTGTGCCTAAGGTAACTATGCAAACCCCCAATATACTTTAACAAATTTTATTGAGAATACAAATTAATACCCAAAATAAGAGCTCTTCTCCTAAATTCATGAGTATAATATTGCACACTTTTCCCTTTCAATTGTCTAAAATTATACCATTCCATAATGGCCTTTTGCATGTAAGATAGAGGATAAAATTTCCTTTTAATGGAAGCAATAAAACTTTACCAAGACATTGAAATCTTACTGTGGTTTTTAATCTCTTCTTGAGTCCTTGCTTTCCACCATACAAGTGTTGATCCCTCCATCCTCAAGGAATCCAATTGAATCTTTATGCCATCTTCTTGAAGGTTCTGAATTCTGCATTAAACCTCCAATTGACAAATCCAATTATCCAGCTTCTCTGCATTTACCTCGCCATTATACATTGGAAGCTCAAATTTGACATCAATTTTGAGTAAGGGAGTTTTTCCTTTTGTGTTTTTTGATCGAGTATGGGTGGTTTTGGCTGTGGAAGTGGAAGATGATGTTGATGGTGATGATGGGGAGGATGATGAAGATGGTGGAGATGGAGGAGGCTTTCCTCCACTGCCCTTTGAATCCTTCTCTTCATCCTTTTTGTCTTATAAGGTTCCCTTTCCATGTGGATACTTAGAATTCCCTTCAACCATTCTGGTGCTCCTCTCTTCAAAAAGGATCCTAACCCTTTCAGTTAGGTCATAGAAATCCTTCTTGTATGCTTCCTCTTCTAAAAGACCTCTAGTCTCTCCAAAACCTGACATGATGGCTATGGATTCAAGCTCAGCTTCTAGTGAAACTTGTACTCAATATCAGCTAGAGATAAAATTTGAGGTGCTTCAAGTGTAGTTGTTGAGCAGGTAAATCCCTTCTGCGGACAGAGGTGATCCCTCTAGTCCTAGAGTGGGTATAGAAACAAGGAAACAAGATGGAATTTTAGACTCCTAGCTTATAAATGAAAACGAGTTGGGATAGATGACCTACCTTGGTCCAACACTTTTGTTGTAGTTTGTAGCAGCGATCCTCTGATATTGGTCTTCACACGTTGCGGTCCTCTAGTGATAATTTATGTGTACCTGCACAAGGATCAAGTGAACATTGATAGCATAAAAAAACATAATTTTATTTACAGTTATTCTATTGGTCAAGGAGAATATTTTTTTTCTTCATATGATCGAAAAAAAAATTGGAACCAAAAAACCAGTCATGGATTAATCATAGAGAAACGAAGTTTACAACCTTAATGCCTTAACGTTGCAGCGTCCTTCGACAAGTTCAGTCAAGCGTGTCTCAAGCATTCGTCGATGATCAGACTTGGTGAGGAAATGGGCCTAAAATATCTCTCAACAATGGATTCCTCTCTGCCCTATTCTTCACACCAACTATAGTAAGAATTGTTCAACTCGTTGATACCATGTGAGAAGGAAGTATTTATAGGAGAGGAGGAGGTGGTTTGGGATCCCTCATAAGGTGGAAGAGAGGTCCTATCCCTTTGGGGAGTTTCACAATTGTAGGAAACAAGAAGCCAAGGGGAGAACTTCGATGTTATTCAATCAAACAAACCATGATGACTCCGCTCACGAAGTAGTTAGGCATTGAAACTTCGTTTCTATTTTTAAAAAAATTCCAAAAACAGCTCAGCACAGTGCTCCACTAAGATAAAGCGCCAATGGGCGTGGGGCCTAGTGTTAATTTTTCAATGGGCGCGAGGCCATAATTGCCTACCAGCGCCAACCCAAAATCATATGTTTTTGAGAGTCTGCTTGAGGAATGATCAACATAGGAAATTTTCTTGACATGCCAAGGGATGCAGTGACACTTTTAGTAAGGTATGAAAATACACAAAAGTCACTGAAATGGACCTCCAATGCTCGGGACGGGGATTGCAGGGATGGTGACAAAATACTATGTAGCAGTCTTATCTAGATCAAACACGATTTGCAGAGTGAGGTAAAAATCACAATTTATCTCTGTTTTCTGAGGTTTTCTCTATTGGGTGAGCTGGATTATGGAACCCTAGATGTACTCAGAATACTACTGCTTAATAATATAAACCCTCAGAACTATTGCATGGGTTTTCCCGCATTGGGTTTTTCAGGGGACATTTGTCTGAAAAATTTGTGTGTCCTTTGTTTATGTGCTTTACTTATTTTTCTACACTTGATCTGTATAATTGTGTAGGTTTCAATGTATTTACTTTGATTTTTTCGTGAATTATTTGGAAAATAACTTATTATTTAAGAGAAAATAAGTAGGAAAAGTAAACCATGTTTACTTCAGTAGGGTTTTTGGTTTAGATTCAAAAAATTTCACACTAAAGAGGTGCATTTTGGTACATTCATGTAGCAAAAACACCACCACAGGAATGGTGAATCCACTGAATTTTTCTTCTTAAGTTAATGGTTGTATTTTCCAGGTCATTCTCCCTTCTCAAGTATGCTACAAACCATCCTTTCATTCTATGTGATCTTCTCATCACTTTTAGTGACTGTTCCAAACAATAGAGAGTGCAAATTTTTATTTTTGCATGACAACGCGCATTATCCTCTGACAAACGCGCACTCCACGCCTGTGGGAAGACAACCCATGCGGAAGACCAACAAGCCAAAATTTTGCATATTTTTTCCATTTGTAAGGTGATTGGAAATCCTTAATAACTTTTCATCACTGTGTTTTGCATTTTACTACTGTTAGGATAGTTAGTTACTACACTAAATCTCAATTAGCATAGCAATTAGGTGTTTTTTAATTTTAGTTAATATTTGAAAATTACACATAACTTAAGTAGGAGAAAATAAAGTGGCCCTAATCCATGCATGCTTTCTGAACAAGTTATTTTCTCATAAAAATACAAAAAGTAAGTGGCCCACTAAATCCACGCATCTTGTTACTAGTTAAGTTATTTCAATTTTTTCATTAGATTTAGGACTAGGATTAGAATGTCGATAACGAAATCGAGTAATATATGCTGCCCTTACACCTCTTGGTGAGCCTGGGCAAGCATATGAAATATTTCCTAAGACAATTTGAACTACCATCTCCCTGTAGTGCAACATAGTTGAAATACGAAAAGTCTAAGAGACCCCTAATCTGAAAATCATTTCAATTTTTTGCAAGGAACACATAGTGTAATTAGAAGAGGAATGTAAAGGATCATTGCATATCCAAATCTCATCAAACTCTTTATTGTTCACACAAAACACACACAAAGCCTTGGCAGTTTTACAACCAAAAGACACCCAGTGTGTTGGGACCTTTATTCTTATCTTACTTTTGCTTCACAACATCACACCCTAAAGAAACATGAGACTCTTTAAAAAATAACAACAATCTGAACTCACTAAATTATCCCCACAGGGTTCACAAAAGAAAATTATAGTTCAGGTTAGGACCACCGGGGGTAGGAATCCAATAAGCCGCCATGGTCATAATACATTTTGAACATAGACGCTAACATTATAGGGAGCTTCAAATATGTCTATTCACCCATGAAAAAATACCCAAGCACTACAGAGACCCGTTTCAGAGCGGGTTAGGTCGAGGCCCAGTGCGTGTTGTACTCTTTGGGGCTACCTGACCCATTTAGTGCTCGGTACTGGTAATCGATTACCAAGAGGCTCAAGACTTGAACGCTAACGTGTCACAATTTTAATTTAGTGGCCAAAACTCAAAGGCATCCTTTCCCTATAGGTGATGATGCAGGCAACACTCGATCCTCATACCATTACCTTGGTCGATTCTTCAGCTACTGGAAGGCATTGCTAATTCTTTCGGGATGTTGGCCCTAATACCCATCAGAAGATATCTTCGCAAGGCCTAGTTAAAATTAGAGTGTAATGATGATTAGGTCTATATAGGCTTTTGATATCATATGAAAAACAAACAAAAACATCATTTTTCGCTTGATTGATCACATAGTTTAAAGTTAAAGAGAAAAGGTACCTTTTTATTTTTTGCTTTGATTTATGCATGTGATAATATTATTTCTTTGATAGAAATCATCCTTCCTCCCAAATAAAAAATATCAACAATATTACACTAATCGACACCATAGGGGACCCAACAGGACCCCGTCGTTCTAGGCATTTCTTAAACCTCCCCCCATTGAAGGGATGGGTGTCATACCTCCCACCTTTCAGGCGTAGAGTATGTCACACTGCCACCATTATTACATCATCCTTTATTAGAGAATATTTAATTAGAAACCCCCAAGGGTCACCAAACTACCACACCAGTGGAAACCCCTTCAGGGTCACCACACTCAAGTCCTCCTAGCTACCCCTTCGGGGAGTTAGAAAAATATCCATCAGGGTACACCACAGGGTAAAATTCCCCAGGAATCTCCCCTAAATGACCACATTCAAAAACCTATTTCTCAACAACGTACGATGGCGGTCAATACACAATTACCCTTCTTAGCATCACTAAATCTTCCAGATATAACGAAGTTGATAAATGACCCCATTTCATATGGCCTTAATTGGCTCTCCATGCCCACGAAGTTCCATTTTTATATACCGAAATTTTAAGTGAAGCAAGCAAAAGACCCCATAAATCATATAATGACTTTCAACTTGTGGTTCTCATCGAATAGTATCATTGAAGATAGCATTTGAATTAGACTATTTCAACGCACCTTGAGATGGCCTACGGTTAAATGGAATGTCGAGCAACCATTTTCATCACACAGAACCTTTAGCGCCCTCACTACTGCATTTCTTACCTATTTATAGCTCCTAATTCACCATGAATCAAGAATGGAACTTCTTAAACATTTCAGACAAACACCATCCATTCATATATCAGACCATCTCCACGAATGATGGAGACGTCGTAGTTTGTGCAAAGCCAAACGCGACGATAGAGTTCTGCTATAATTATTTTTTAAAACCCTCACTACAGATATTTTAAAATACGTGGCAAAGAAAAAACCTATCTCAAAGGAATATTCCATTAGCAAAGCCCAACAACTTGAAATCATTTACACCCAATCAAGATATATCTATAATGTCTTGCCAAATGCCTTCACTTGCAAACTTATACGGAGCCGCCAGGTGAGTCGAATATTTTCGATGGCTTGATAGGGTCCTTAGCCCAAGGTCAACCAAACAATAGTTATAAGTACGCGGGATACTCTTACTATTCTACACATAACGTATCACAACCTGGGTACCATCAAAGTCAGCTTGCACCTCTGTATAACTTTACGAATATGGAAATGCCATACCATTAACAAAATGGAGGCTCATATCCTCCCTCGTAGGGGAACCAGTACTCAACTAGAAATGCTGAAATAAGAGAGTCACTCCAACATTCATACACCAATCATAGACAGGGGAACCAATACTCCCCTTTCCCAGTATAGAATATACCACTGACGCAAAATAATGCATCGGCGAATCTAGTGCAACCTTCTCAGGCTCAGAAATGACAATATTATGACCAGGAGAATAAAAATAATCCTCCAAACGCTATAGAGAAGAAGTCAAAAAAAAAGCAAAAGGGAGATTCTGGATAGGGGGGAAACAACAATAATGCTCCCTGCGATCTCATGTTGGGGGAAAATGCAACCAAAATCCAAACCAGGAGCGAAGTAATAACTCCCAAGGGAAAAAAATATATTCAGTCTACAAAAAATCATTCTTGTGCTATATGTGGGGAGTACGATCATTACATCCACCACTGTCCTGAAATCCATGAGTTGAAGAAACTATAGGGTAACCGAGGAAACAGGGGAAAAAAGCAGCAGCTTGCAGTGATGCAAGAACCTTTCCCCCATCAGGGAGTGGTTAACACCCACCTGCAACAACCACCCAAAAATGATACCAGAGGAAACAACCATGAAATATATATGGATGGATAAGAATTTTTCTTCCAAACACAGAATAGGAACTATTACACTCCCCCGGATACCAACCAGCCATGTACAAGTACGAGTGCACCTGTTGCGTCGTTAACCATCTCCAAAGTACCTATTGAGCCCCTTCCAAGAACGATAAAAGGACCAACCAGGCACATAGGACATCATTCCAAATCTGCTCATAACTATAGTATAGTGGATGACTTGGCTCAATCTCCAGTAGCCATATTAGCATTGGAAGTCCTACAATCATGCCTAACACAGCGGAAGGCCTTACTTTTCGCTTGAGGCGCAATCAACCCTTTTAATTCTCTCCTAATGGTTTTCGATCTAGATAAGGCAAACCCTAGGATTCCTTCTCTAGTTTCTTTCCAGATACCAGTATCAATTTAGAATATCACCATAGACTAGTGCATTGTGGATGAAGGAGCATCCACGTGCATCATGTCCAAAACGGTTTGGAAAAAGTTAGGATCACCTGAATTGAAACCATCTGACATCATGCTTAGAGTGTATGAAGGGCACCCATCAACCCATATAGGTCTTTATCAAAACATACTAGTGAACTTGGCCAGAAAATAGTCCTCATAGACATTGAGGTCTTAGATGCACAATTAGACTACAATATCCTCCTTGGGTGGAGTTACATGTACGTTATGGCTACGGTCACATCATATGTTTTTAGGGTGATGATGTTCCCTCATGGAAATATAATCATCACCATCGACCAACTCACATACTACTAAAATAAACCCATGACCACTCTAGATGTTGTACTACCATACGTAGATAAAACCATGGAACCACTCACAAGGTATACTTTGGCCCAAGACAATTCAAACCATCTTTTACCCTGGGATCATACACAAGAGACCCCCTATCATACTAGGGGAATCCCCGAAAATCACGAAGGCAACACTATGCATGATGACCTCATCAAATATCAAAACCAGCCCGAAACTAGAAACCAATAGCACAAATACCGACGCCATGGGTTCAAAATTCCTATCTTGCGATATCTCCTAAACCCCATTTTTGTATCCCCCACCTAGTTTTGTTTTGATAAAAGTCATGGAAACTCTTACATTTCCAAATATGTATTTCGCAATACGAGTCTATTATTTGGCTCCCCCAGCTACGTTAGGAAGCCTAGGTATTACCTCTGCAGGAATAACACCTATTTCCCCGCAAGAGGCCATAATAGCCAAAGAATCCCTTGTAGCAACATCGGTTAGTACTACCACAAGGGATAACAAGAAAGGGAAAAAGGTCAACACCCCTATGATTGATAGGGCATTGCAACCTTGTGCATTATGGGATATTGTAGGCCATCCTTCTAACATTTTCCCGTAATTAGATGAGTTAAAACATCTTCTACATACCAAAAGAAATGTTGTGACCTTAGACACCCGTATAAAGGAAAAGGTCACGAAGTCTCAAGGGAAATAATTACACACCAACCATGTGTGCACCATATGCGACGAATTCAGACATTACACCCGTCATTTCTCAGAGATGCCTCGATATAGGGATGAATTACAAGCCTTAGAACAATCCAATCAATGGGAACCCACTACAACTTCCATGCAAATGTAGGAGGATGGATCCAAAACCATATTGTACGTACGAGAAGAGCTCGCATCATGCTCGTACTCATCCAAACCAACTGCTCAAAGAAAGAAAACATAGGCCACGCCACATACCCCATTTTGTGCATTGTGTGATGAACCTGGTCACTTGATCGTACAATTCCCCGAATTAAGGGCTTTCAACCGATGGTACCCAATACCACACATTTCCCAAAGAAACTTATCTCGAAATAGAATAAATACGTGTCAAATCTATCGAAGAAACCGTCAATCTATCAAAGCAACCATCACGTACATCGTTGTCCTCACATCCATCGCCTCTGATCAATGTTTGTTTTCATGCAACATTTTATCACTGAAAATACTGACTTAGAAAACTTGGACACAAAATCCCCAAAAAACACTACAAATAAAAGGACTGATGCAATAAGGACCATATTATACATATCAGAAGAGAGACGATCAGTAGAACAACCACCTCTCCCCCATAACCATCATTAGCCTCAAGTCTAGCTTTGTACATTATGCAATGAACATGATCATTTGATCCCGCAATGTGCAGCTTTAGAGTTATTTCAAATATGGTACCCGGTCAATATGGTGTAATTCATAGGGTTACGACCTGATCAATATCCTTGTCAGATATGTCAGGATAACCATCATATTCCTCATTTTTCCTACATTACCTAATTCCATTTAGCATTAGATTCTCTATGCCTTGTCATAGCCAATCTCACCAACTTGGAAATATCGGATTTAGAGTCCGTAGAAAGTTCCACAACCCAGGAGAATGAAGTGACTAGGTCAATCCTCTGTGTATCTGAATAAAGGCGTCCACCAAAAGGGAAACTTCCCACCCCCAACCCCCTTCCACGCCAAGTCCCAACCTACAAATTGTGTGATGAATGTGACCGTTTAATCTCTCAGTGCCTAGATTTAGTATCATTTCAAAAATGGTACCCAATCACCCCGGTGGTCCAAAGGGATTGGAAAGAAAAAGTGAGTTTGTATTGTCTAATTTTCCAACATAACCACCATGCTTGGCATTGCCCCTATGTCCCACGATTTCGACTAATGCTATACATCATGCGCTCATTCGTCACCAATAATCTAGACGTAGTCAGTTTCGAGTTACTGCAACATAGGTAGTCAGTAACAATGAGGCCTACCCCCCAATGTCACCATCCACCTAAGAATACAAAGGCAACACCTTGCCCCAACAAGGTAAGAATCAAATTGAAAATATCATGTGCCCTATGTGATAAAAATGACCACATGGTCAATCAATGTCAGGAGCTTAATAAGTTCATTGACAATAGTCACATGTTCACCCCCATAACTTATATTCATCTCTCTAATCAAGAGAATATAATGTGTTTTTATTGCCGATTTTTCTCACAATTTCACCATACAATGATTTCCAATATCTTTCAAGTTTAAGAGCAGCTAGAGTAGCATTAGAACAAAAAATCCCAAGAGAGCCAAATCATACAACATCTAAGACTAGGAGATGGTAGAAACGCAGAAGTGCACATTCTCATAACCATCCCCCATCATCATCATATAACATGATGAGTAGTACTGGATCTCATACCATATACTAAATGAGTAATTTTACTCCATGCAACATTTGAACAAGACGTGACCATGATACAGAGGAATGCCCTATGTTATGAACATTTTAGCACCTCTACATTCGAAAAAATATTCAAACAAAGGAATATACTTGTACCCCTCGTATGCCACCAAGAGAGCATCAATATCCTCTGGCTAAAATCAAAACAAATTTCGTAGAGATTCATCTGCCATTTAATGATGACGACACACTATACCATATATGATTCATCTCATCATTTGTGGGAACCATGAATTGTGTTGTATACTCATCATTTCTTGGTGTCGAGACCACTACAACTACCACAATATTAGTAGTACCTTTGACGGTGCAGACCCACCTCGTATGCACCTTGTTAACCTCTTCTAATTCTAAAACATCAACTACAGAATCATATTCATGTTTATCGACCAACACTGCTAGGCCCGAACCAATTCCTCACGACCTCGCACAAAACAATTCCCCCTTAGACATATTGCTTCACTCTGATGATGCTATATTAGAGGCCATGATGGAACCAAATTGTCCGTGGGACGCTATGCATCACTGCTTTTTTTCTTCCAAAAAAAGTTTTCATGCCCACCAGAAAAAAACCCAAGATATTTACGTTATTGAATCAAAAACTTCCTGCCATCAGGGAAGGTATATTGGTTCAAGAAACATATCCCAACACCCCTTGCATTAGAGGAAGGAAATATGTCAAATATTTCACCAACCATTAAGGTAAATATCTCAGAAAAACAAGGAAAAACTAAATAAATCTCACTGGGGGCAGCATGCTCCCCGGAAAAAGTAACCACGTACACAAACCTATTGCAGGAGTATATGGAATATTTGATTGGGATTATTCAGAAATGCAAGGGTTAAGCCGCACCATCATAGAGCATCACATTGACACATGACCTGACGTATCACCTGTCCTCCAAAAATAGCACCAATTACACCCATATAAAGCAGAAGAAATAAAACAAGAGATAGAAAAGCTTCATAAAGCCGGATTCATATATTCAATTTCTTACACATCTTGGGTTTCCAACGTCATACTTGTCATGAAAACACATGGCACCATTCGATTTTATACAAATTTTGAGACCTTAACAAAGCTTGTCCCAAACACAACTACCCCACCCCATTCATCGACCAAGTCTTCGATGCTTGTGCTGGTCATGAGGCCTTATCCTTCAAGGATGGATTCTCAGGGTACAATTAAATTCAGATCTGACATACAGATTGATATAAGGCTGCATTCGCTACCCCTTGGGGCACATTTTCATACCAAGTTATGCCATTCTGTTTTAAAAATGGTGGCGCCACTTTTTAGCGGGCCATGAACTACATCTTCCATGACCTAGCTCATCTCATCCTCGCCTATTTGGATGACCTCATGATATGATCCAAGAAGCGAGCTCACCATTTGGAAGATTTGTGTTTGGTATTTCAATGATGCAAAAAATACAACCTACGCTTGAACCCTCTCAAGTGTGTATTCTGTGTTATCATAGGCAGATTGTTAGGATTCATAGTATCCCAAAAAGGAATCATAGTCGACCCCCTCAAGGTCCAGGAAATCAAAGAGGTATCACCACCCAAAACACTAAATAAACTTCAAAGTCCGCAGGGAAAATCCAAATTATTATAGCGCTTTGTCCTCGACTATGCCACTTGTGCGCAGGGACTCTTGCATCTTCTCCGTCAAGAAATTATGTTCAAATGGAATGATCGGGCTCAAAATTCATTTGAGGCACTGAAAGACACTTTGTCTTCAATCCCCTTGATCAACTCACCCAATTGCGACAAAGACTACACCTTATACCTATCTGCATCAGATACAACCATAGCTGGGGTGTTAGTCCAAGATGAACCCGACAATAAAGAGCAAGTAATTTATTACGTCAACAAAAACCTAGTCGAGCCTGCCTTGAGGTATGAGCTAGAAGAAAAATAACCTTAGCCCTAGTACACGTAGTAAAAAATCTTCTACATTACATGATCCTAAGGACCACAACAGTCATAGAAACTATCAACCCCATGCGATATTTTCTAACCCACCGTATGATGAACCATAAGTACATCTGATGGATAGTTATACTGCAGGAATTTGACCTATAGTTTAACTACCTCAGGAGAAAGAAGGCACTCATCCAAGCAGATTTCGTCATTGATCTCCTAAATGAGACCCAAGGATCCCCCTTTAATGACTCACCACCCGATGAACATTTTTTCTTAGTAATGACAGAGGATCCTTGTTACAATGACATCCTTCTTTTTCTATGAACCCAAAAGTTCAAACCCCAGCTCACTCTTGATGATCGAAGGTGCATATGCCATCAGCCCCCCCCCCCGATACCTTCTAATGGGGGATGTCCTTTATTGAAGGGGCAATGAAACCATTTTACGTCGATGCCTCACTCATGACCAAGTTGTGTAGGCCATAAATGACTACCATAGTGGGGCTTTTGGCGACCATCTCTCCGAGATGGCTACCACCCAAAAATTATTTCGTGCTAGTTATTTTTGGCCCACCCTATTCCACGATTGCATACAAGCCCCTCCAACTCTCCTGCACCCAGTCATTATAGTAGAATCCTTTTCCAAATGGGCCATCGACTTCATGACTTGCAACCCCACATCATCTGGAAACCACAAATACATCATAGTAGCCATCGACTATTTCACCAAATGGGCAGAAGCCATGCCCACATACAATAACACCATAGAAACCACAACATGGTTTTTCTTCAACCATGTCATCACACGATTCGGTATACCCAAGGAGTTAGTATCCAACCATGGAAATCATTTTGAGAATGAAATATTCCAAGAGATATCCCATCACCTTGGTTTCACACACGAGTTTGCATCACCATACTACCCCTAGTCCAATGGCTAGGTAGAAGTTGTTAACAAAGTACTCAAAATAATGTTACAATGCATAGTAAACAACCATAAAACCAATTGGAACCATATGGTTTTTTCATCCTTATGGGCATACCACACAGTGGTAAATACCTCAAGAGGTTTTACACCCTTCCAGTTGGTATATGGAGTGTAGGCCGTGCTTCCCATTGAGCACGAAATCCCAAACTTATGTGCGATCATCAATCCTCTGACTAATACTTAGCCTTTAGAGAAATGGTTGTTACAATTAGAACTCATCGACAAAATCTGGTGAGAGTCTCTCCAACACGAAAAGGCTCACAAGAAAAGATTGATTGCATCATTCGACTGCAACATCACCCCTCGCTCATTTTCCAAGGGGGAACTAATCCTCTGTTATGATGTTGCAAAAGAAGCCTTAGGACCTGGGAAATTTGAAACATTATGAAAGGGTGCTTACATCATCAAACACTTTCTCCTCAAAGGAGTATAAATTCTATCAAATCCAGATGGTACATGCCTAGCCAACCCTGTAAATAGGCTCTACCTCAAGAAATTTCACCGATAAGTAGGAAAGCCTTAGTACCCTAGAGTTAAAATGAATGTATCATAATTTTTTTTAAGATGATCGCAATCATCATGGAATTGTTCTAAAAATCACGCCCTTTTGTCATATATGGATCGTCTTCCCATCTACTATTTTGGATTCACTGATGGAGCCTCTCAATGGTCACAAAATTCAACCACTGCTGCCTAGGCCATATACTCTCCTGACCGATCATCATTCCTTTCCAACAAAGTATGTATCGGGTCAGCCAAAAACAATCAAGAAAAATACGATGCAATCATCGGGCTGTTGAGTGATGCCTCCAACCAAGGAATCAACCATTTACATGTCTTTCTTGATTACTAGTTAGTGGTATCGAAATTAAACTAAACCTTTCAAGTACGATATTTGCGCCTGTTTAGGAAATACCTGCATGCATGATAGTTGGTCCGCCACTTTGATCACATTACATTTACACATATATCAAGAGATCAAAATTAGGTAGTTGATCACATAGCTAACCATATCCTAGACTGGAATGCATCTCGTATAAATAATTAGCCATAAATCAAAATCCCATCATAAGCATAAAATCCATCATAAACATATAAAAACAAGCACAGACACATCATAGGAGCCACCAAAATACATCTCGCATATATACATAAAAAAATATGTGTCCCAGTATAAAAAAAAAAGTCTACTGACTATCAAGTCAGTCAAAAAATACATATCACCAACACAAGGAAGCATCCTCATAATGGGTGCTTTCCCTGATCATACAATTTCTCTCGGGTTGAGCTCCGCTAGGTGGTTCCTCTGAACCCACGTGAGCATCCGACGCTAGTATTAGAGCAATAACTACGACCAAAAGTGTTGCTCGATGCAAATTTGGGTGATGTTACCTCTCGGTCCATTACTATCTCCAACCATATATCGGCCAGGTTATCAAAACCCTTGGTTTGAAAAACCTGAGTCAACCTCTCTAGCCAACTCCATGAATCCTTCAAATCCAGAGCACGAGCATCTGTCGCCTCAACCCATGCCGCAACATCCGTCTCCCAAGCCTCAACGACTGCCAACCGACCCTTGACATCTCTTGCTCGGGCCTCTGCTGCCAATTTTTCGCATATCAGAAGCCACCAATAGCTCCTTAACCACGACCAACAGCACCTCTTCCGCCTCTGCATGCGCCAAGAGGGAAACAACTCCACTAGTAGTTGTAGTGCTTCTACCCTCCCTTAAGGGACCTACAATACTAATCTGACTCCTGAGTTAGGCTTGAACCATCCTAGGTGTAACCCGCCTGCTAGGATCATGGCCTACCAAGTGAGCATTGGGACACCCTGTCAGTCCCACATTTGCAAAGGAAACCAAAAACATTATCAGTGTCACCATAATATATATATATATATAGAACACTCAAATGCAGAAAACATAAAAGATCATACATGCTAGTCCCCATGCATAACCAGGAGGGAGACCCATATCCAGATCCCCTCGAAAATCCATCCCTGCATGTGGAAACTCGAGGAATAGTTGTGGGTTCGACTTGAATCACGCCTCGATCGTTGCATCCCAATATCTACCTGCCTCACCCCCACCAACGTGGGGCATCATAGGTGCCCATCAGCGTATCCGAGGATCCCTCGGAGGGCCCAAAGGCACTGCCACAAAGGGTCGTAACATCATCACTTGCTCATACATAATGTTGCAAAGCATCATCGCATACACAAAAGTCTTCACTGAACCCCTCTATACTTTGGCCAATTGCCTCACCATGCCATGATAAACATAATGGGCCCAATAAAATAAATGACCAACCTTTAGTCGACATAGCACCACATGAATATGATGTCCTGATACTTAGTGGGTCGATGTCGACCCTGATAAGCGAACTATCATAGCTAGAGCGGTTCACTCAGCCAAATCAGTAATGGAGCTCACTTGAACGCAACCTCGTGTAATGGGGTTATGCCCACAGTACCCTTCCTCCTCATCCTAGTCATGAATTTTCACTCCCCTAGGAGGGAGTGGATATGGGAGAGCCTCCCCCTAAGGCAAGAGGCCCATCACAAAGTAGATATCAGTCATAGGCCATATCCTCACATCTCTCTGACGCAAGACCATAACACGTCACTTCCTGTCCCAGTATTAGACAAAGTAGCGTAAAAATGTATTCTAAGATCTCAATATGTTGCTCTCCAAGAACTTGAAAAATCCATATAGAGCTAATGTCTCTCAAGAATTTGTGTTTTGGGCTACCATCGTGCATAGAGCAGGCCAGTCCCGCTCTCTCCACAACATACTGCCACTAAGGAAACACCAAAAAATGTTATTTTTTGCACAAATACCATCTAATTCACTAAAAAATGACATCTTGAAACCTTACAACCCTCTCTATGCGCTGACTTTGCACATGTGCCAAGAACAAGTGCACAACACAACATGCTAAAATTTTTATAACTGTGGGGTCTCCACGCAAAGGGAAATCCTTTACATGGAGACCGTGCACGCTACCTTGGATCGCCCATGCGGTCTTGCCCAAAAATAGACATAAAATCCATAAGGAAACACTTTTACGACCCACCTATACATGAAAATGAAAAAAATGAGTAAGAGGAGGTTTTAGCTCCTACTTGATGATGTCCGCACGAATCCCAAGTACTCTAACTGACCTCAACGACAAGAAAATATCTGGAAAATGGCTCTGAGCTTAGACACTCATAAAGCATAAATGACTTTAAAATGGGCCATATTAGCCTATATATCACTCTTTTTACCATTTTCAAAATCCCATTACTGGAGTTTAGAGTATCCAATCACAAAACTACGAGAAACACAATGATCAAAACTTCATCATGTTCAACCTGGACCTCATAAATCCAAGTTTTAGATAGGGTCATTTTTGGGCCCAACGCCCACCCTCTCCATACTAAAATTCATGTACGCCCTGCCCTCTCTTATTTATTTAAATTCAAGTTATTTCAAAATATTTATATGATAAAGATGATTTTACTTGGGGTATTGGTTGCAGACATGCCAAATCACTATACGTCCCAGAAAAAAAAAGTACAAGAGCAGGTAATCATTCTATCCTCAGCATGATAGGCTTCCCTAAAAAGCTTTGCATATCCTAACATAATTTCCTCAGAATAATAAAACCATAGGTTTCATTCACCCCACCTTGCACATGATAAACACCCTTGTCGATCGGTAGAGCCACACCCTTCATGTCATCCATCTCTCATGTAGACCATACATTAATTTCTGGATCCATGGCCACAAAATCTGGCCTCGAAACCATTTCATGTTCATACATCCATGATCAAACATCAATCAATTTTACTCATTGCATGTTAAAACCCTATTCTTGTGTCACCATTCTCTACAAGTGGATCACCAAAAATGTACCACCACGTTTCACATTTGGCCTATCACACCCTCATAAGCATAACCTATCTATGAAATTTCATCTGCCTCATTACCCTCGCACCGAGACCAACCAATGGGCCCCCGCCCTCAGCAAAAAACACTCCTCAAATCACTCTACAATATCATTCATGTTAATGGGGCACCTGTCTCTGTGCTTGTACATCCAAACCACTTTCATATTCTTTTGGAAATTGTACAAAGATTCTTTTAGGAAAAAAATCCCCCTCCCCCATCCATTTACATTTCTTACTTGGCAGTAGTACCTAAACACCCTTGGTCGGAGCTATGCACTCTTTACCACACCAAACCATGTCAATCATAGCAAACATACACCTACCCCAGATGTCCTTCTGACCCCATGGATCCCCCAATCAGAAGTTGTTATGAATTTAATCACTCACATTTACAACTCTGACCTCGATCTAGTTAACCATCATCACCAGTTTCAACCATATCTTACCATCATGTCTTGTTAACCATTCACATAAAACCTTGTTTTCATCAGAAACACTAGTCCCTTGCACTAGTACTTATTTTTGGATAGGTTGATGGTTCCTTCTTGTCGACTCCAACAACCATTATCCAGGAAGGAGGTAGTACCTTGGATGAGCCCCCACCATTAAAAGGGGCATCTTCAGGTGGCATGATAGGAATTAACATCACCCACTGATGTTATCGATCCTCTTGACATCAAAAAAGTTTTCACGTCAATATGGTACCATACTTAATAACTGTTGTACTCTGTTAGAATTATTCGAAGACCCATAATGAGTGAGCATATCTTTCAACAATGCTCACACGAGAAGGTTCCCAACTGTTGAAGACCCACGCTATCACTAAGCATTTCCTTTAGATATGCCTTAACTAACCAATGCATGGGGGTGCCACATTAAACTTTTCTATGCATAGGAAAAACTCCCTTGATGGCGTCAGCAACCATCGTCATCAACCAGTAGCAAGTCACCTACCACAATGTAACTTGACATAACCAATATCTGTCATATTTTGTTAACTAGTCATTATCACAAGCATGGGGCATGTCCACCTTGTAGAAATAATTGTCCTTTTTTTCTCATGAAGGTTTCCCATAGAGCATGGTGTCTTTTTTACTTCAGACAAGGGGTCTCCCTACTAAGTTCCACTGTAAGTTAGTCTCTCTCTCTCTCTCTCTATCTCTCTCAAAAGGATCACACAGAAAAGAAAAAATAATGTATTTCAGCTATAAATATTCTTCCTAGACCTCATACATCAGGGGGCAACTGTTAACACCAAAAAATCATACAAGCACAAGGAATTAGAAAAATGTCAAGAAGAAGGTACAATTAAATATTTTCAGAGAAGAAATACATTAGGAAAGAAAAAATTTTAAAATTCCTAAGGTCCAGTCAAGAAATTAGTGGACAGAACACCAGCAATAAGGGTTTTTTCGCACAACGTGCCTATCCCTTCGATAGTCACACAGTCCTGAAGATGGAAAAGGTCATCATACGAGACCACTTGACACACTTGACAAGGATGATTCTCTATCTAGTATGGTAAATGAAAACTAAAATCAACTTGAGGAGATATGCAGCCCACAAAGGAATCTCCTCCACACTCTTGGGTCACTACCAATCTTGGGCCAAGAGAGGGAAGAGAAGTTCAAAAATATCTATAAAAATTGGCCATGGGAAGAACAAAAGGAGGCACATTGTTATGTTGTCCAAATTGATCCATAGCAAAAGGATCGGAAGGACTCACATGTTGGCCATCCAACATCTCAGTCCAAGAGAGAGCTTCACCATATGACAACCATCGACATCCTTTTTAGGGAGGGAGGAGATACTTGCAGGGAACTTGAGGAAAGGAGCCCCCCTTGTTCTGATTATTTGAGCTCCATAGCTCAAAGGACTCACTGCAAGATAGTTTACCATTTTATTCTTCATACCACCAACACCTAATAAAGGGAGAATTATCCATTTGTCTTATTGGGTTGTTGCTCCATTTGAGCATTTGTTTCTTGTGTATTTTCTATTTTAGTTCATAGTGTTGTATGCTTACCTTACCCTCTGAGTTTTGTTTACATTGTTTAAAGTTGTTCACTAACATTAACATCATTTTCTCTGTGATCTTATGTAGATAGAAACCAACTACTAAAGAGATGCATTTGGTACATCCGTGTAGCAAAAATATCACCACAAAAATATTGAATACCTACATGTGTATATCAATGTCCAAACGTCAGGGCTCCATAATATTACATGCAATTACTTGGCTTTCCCATGCGCATACATCATCAGCTGGATACTGTCAAATATAGATAAAAATACCATGACTCTCAGTAATGCTAGTGGATAAAGGCTTTCTTCTTTTATGGCACATGATTACCACTTGATGTATCATTTTCCGATGCTAGAGTCATACATGGATTCACATTTTTATGCAGTCACCACCTACTTGAGCACAAAATATGTTGTAAAATGTTGTGTGAAAGAGCCTTCAAAACTTCTCCAGACACCCAACAATACTCACAATACCAAATCTCTCAGGAAGACCTATTAGTACTTGATAATCATATGTTGTCGCATCTATGGACACAACAATACTGAGGCCTTCCCAGAAGGTTGAGAATTCTTAATAAATCAAGTTGTGAACGAAGGGAAACTATTCAACTAGTTGGACATGTTGTCTCAATAGTTGAGAATCCATGTTACCAATGCCAAGAACCCTCCCAAGGTTGAGAAAGCCATATTCTACTTGTATGCCTATTTGTTGGATGTGTTATGTGCTTATAATTCATTCCCTGGCTTGAGTTGGACCTGGTCACCATGAGAGCATATCATTCATATGTACTGAAATTTGATTTCAGAGTTTAGTTTCAAGGGATTAATGGGAAAGCCGACTGATGAATTCCTCATTCCACTATACAAGTTAATATTCGAGGAAGAGCCACCTTTCATGTAGGTTGTGAAGAAATGAAAGTGGTGTTAGAGATAGAAGATTGGTTTGCTTCACCGGATGGTACCTACCTCAAAGTGTTCAACAGAAAAAAGCCTCCACATTAGTTACCGAGGTATGCCATTTAAAAGTTGGTCATGCAAGAATTTTCATATCATCTCTCCACAAGGTTGTCAACAATGTTGCAAAGGAAGAAGAAAGCACATTGGCCCACCCTTCCTTTGCAAATCATGTTGTACGAGATCAAGAATATGAAAATTTCTAAGACCGAAGGAAAAGAGATAAAGAACTTCGCATTTGGTCATTTGTACTTCAATCCATACGATCCGTGGAACGTATATAAATAACACTATGTGAGGATTCATTTCCAGTGGCCAAGTGGGACATTCTATAGGCCCGAGGTGGAAAATATAAAGAATTGTTACAATGCCTCTAGGTCCCATGAACCAATCAGTTTCACATCACAAGTTACGTCAGAGAAGGAAGCTACCCCAGAGGCAAAACTAGTAGAAATGCACAACCCAATTTGCGATAAATGAAAGAGGAATGTTGTACATATCCCAACGGAAGAGAAAATTCATAGGATGAAAGTAGATCCAATCATATTGAAAGTGGCCATAGCAACAAAGTATAGGAGGAAACATAGGAAGATGGAAGAAGGGCAGAAGTAGAAGGAGTAACATGAGAAGAAGTAAGAAGAAGAATAAATACAAATATGGGAAGAACAATAAAGGTGAAATATGGAGGAAGAGGAAGGAACACGAAAACAAGTCAAAGAGCAAGAGAAAAACCAACAGCGAGAAGAGGAGGGAAAGAAATTTTAGGAGAAGGAACTTTCTTGAGAGATTGAAGACTTGATAATAATTCAACACACAGATATGGATCCAAATATGCAAAACCAAGATGTTGACTTGATGCTGAGGACACAGTTAGTCACCATTCAATCTTCTCCTCCTTCGACAACAGAGAAATATCTGAGAAAAGAAGAGGAAATTGTTCCTCTCGATGATGGTCCGATTATGGATATGTAAAATCTAACTTATGATGAACTCTAGAAGAATATTTTACAAGAACAGAAGAAACATTTTTTGAACGATCTCACATCTTCTGCATTCATTAGAGAAAGGGTAATTGTCACATACACCAGAAGGAATCCAAAAGCCGTTGTTGGAGCCAACTTAGCCTTTACAGGTGCTTCCAAGTTAGACAAGGAGTATCTTATGGATGAGAATAAACAAATGGAAAATGACTTGTATGCTCCAAGGAAAGAAGTAGAATAATTCCGAGCATAAGTTTAGAAAGAAACCTTTGCACAAGCATGTCTTGAAGAAATTAAGGCAACCATACTTGGAGAAGTATCAAAACTAGGAGAGACCATGCAGAGCCTTTATGATGAGATGGTCACCATGAATAAACAATTTTTGGTCCTGCATGACATGAATCATAATTGCAAGGATAATGCTGAGAATATCAAGGAAGTCCACACATCCATTTTTTTCATGCATGAGTGGTCAATGCAACACAAATGGGCATCATCTGAATTGGGAAATAAAACAAGGCAACAAGCAGAGTTGGAGAAAGCACAAGTGTAGATGATCATCCAAAGCAATAAAAAACTCACCTCATTCATTTCCAATATTCAGACCTCATATGAATGATTATACCACAACATGGATTTCATGGTGAAATCACTTAATATCCCTTCGGTTAGCTCACTCACTAAGGCAAAACATAGAAATCAAGTTAGGCACGAATTATCTGAATACTTGGACCAACTGAGACAGATCGCCACCAAGGAATATCTGGAGATGAACATGAGTAATATGCATAATTACATTGGTATTCCTATCCATATCAACACTATGGTGCTCATTTTGAAGAAGTACATTCAGACCAGTTCCAAATCAGTCTACCCAGATGCAATAGAGGCTAGTGTCCACTTCTAGCATGATCCCGCCACATAGTTTGGGGAAGTCATCACACAATATAAAGCTTGGCATAAGTATATGACCGAGAAAATACAAGTAGAGGTGGTTGAGCTAGAGTTTCCCCAAACTCAATATTAACATGCTTTGTCTTATTAGGTTGCCTAGTTGCCTCCACCCTATTTTTTCTTATATGGGCATGAGAAAATTGTAATATTATTTTGAAATTAATTAGTGAAATTCCAAGAGTAAATTGTGGAATGTGAAGAGTCAATTGTAATGAAGTCCGAAGGTCATGGTTGTATAAAGTCAAGAAATCATGAAGGGAGTCAAAGAGTCACAAAAGGAGATGAATAGTCACCCCTTTTGTTATAAATATACCCTCATGAGTCATGTAAATGGATTTTGGCTTGATATCAAAAGCTTGGGAGTTTTTTTGAGAGCCTTGGATTCTTTGTAGCATAGAGGGAGTTTGGATGAGCAGGTGTTGGCTTCATGTTCCATTATTGGGGCTAGCGGCTTGCCAATTATATATGTATGCTTAGAACTTTCACTTTAATAAACGCTCAAAGATGACACATTTTCATGCATATGTTGTGAATATAGTAGGAATATTCTTGTTATGTTTTCAATATATGTTATTTCATTTACGTTAACACTTATGAACTATTTTGTTTGCATTAGTACGCATCTTTTTGAACACGTGTTGTTGTATATTTTCATCATGGTTAACTTGTGAAATGTTTTGCAAGCTAACTTATGATCTCTTTTATGCTCGTGTGTTCCTTTCACCAAAGTCACGAATACATCATTATATGCATTATTGCAGCCAAGGCATACCACTCAACCCCACTAGTTCAGCAACTGGGTCATATTCCGTATGGGAATCCTACACCAAATGGTGTGAGGAATAATTAGGAATTCATATCAGGTAGATCCCCCGAATGTTGGCAGGTCCAACACCGTCAACACAAACCAATATTGTAAATAGGAATATGGCCTTAACATGCCCCATTAAAAAGCCACTAGGGAATCTCTAAATTGAGTTTCGATATGATTAACCTCATTAGGCTTTAATATTTGGATCCAATATTAGAAAAATTAATAATGATATCAACTAATATTTCAAGAGGAATTTCCTTATCCCTAAAGATGTTGGCATTATGATCCCACCACATAATGGATACCAAAAAAAAGACATCCTTGCATATTATTTCCTAGCTTTATACCAATAAGTTAGATTCTCATCCAATCTAGATTTGTTCCACCCAAACTTTGGATTTAAATCATTCTACACAACCTTTAGAACATGCATTGTATAAAAATTATCAATAAAAATATGAGGAATAATTTCCTCCTAAGATTTACACAATGCACATCTATTGGATCCAATCCAACCTCTTTTGACACAGTTTCCCATGTTAACAATCTATTGTTTAAAGCTAACTAGAGAGTGGTCTTGGTATTCAAATTAGCATTAATATTCCATATGAGACTCCACCACCATTGTTTAGAGCCCATAAATCTATTTGAAGACAAACTTTAAATCCTAGTTTAGCCATGAATTCCTCAGTTTGTGGATTTTTTGTACCAACACAAACAAATTGAATCATCCTCCCATAAGTGAATATAATTGGAAACCAAAAGGCTAACATAATGTCCCTAATATCTGGGATTGGATCCTAACATCCACAAAGAGGCTGCAAATTTCCACCCCAGTTAACCTCTCAATTACTGTGACTGTTGCTTCACATTTCTCAAAGAATGAATGTTGACCAAGTAGACAACCTAGAGAGGGGAGTTAGAAAAAAATAAAATTCTAGCCCCCAATAAGAGATATTCACCAATGTACACATTTTTCCCATTTCCTATTCTCTAAACAACCCAACCTCCATCTGGATGGAAATATGAAACCAATTCTTTCCACATAATAGAGCCCTTGCTTATTTTCTTGGTTGCCTAAACCATTCATCTAAACACAAATCTGGGAAACACTTGGATTTTTTAACTCTAACCTAAAGGGAGTCACCATGATAAATCCGCCAAAGAATCTTTCTCGCAAGGGCCTATGCAAAAATATAAATATTTTTTATCCCCCAACCTCCAAGGTCCTTGGGAGATGAAACTATAGGCCTTTTCACCAAAGAGATTCACCTTGATTTACATGAAACCAAAAGGTATTTAAAGATAACATTGTCAATATTCATGAGAATATATTTTGGAACAACTGCTGCAAAATTCCAAAAACCTTGACTTTAGTATTACAAGTCTCCCAACTATAGATAAAAACCTGTTTACCTAAACTAACACTCGAGGCTTTGTTGGAAATATGATGCAATATGTTGTCCTTGATGGAAACCTAATTGATGAGTTTCCCTTTGATAAGCAACCTATTTGTTAAATATGTAAAAATGATGTATCTACAGGTCAGTTTAGAAGTGACAGAGAAAGGAAATCTAGTTAGGATTAGAGAAATGATAAATATAATATGTCACAATGTATACGCAGGTTTGATGAAGGAAACTCGTGTACATACACTACTTAGTATACAGGCAACCCGCATATACATCTAGAATTAGTATATTCGTAGTTATTATGGAGATAAGTCACGTATACACGCGGGTACGAAGAATCCAAGTCACGTATGCCTTTTTCGCTCTAAAAGTATGATACCTGGAGGCATTACCATGGTATTAGCCCACATTATTGAGCGTTGTGTCACCTATTTGATTCCGTCCAAGAATACCATCAGCACTTGTGTGGTTTTGGCTCATGGTATTGGTAAAGGCCAAAACTATACAAGGAGAAGAAGATCATAGTGCATGAGGTGTGCATGTGTTTGGGTATTGAATGAATACTTCACTCTAAAGTATATATGCATGGAATGGGCCATATTTTATTGATACATCTGAAGTAATAATGCACCTATGAATACAATGATAGATCGGGATCTCTAGACCTTGAATGACTATGTATTTGCTAGATCTATTTATGAAATGTTTAGATATGTGATCTGGCGAATGTTTGTTGAAGTGAAGGGTAAGATTTGAGTTTATTATTTATTCTGAAGAGTTACACAGTTCTGAAATAGTTTTAGATCTATACGCAGGTTCATCTATTTAAAAGCGCGTATATACGCAGGTTCATTTCAACAAAAGCACATATGGAATCTAGGGATTTGCTGAAGTGTGCGGAAGGAAATTTATGATCCATTTTGTTGTATTACTCTTATCTGGCAATGATGTCTTTATATAGATCTGGGTTGTTTGAATATTGATTATGCTTCTATTTGATTATGATTAAAGATTAGTTGTTGGTTGGATGATTGATGATTAAGTGAATGATTTGATAAGGGTATGAGTTTCAATTTGATGTATGTTATTTGAGCTTAAATGTGTGGAGTGGGTCCAGTCTGAAAATCTGATGAAAAGAGGCTTACAAGTTGTGTTGTGTTGAAGTTGTTGGATCTAGTGTGAAAATTGATGAAACGTGGTCCGCAGTGGTGCTGAGGGTTGGAGCCTTCAGTGAGGGGGTCATAGCTCCCTCCCAATGGTAGCTGGTAAACAAGATCAGGGGGTTGGATCTCCCTTCCAATAGTAGTTGGAGAACGAGAGAAGGTTGCAGCCTTTTGTAAGTGGGAGCCTACGTGTTGGTATGAGTCTACACTACTACAATATTGTAAGAAGTTTTATTTCTAATAAATATTGAAGATAGAGACGACAACAGCGGTGGTTTTCTCCTGAATTGGGTTTCCACCTTAAATCCTGGTGTTCATGTGTATTTCTTATGTGTGATGATTTATTTTGTTCTTACTGCACATGCTTACTGCTTACTAAACATCCGATGAATGAATGATGCACTGATCTAATTAAAGAATTATCTGCATAATAATATCTCTATACATACGCAAGTTTTCTTAAAGATATCTGCATGTATATGCTTGTTAGTTTCATTAAAGTCGCGTATAGAAATTTTGTAAGGAAAAGGTAAAATTTTATAGTAAGTTATAAATACCGATTCACCCCCCCCCCCTCTGTATTTTTCCCAAAAATTGGTATCAGAGCAAGTCCTTCAGAAGAGCTTGATCGCTTGAAGGAGATCAGTCACAATGGGAAGTCATGAAGGAATATTTTCTATCAAGCCACCATTTTTCAATGGAAGTAATCTATTATTCTAGAAGATACGAATAAGAGCGTATTTGCAAAGTCTTGGAGCAAACGTATGGGGAATCGTGGAAGGAGGTTATCAGTATCCAGCAAGTGTTCCTACAGATGCAGCAAAAAGGAAGAGATATGAAATCAATGCCAAAGCTATCAATGCTTTATTAGGAAGCCTGTCAGAAACATAATTTGTCAAAGTGATGTAACTACGTTCAGCAAAGGAAATATGGAACAAAATAATTCAGAGCTATGAAGGTGATGCAAAGGTAAAAAGTGCCAAACTTCAAACCCTTACAATGAAATATGAAAATTTCAGAATGCATGATGATGAAAGTATCGTAAGTTTATTCCTAAGATTAGATGAGATTGTGAATTCTATGAGGAATATGGGTGAAGATATAAAATATTTAACTTTAGTAGAAAATATATTTTGATCTCTAACTCCAAAGTTCGAGTCAAAAGTGTTAGCTATTGAAGAAAATTAGGATCTGCAAAATCTTACTATTATTCAACTACATGGTATCCTGACTACTTTTGAAATGAGAAGAGGATGTACCTCACAAGTCAAAGAAACTACTTTTGAGGCCTATGAAAAAGGAAAACAAAAGGAAGTTCTCAAGGAATCAAGTTATATATCAGAAGAAGAAGAAGAAAATTTTGTGAGAAGACTTCAACCAGGTACTGGAAGATTCAGAGGTAAGCTTCCCTTCAAGTGTTTTGTCTATGGTAGAGTTGGTCATTATGCTGCTAAATGTCCTTATAAAGAAAATCATAAAGGGAAAAAATTTCAAAAAGGAAGGAGTTATTATACAAATGAAGATAATGATGGATTTTCAAATGAAGAAGAAGATTCTAATCAGGATCTGCAAGTACTCATGACATGTACCATGGATGATGATAATTTCCCAAAATAAAGGGATCCTGTTATTGAAGAATTACATAGATCAAGAAATAAAGGATGATTTCATGGATTTTGTTTCTATTGTAACTCATTTGGGCATAAGGCCACTGATTGCAGGTTAAGTATGATGAACAACTCTGAGAAATTGAAGAATTTCGAGCACGTAATAAGAAATTTCAAGAAAAGCTAGAAAAAGAAGAAGCACCGATAAAAAACATAGGGAATATTGACCCTAATGCAGTCATATGTTTCTAAATCTTTCTTCTCATAATGACTGCAGGGTTGGTGTGAGATACATTATAGGAATCAGTAATGTATCATCATAGGGGGAGAAATATATGGTGATTCCCATGGTTGGTTTGGTAATTCTGGTTGTGTTTATTTCTAATAGTGCATCTAATGTGACAACAGAAGAAAAGTACAAAATGTATAAATCTAGGAGGAGATGGAGTTGTGCAATTTTCAGTATTTCACTTTCTATACGTGGGTTTCATGAACTAAAGCCGCGTATACACACGAGTTCCAATGGTGACAATTGCATATGTTTGTATCTGATAAGAAAAACAGTAGGGTAAACTCAAGAATATTTTCTGATATGCTGCTGACAGTAATACTTTTCTTGATATAATGTTGATGGTTATATCTGTTGATATGATATTAAGTTTTGATTATCTGGTTGATGAAGATACTTTAATGAATTATTTTCTGTGGTGATCAAGATCAGTGTTTTAGGAGTAGCATTGGCCTTGATGAGAGTAATGTATTGTTGGCATTATGTTGGTTGTTGATTTATGATCTCTCTCTTGAGATCTTTTGGTCATAGAAATTCATATATGTAATTTGATGAAAAGGTCATGTTGAGACCTATGATGTAAAATTGTTATATTCAGTCATGTAAGGACTTTTTCAAATTTGTAAACCCACTTGGTTGGGTAGTTTAGTCAAATATGTAATTCCACTTGGTTGGAACACTGATGTAAGTATGAGTCCTTGGTGATAGGTTTGGTCATACTTGGTTGAGTTATAGAGTCAAGTACTTCATTGAAAAAAATATGTCTAAAGATTTAGCATGAAATCAGGGGGAGCATGGTAAAGTCAGTGCACATTAGATCTGCAGAGCTCTTCTTTCTACAAGGAAAGAGAAACCTTGGATTTGTATTGATCCGCCCTTTTCCCTTGATGTTAAAGGGGGTGAGTATCTTGGTGTTTGAAAAATGGTTATGATTAAAGTATCTATCTGTTGTGGTGATCAAACACCATCATGGTTGCTATCAAGTCCAAAGGGGGAGATTGTTGGAAATATGATGAAATATGTTTTCCTTGATGGAAACCTACTTGATGAAGTTGTCCTTGATGAAAACCTACTTGATGAGTTTATTTTTGATAAGCAGCCTATTTGTTAAAGATGTAAAAATGATGTATCTACAGGTCAGTTCAGAAGTGATAGAGAAAGGCAATCCAGTTAGGATCAGAGAAATGATAAATATAATATGTCACAATGTATACTCAGGTTTGATGAAGGCAACCCACTTACATATGCTACTTGGTATACAGGCAACCCGCATATACATCCAAAATTAGTATATTAGCAGTTATTATGAAGAGAATTCGCGTATACATGCGGGTACAAAGAATCCAAGTCGTGTATGCCTTTTGCGCTCTAAAATTATGATATTAGGAGGCATTACCATGGTATTAGCCACAATATTGAGCGTTGTGTCATCTATTTTATTCCGTCCAAGAATAACATCTACATTGGTGTGGTTTTGGCTCATGGTATTGGTAAAGGCTAAAAATATATAAGGAGAAGAAGATCATAGTGGATGAGGTGTGGATGTGTTTGGGTATTGAATGAATACTTCACTCTAAAGTATATCTGCATGGAATGGGCCATAGTTCATTGATACATCTAAAGTAATAATTCACCTATGAATACAATGATAGATCAGGATATCTAGACCTGAAATGACTATGTATTTGCTAGATCTGTTTATGAAATGGTTAGATCTGTGATCTGGCGAATTTTTGTTGAAGTGAAGGGTAAGATATGATCTAATTATTTATTATGAAGAGTTGCACAGTCCTGAAATAGTTGTAGATCTATACGTAGGTTCTTCTTTGTAAAAGCAGATATATACACAGGTTCGTTTCAGCAAAAGCGCATATGGAATCTAGGGTTTTACTAAAGTGTGCGAAAGGAAATTTCTGATCTGTTTTGTTGTATTACTATTTTCTGCCAATGATGTCTTCATACAAATATGGATTGTTTGAATATTGATTATGCTGCTAGTTGATTATGATTAAAGATAATTTTTTGGTTAGATGATTGATGATTAAGTGAATGATTTGATAAGGATATGAGTTTCAGTTTGATATATGTTCTTTGAGCTTAAATGTGTGGAGTGGGTCCAGTCTGAAAATCTGATAAAAAGAGGCCTACAAGTTGTGTTGTGTTTAATTTTTTGGATCCAATGTGAAAATTTATGAAACATGGTTCGCGGTGTTGCTGAGGGTTGGAGCCTTCAGTGAAAGGGTCATATCTCCCTCCCAGTGGTAGCTGGTAAATGAGATTAGGGGGTTGGAGCTCCCTTCCAGTAGTAGATGGAGAATGAGAGAAGGTTGCAGCCTTCTATAGTTGGGTGTTTGCATGCTGGTATGAGTCTGTGCCAGTACAATATTGTAAACAGATTCCTTTATAATCAATGTTGAAGACAAAGATGAAGATAGTGGTGGTTTTATCCCGAATTGGGTTTCCACCCTAAATCCTGGTTTTCATGTGTATTGCTTATGTGTGATGATTTATTTTGTTCTTACTGTACATGCTTACTGCTTACTAAACATCTAATGAATGAATGCTGCACCGATCTAAGTAAAGAATTATATGCATAGTAAGATCTTTTGACATACGCAAGTTTTCTTAAAGATATCTACGTGATATGCTAGTTGGGTTCATTAAAATCGTGTATAGAAATTCTGTAAGGAAAAATTAAAAGTTTACAGTAAGTTATAAATACTGATTCAGCACCCCCCCCCCCCCCTTAGTATTTTCTCCAACAAGCTTAACTTTCTTAATGATTTATAACCACTCTACAATCATGTAGCTATCAGGTTTGAGGAATAATCCCAATTACATAAAAATATCATCCAAACTATTTAGAGGAATCAAAAGAAGATTTCAAATTTGTTTCATTTTCATGCCAATAATTTGATAAGGAATCAAACATGATTTTATGAAATTAATCTCCATACCTATGGCATTAAAAAAGAGGTCAAATAACCCTTTACAGGTTGATATTACCCTTAAGGAACCCTAAACACAGTGAAGCACATCATTTACAAAATGAAGGTGATAAATTGGTTCTTTATCTAAATATTTTACACCATGAACTACCCTTGTCAAATTAGTTTTCATAACCAATTTGTTTAAAGCATAAGAATCAATGAGGAACAAAAGGGGGATAATTGGCATCCTTTACTTACATGATGAGAGGCTCTGGAAAACTTGGAGGGAGCTCCATTAATAAGAATTGCAAAGGAAACTAATTGGATGCACCCCACAATCCAATTTACCATTAATAAGGCCACACCAATTTGAAGAAGGATTAGGTTCATAAATGTCTAATTGACGCTATCATAGGCATTTTCTAAATCCAGTTTTAGAATAAAAACCTTGTGTTTCATATTTTTAACTAAATGAAAAACTTCCCGAGCAACAACTGCTATATCATGGATTTTCCCATGCTTAAGAAACCCAAATTTTTCTTTAAGAATGATCTCATTCGAGATAGGCTTCAACCTCCTTATAATAACCCTTGCAATGATTTTGCAAATCATATTGTAGCATGACATTGGCTTGTAGTCCCTAAAATATTATCCATCATGTTTTTAGGAATTAAATACATGAACATGGCATTAAAGGACCCTAATACCTTTCTAGATGATTGAAATTCCCTTATAATTTTTAATAGGTACTCCTTGAATAGATCATACAGTTCCAAGTAAAATTCCACTGAGATTCCTTTGGGCCCAAGAATTTTACCCTTCTACATAGACGAGAGGGAAACCAACACCTATGAAATATTTGTCACCACTTTATATAGGGAATTATTCATATCTTCAAAAAAATATATGGAAATTTGAGACCACCTACAAAATTTCTTGAATGGGGCACCCACTAATTTCATGAAAAAGTGATAGAAATAAATATGCCCCTTCATGTGCTTTATCTTTAAAAGAGCTCACCAAATTTCCATCCTCATTTTTTATCCCCCAGAACGTGTTGATGAAGTTGAACTTCTTTTTTTTCACCATTTTGTTATAGAGAAAACCCCCTATTATCTCCAATAGAGACTCATTCACGCTCCTTTATTGTACACAAGACTCACTTCTTACCCTTGTTATGGTTTTTACTCAAAGATATATATATATATATATATATATATATATATATATATATATATATATATATATATATATATATATATATATATATAGTCTTCTTATTTTATTTTTTAACTAAAGTATTGAGGTGTATTGAAAAAATGCTTGTATTTTTGTATGTTACATGTTACAATGGATTTAAAACCCTACTAACCTAAGCATTACAAGGATGTTTATATTCATATCGACTGAATGTAAACATAAGGTTCAAATTTTCTACAACCATATACATAACTACAATGCACATTATAGCTACAAGGGTTCCTGGCTCAACATAACAAATATGCTAGCACAGGTGGCCCATAGAGAAAGTATGAGTATTTTTTTATTGGCACAAAATTATCAAGATGTTAGAGAGATTTTGATTGATGGGAATCTTCTAAAGATGCTACAAAAGTAGTGCTAAGGGAACCTAGAGAAAAAGCATCAATGTGCATGGGGAATTAATCACTACTAAAATCACTTGCACATTTAGTCAAATAGTTGTTCAGAGTAAATTTTAATTTAAATTCCAAATGATATCCTTGAAGCTTGTAATAGCTAGATCTAAAACAAAATTTTCAAATTATAATGGAACCAATGAACCAATATGAGAGATCCTAAAAAATTAGTCAGATAAGGTCCAATTCGAGTATCAATTGATAGAACTGCTCAACGAGTAGAAACTAGTCATAATTGTAACTAATATTTTAATAGCATAATCATTTGAACTATATTCAAAATCTAAAAGGCATTGGTAGTCCATTTATTAAGATGGAAAACACCCCTTACCCACCACCTTCTTATGTATATAAAATGATATGCTTAGACGGGGATGGTTGGTATTGTTATATGAAAAACAAGCTCCTTTAATATAAAATAATCATCTTATTTCTTGTGTCCATTTCTAAATTTTATGCATGTTTTGTGATAACAAATTTTCCCCGGTGATTTCATAATGCCTTTTCATAGGCCGAGCCTTGAGGAGGCCTACTCAAAGTGAGGCATTGTGCTTTCAATATTTGTATATAATTGAGTAATTTATATTACTGCAAGTTAATTATTTTCATTCCATTATTTTCTTTCAAGCCTCTATGTTAATTTATTTTGTTCAAGTTATTTCTAAATTTTTCTATAGAATCATAGTGCTATATAATCACTCTAACTTGATTCCACTTGATAAATAATTCTATGTGGTGGGAGTCATGGGCATTGTTCCAAAGGGATCCACCATGTGAGGTTCCAACAAGCAGGCATGCGATTTAGAACATTGTTGAAACTCTTTTCTTTATGTCTTCTATGTGGTTAAATTTGCTTCTATTTTTCCTTTTCTCTATTTAGCAGATTAAATTACATACTAGTAAGTGTGACTAGACTAAATCCTTCTTCTGTGTATATTGCATCAAGTGCCTCATAAGATCCTATGAGACTCTAGGTTATTAATTCAATGGCAATGTCATATTATTAAACCCAACCATAAGGAAACATATATTCACACTATCATTTTTTGTGTCATTTTCAAGGGGACACTCAAATAACTAGGATTTTACTCTAAAATAGTCAAAAAATAAAAAATAAAAATAAAAAAAGACATTAGGCGAAGGAAACCTTAGGGAATAGTTGACTACCCCTTTGATCGCCTTTTTCTAGAGTATCCTACATTAGGTCATAATTATATGCATGAGAAATAACAATACCAAGAATCCTCCTATGGTGTAATAGGATCCATTCACCATTCTGACACATTAACAGGAAAACAGGCTAGGTAATCCTCTAGATGGTCCAAATACCCATCCCAAGAATCCAAAAGAACAAGTAGCACCCAATATAATAGGTGACCCCCCAAAAATTGAATAAAAAAACAATGCAATTATCAACACCTTGACTTTAGAATCTCTCAAGTCCAAGAGTAAAAATATTGTAAGTGAACCAAAACCCTTAGTTAAATCTAATGAGTCAAAATTTTAGGATAACATATACTTTAATATGGGATATGAAGTAGAAGGACCAAAGCAAAGAGAACCATTCACTTTTGAATTTCCTATTCAATATCTTGATGGATTAGTTCAAATGAAGGATGTCTCACCTTCTACCATTCCTAATTTTTGAGGATTGGATAATGAATATATGAACCCCTTTATTTTCAAATTTCGTTTCCTTTTCCATAGTTATGACTATTCCTATGATGCCCAAAACTTTAAAAGTTTCCTAGCCATCCTAATTTATGGGAATTTCTTTCAAACTTGGGACCAAATGAAAACAAATTTCTTAGAAAAATACCAAGACTACAATAAATTTCATGATTTTAGGGAAGGGATATTTAAGATGACAGAATGAGAGAACAAAAGTATAGAAGGATATGTTGAATATTCCAATATAATTTAAGGAGAACTCAAAAAAATGTGCTAGATTCTAAAACTCTATGGATTATCTTTCTCTATGGAATTCAAGAAGAATGTATTGATGTATTGAACATTATGGAGGTTAGAGATGTTTCTAAAATGACATATGATGTAATCTATAGTCTATGCTGGTGATATTCACATGGTAGTTTTAAATATGGGAAAAGTACTTGAGATATAATCTCTCAAAGTTAAAAACATTTAGGGTTTGGAGTTACTAAGGATGAATTAGAAAAATTAATGGATAACTTTAAAACTAATATCCTTAGTATTGTTAAGTTTAAAGTATATAATCTATAGGAAAAGAAGAAGAAGGAAGAGGAAAAATGAGCTTTAGCTTTCTTCTAATAAGTTCCAAAAGAAAATCCTCTTCGAGAATTCCCATTAGAAAATATATAGGTGTGTAGCATATGTGAGAAAAATCATGTCACCCAAACCTATCCCATTACCATAAATTAAGGCTATCTATCAAGGGGCTAACATGGAAATTGGGAAATTTTGTTTTGTAGCTCAAACATGTCCTTGGCCATCACAACTACCAAGTACAATATAAGATCCATCCCAACATTTCACTCCATACCATTACCTAAATTAGGGATGGTACCCCTCCATGCCATGGTAGCATTGGCCTATGCAAAAATCATCCTAGCCACAAGGATCGTGGGTACAACCTACTTCGAGACTATTCCATTACAATATGAACAGTATAATCCTCAATCATAACCACAAAAAATCTAATTATGTTTTAATAAATATCCTCAAAAATCACCCCAAATACCTACCCAATAAATAACTAATCCAAATAATAAATAAGTTCAACCTACCTACAATTTTACCATTTTCTCCCACCTGTGTCATATCCCTTATGGAGTGTACGGATATCCATTTACACTTAGGGAAAGTGGTCCATGATCCAACTACCCCATAATTTAATATCAATATGATGGTGAAGTTTCCTATATAATAAAATAAATAATTCTTCTCATATGACATAGGTCATTTCCCCCACACTACAGCATGTAGAAACACCCATTACAAATTCTCCATATCCAAAGATATTGTGTTTGGAAAAGACTCTTGTGCAACAATAATTTGATTTTCTAGAAGAACTTAGAAATATTTGTGTAAAAATTCCTCTATTTCAAGCCATTAAGGATATCCTAATTTATGCTAAATATTTTAATTGAATATACTTAAATAGGCCTAGTATAAAGAAAAAGGATCTTAAAACCATCCACGTCATTAGAAAAATGGCTAATTAATTGATAGTAAAAATATTTGTAACCAAGTATGCAAACCTTAGAAGTCCAACTGTGTGCATTAAAATCAATAATACTTATATGCCTAATGCTATAATATACTTAGGAGAGACTATTAATGTTATGACAAAGGAGACCATGGAAAAGCTCCATTTGCATGGACTATGACTGACACTTACAATCCTCCAATTGGTAGATAGGTCCACAATACATTTAGAAGGAATGCTTGAGGATATTATGTCTCTATTTATTCATGGTAATATCTTGCTAATTTTATGATCTTACAATTCAAAGATAACTTGAGAGGATCACCATTAATTTTGGGTAAATAATGCTAGAAAAAAATCTTGAGTATAATAGATATATCTTTGGAAATATGACCATCTCTTCATGGGGATTCCACTAAGAAATCGATCCAATATTGTCTTGCTAAACCTTATCCTACTCAACAAGATTCTCCTTGGCTCAAAAATAGTTATTATGGATCTCTTCAACCTCTCTTAACTTTGGATCAAGCAACGATGTTAAAATAACAACATAAGGATGATTTAATTTGCACTTCTTTAACAAATCCTCATGCATTCATTTATTCACCATTTGGGAAGATACTAGAAGAGGAATTTTAGAAAAGCTCAGCTAAAACAACACAAACACCAACACAACAGAAAAACAGCATGATTCAAATAATTTTCCATTGATGTCAAAGGGGAGATATTGAGTCAACCAATAGATATGGGGAGTTAGACAAAGCACATCAATGACTAGATTATCTAGTGGTGTTTCCATCAATGAACAAGGTGGATATTTTTGACAATGTTTGTTGTCATTGATGTCAACTATGCTCAAGGGATCTAGACCAAGGTCAAACAACAAAAGGATGATCAGGACATTGTGAAAAAATAAGCCAAGCAAACAATTTGAAATAGTTCAAACCAATTCAAGCGTTCACAAGGGTGTGAAGGAAAAAATGAGGTAAATAACCAAAATTTTGATAAAACGATGAATTGGCGCAATAATTCAGTGATTAAGTTCCCCACCATTAAATGGTGCTGAAGCAATTTGTCATCAATAAATGGCTAGTCATATAGGGTCAATTGTGCCCTGAACACATTAGACCATGTTAACAAGCTTGGGATGAGTCTTGCACTGAAGATTGAGAAGGTCAAAGGCCAAGAAGTACCAGGAAGGTAAGCCCCCACTCATTTTCATTGGTCACAGAGGGAAAATTGGCTAGTGTTGATGGGTTAAGAGTCCACTGGACCACATGAGAAATAACCTTGTTCAAAGGCACTAAGAATCACTGATATCCCAAAATCCTAAGATGACGTGGAAAGAATGGTAGCCCAAGTGATGTGGATTCCAGGTGGAAGTAAAAATGACATGGTAACATGAGGAGGTGGCACATGTTATGTCCTTCCCACTTCAAATACCACACATTCCTACAAATGTCGATTCACTACACCTAAAATGAAGCACAGACAAACCATAACCAGATTTAAGTTAAAGGTGATTCATGGGGAAGGACGGTCCGCATCAAAAAGTCGATTTTGAGGACTCTCTGGCCTGATTAAATTTGATTAGCAGGTCCCTAACGAAAACATAGTGTTTCACAAAAAAAATGCAACAATTTTGGCAAAAGATAGTGCTAAGAGACAAAGTACAACGTTAACTGTCAAAACATAGTGCCAGAAAGGAAAAAAAATGTTGTATCAAGCTCAGAAATATGATTTAACCAAATTTCTTCTAGATTTTTATTTTGGTGGGTTTCCTCTATATCAAATTTTTGATCCGGTATTAACCTTTATGATTTGATTACCAATCCTATAGATCATGCCTTGCTAATTTCATGGTTTTTCAGAGGATTAGCTTCTTGTGATTGTGCCAGATTTTTTATCCTACGTGTATGGTTTAGAGAAGGTAAGGGATATACAATTGAAGGTTCACAATGTCACAATGTTTGACTGTTATCAGCAGTCCAACAACTACTCTATGATTGAACTCAATAGAAAAGCCACACATTCCTTGAAAAAACATAGTTTTATTTATGAAAGTGGGTCTTATTCCATCTAGCCCTAAATGGCTCGATTTATTTCCCCTTTATTCTCCTCTTTCTCTCTGTTCCTCTTTTCTTGAAATTACAATCAGAAAACCATATCACTAACTAACAGTCTCCTTCCACAAATGAAGGAATTTACTATTTTTAGAAAAACCAAATCTTATCCAAAATTAATGGTCTAATCTAGTTGGCTTGATCTCCTCGCAGGGAGAACCTGTTAGTCATCAGTATTTTTCACTCGATTAGTGATGACTAGTTCTCACAGCCAAGTTTTCTAGCAGTTGATCCAAAAAAATTGTCATATTTGCCAGCTGGGAAAACACCCGTAAAAATTTTTCGCCCTCCTACTTTTCAGTTCGCCCATGACGAGATGAAACCTTATTATCAAATCCTACCTTGCCTCAGCCATACTAGTCTTCCCATCAGCTCTAAAAGGACAATCCAAATCTATTAAAAAAGCCTCCCCTAAGTTAGGAAGTGGCGCTTTAAGACATTTCACCCTTGGCCAAGAGCCAAAAAACCTCCATCTGCTATAGACCAGTCATAACAAACCTCCCACTCTGCTAATAAAGTTGGTCATAGCCCTAAGTCGTGCCACTAATTCACCCTTAAGTCTCAGAAATACATAGACCATAACCTCAATCTGATTTTAGGTGTTTTATAGTGTTTTATGGATCTTTTCAAGAATAAAAACATATCAGCATCTCAGAAGACAATTCTTGGCTCCACATGAGAAGACAGCTGCTTCTCAATGTGATCTTGAGCCTGAGATGCAGCATAGAGCCAAGAGCTTCTCATCAAGTTCTTGCGACCTCTTTCAAGGCCTGAAGGGATAGTAGAAGACAAAACAACACTGTCAAGGGCTGATTGATCTGTCATGGCTAAAAACCTCCTTCATCTATAAGCAGAGGGTTTTGAAGACCAAAAAAAAAACCTCCTTCATCTATAAGCAGAGGGTTTTGAAGACCAAAGAACCTCCTTCATCTATAAGTAGAGGGTTAAAGGCGCCTCCTTCATCTATAAGCAGAGGGCGATGGAAAATGTTTGATTTGAAGAATTGCAACTGACTGTGAGACAGATTTGTTTTAATAAACAGTGAGACAGTGACTCAGATTTTCTGAAGCAAAGTAATGATTGCAGGCAGAGGTAAAAGCAGTAGTGTTTGCTAAAGGTTTGTTTGCTTGCCATCATATATAAGAGGAAACCTTGTCAAGCATGCTCATCAAATATCATCAGACATTTCGCCAAGTAAAAGGCATCCTTCATTCATAAGCAGAGGGCCAGGGCATTGACTGTTTTCAAGTTTGATTGATCAAAGATGAGTAATAGGGACAGTAAGAGATAGTTGAAACAGACAGACAATGGAAAAGACAAAAAAGGAAAGAAGGGGTACCATTGCAATCCAATAGGTCAAAACTTGTCTCTTAACAAGGTATCTCTCAAAAGACAATCTGCAGCTCAAGACAAAACTAAATTAAAGAGTGGATTGATGAAGTGATTCATTACACAGGCGAAAGAACTAATGATGATTATGTTTTAAAAGGTGTTGATCTCTCTACTCATAAAAGGGTGTCTTTCAAATATGCTTATCATAGTTGACAAAGGAAAATTTGAGTTTAGCTCTTCCCAAGAAAGGTACTGCAACTTGACACAGTAGTTCATATGGTACTAGAAAGACCTTGGCAATAGTTTTCAGGTTCTGGAACTTATTGAAAGCAAAGTTCGCATGCCACTGTCACAAAGGAAGGAAATTTCCCTGTGAAAACAAGTCAAGGAACTCTGCTGTACATTTTGAATAAGGGAAAAGCAGCAGACTCTAAAAATAGTCTGCAGGAATTTCATTACCTTTGAATCACAAGGCGATACCTATAAACTGACAGTTTCATCGTCATTGGAAAAAGATTGTGAAAGCAAACAGTCAAAGAGTAAAAGGAGATCATGGTATATGGCAAAGGCTCTAAATAAGCTGCTTTTTCAAAAAGAGGTGAAATAAATAAAAATTCAGGTTTTGTGCTAACCCCCTTCACAGAAGAAACTAAAGGGTTTGCAGTTAAAGTGCCCAACAAAGTTTATCCACAGTTAGAAGGGAGCATCATTTGGAAACATGCAGCTACCTGCACAAGGTGACTTTGAGTCATTCTCCTTCCAAGCAAGCAGAAGAAATCACTGTTGAAATGTATAGGCATAATGAACAAAGTTTGACCTTTTGAATGTTTTTATGAAGTGAATAGGTTAATACCTATTAAAGCTGTTTTAAAGCATGCATGGTCTTTTTGCCAAAGTCATGTAAAGGTATGAAACCATTATAGCCCATTCAAGGTTCCTAGTGGTTGTGATTTCAAATAAACAAAGGTATTGTTTTAAAAAGGAAGCTTTCAAAATTCCCACAAGTCAAAGTGGAAGGGACTTTGGTTTTTTCGTTTTCAAAAAGGGTTGAGGACTATTGCTAATTCATTTTTCCAACTCCAAAACGCGAGCAAAACCTTCCTTTTGCTGTTCACAAGACAGGAGAAAAATTCGTGAGCAGAAAAAGAAGAGATTTTTAGCCTGGAAACCACGCGGCACGCCTGTGGCATTGCGCGGCGCATTCAGGCGCACTTTTTGTAAAGAAATACATAGGCGCGCAGCGCGCCTGTACAATTGCACGGCGTGCCTGTATCTTCTGGTCACAAGGGCACGACACATGACCGGCAGTTGGTGTTGCACGGCGTTCTCCTGGTTGAACGCGTCGCGCACATTTTAAGCCCCAATACACATCAAAAAAATTTCAAAAGCTGCTTCAACTCCTCAAGAAGTGTTGTCACCAATTTCAAAGGTATTTTTATACGCCTATTTGATTTTTCAAGACTGCCAAGATAGAGTGATAGGGTTAAAAATCACAGTAGGAAACCACAAGTTTGAGTTTTTTATTTGAAGAAACAAGTTTTGTTGTAGTTCTGGTGGCTAGAGATGAAGCATTAAAAGCTTGGGAGTGTTGTTGGTAAAAATAAAACCATGAAATTGCCCCCAAAAAACAACTGTGATAAAAGAAAGGAGAGATAAGGTATTTTAAGGGTGAAGGCAGTAGGTCAGTTTTAAACACAACCATCATATGAGCATTTTTAATCTTTCAAAAGAGTTTCCTCTATTTTTCAAAGGGATAAAACAGTGTTTTGACTTTCCATTCCATAAAACATAGCCAGTAAGTAAAGCTACCATCTGCATTCTGAGGTATTGTCAAACTGAATATGAAGGACAGTGTGGTATAAAGAAGGCAGTTTCTTTGTTTGAAGAGGAGTTTATTATGGTTTGAATCCTACAGGAATTTTTGTAACCACATCAAAAATAGAATAAGCTCTGTCACCTTATCTTAAAAAACACAATAACCTTTGACTGTGCATATGCCTTGTTGACTGACTGTCTTCATATTGTTGAATCTACCAGTGAAGTGGCCGACAAAGAAGGAAGCAGTGTCTTAAACTAAGGAGATTATGGTTTTTCCTTAGTCTTAAATACAAAGTTATACTATTACCCTCAAAATACCAAAATGCAAGGTGACCTTACCACAAAACACAGAAAACATCAGTTTGACTGTGTATCTTTATTGACTGTGATTTTGTTCTAGAAGTTTACTTTCTGAGTTGCATACCAAGTGGAAAGGTATTTTCTGGAAGGAGCAGGGATCTTATACCCAAGGAGGGCATCACACACAACAATTGAAACCATGGTTTCCTTGACCAAAACAGTGACTGACAGAGAAGGTAGAATTTTGTTTAGCAACATGAAGATGATGAACAAAGCCATGACAGTGATGAGCAAGGGCAACCAAGAGATGATACACAGCAGCTTCCTAATGAGGGCAAGCAAATACAAAACATGGATCGTGAAGGGCATTCTCCAAAGCATGTGCTATTTTCCTCTCCTAAGCAAAGGGCCATGACTTCTTCACCAAAACCAGAATGCCAAACATCAAAGAAGAAAACTCAAGAAAAGCTAAAGGAGGCTAAAAGGAAGCGCCCGGCACAGAAAGTGAAAAAGGACACCTCAAGGCTCCAAATTTTGGCCTATTCTTCTCAGAATGTTTCTAAAAACACCTAAGGGTCATGCTCACCAAAATTGGGCAATTTTTGACATGTTTTGTTTTTTTGGCATTTTTGAGTTTTTGGTCAAAACTCATGAAATTCGCCATTTCATTTTGGGGATTCGTCAAAGGAGGAGAATGGTATCATTGGATGCCATATTTTCAGGGGCACATACTCAGAAATTTTAAGAACATTTGGAGATCATTTGCTTCCCCGAAATGGCGAAAAATGCTCGCTTTTTGCACACTCTGCCCAGTCTATCAGCAGACTGTAATTTTTGGTTTTTTTACACACAGGTGCAGTTTTAGAGAAATTCTAGGCATCATATTGGGAAAATTTCAGTTTCTCCAGAAAGTAGACACTCAGGGCTTTCCAACGAGCTATCATGAGCCTCGTTTTGACATCGGGAAGGCTACCAAATGTTGCCGGCAACTCAAGGGACCTTTTGCTGATGAAAATTTTGAATATTTTTGTAATTTTTGAACCTTTAAAAACTGATATTTCCTCATGTGCGTTTAGCTATTTTTACACATGAGAAGTTATGCAAGGTCAATTAAATTCCCTTTTTTAGCATTTTTTAGATATTTTATGAGATATTTTTGTGCCTTGGGCTTTGCAAAGCCTCAAGGACAAGTTTAGATATTTTGGTTAGGCCAATAGGATGGCAAGTTGAACCATGAGGTTTTCCTCACTTAAGCCTATATATTCCAAAGGCTTTCATTGTAAAACAAGGCTGAACTTGAGAAGAGAAGAAATATATGGTGATATAAGCTTTGGAAGAAATACTTGTCTTATGCTTTTGGATTGCCTCTTGGATGCTCTTGGATGAATGAAGAAGGATTGTTGTTGGATTCCATGACTTGGTAGAATGGTATTGTGTCTCTTGCTTTGTTGTTGTCTTCTATTTTTCATTCATGAATACATGTTTCTTGCTTGCTATAGATCAGTAGAGAACAAATTTGAGATATGCCCATGGAGGCACCTCAAATTTCCTGAATCTTCATAGCTTTCATGTTTTCTTCTTCCTTAGTTGCATTAAGGAATTCTTAACTGCTCTTTAACAACTTGAGGATATTGTTGCTCGTGTCATTCATAGTTCTATACATGCTAAGTATGACTTATGGTACGCCTTTCTTACCTATGGCTAGCTATAGTTCCATCCATGAAATTTCTCTTTGACTGATTAGATTATCATCTTGTTGAACCAAGGAGGCCTAGTTTCGATCTAGCTTTTTGCCTAAAACTATGCAAATCTTGTTGTTCAAATTGCCCAATAACTTGAAGTATTGTGTTTAGGCATTTCGGCATAGTAAGTTAAGTTGTTTGTTTTCCTTAAGTGTTTTCCCCAAAGTCTAATAGCCATTTCCCAAAGTTAGAGGGTCTTATACTTCTATGCATGGCTTGAATGTTTATTTCTATGTATTGATTAGCTTGTAGTTACATTTTGCATGATTAATGGTTTTCCCTACCATGTTTATGTTATCTATTGAACTAGTTATGCTTGAAACTCTTTGTTGTTCACAAACTTGATGTCCATTTACTCCATTTTTCCCAAAGGTCCTTTCTACCTTGAATCAAATCGGCCCTTCAACAGCCTTGTATCGTCATCTAATAGCTTTCTTGACCTTTTGACCCCATAGCCCAGTTAATCTAACATCTTGTTACCTATTTTATATCTTTGATTAGTTTCATCCCTCACAACTTAAAAAACCAAAAAACTTACTTCATAACTAGCCTAAAATCAGAACACAATAAGCAAACACACAGATATCCCTTACACACATAGAGAGAGCCCTCTCTGAGTCCAGGAAGGCTAGGTCCTTGGGCTCCAAAGCTTGGTTTGATGTTACACTGTCATTTGGCTTCCCAATTGGACGAATCACGGGACCCTAACATAATGGCGATCACGGTGGGACTTTGAGTCAAAACATCCTAGGTATCCCTTAGGAACTCTCAAAATCTCAGTCAAACTTAGAAGAGTAGAATTTGGTTGTCTCACCATCCTAGAAAAATGATGAGTCAGTTATAGGAAACTCTTCCAAACCTCAGGACTACAAAAACTCAAAAAACCCCAAAACACTCCCTTAGATTGGTTTTTGACAGTATTGGCGGTGGACCATACACATATACCTCAAAAAAACTAAAAATACACCTGGAAACTCCACTAGCCTCCAGTAGGCCTTACTACTTTACTAAAATCTAGGCTACTATCCGTTTGAGCCACCTCATTGCCACCCTAACATAATGGCGATCACGGTGGGACTCTGAGTATTAAACAAACTTAGATTCCCTAGACCTTAAGAGACCTTTAAGAATACTATCTGATTGACTTATCCCACCACTCACTAACATAATGGCGATCACGGTGGGACACTGAGTACATGAAAGTCTAGCAAACTTTTATAGACTCTTTAGTCCTTCAACACTAAACTCAGACCATCAGCCTCTAGAATAATTTAGAGTAAAATCTTGTTTCACCATCTTAGCAAAGTGATGAATCAGGTTTATAACACTCTTACAAACTAGGCTGCACATAAAACTCAGAAAACCCCAAAAACTTCCTTAGATTGGTTTTTGACAGTATTGGTGGTGGACCGTACACATATACCTCAAAACAACTAAAAATCCACCTGGCGACTCCACTAGCCTCCAGTAGGCCTTATTACTTCACTAAACTCTAGGCTACTATCCAATTGAGCCACCTCATCGCCACCCTAACATAATGGAAATCACGGTGGGACCTTCTGAGTTAGTGACAATCTAAGTACTCCTTAGTAACTCTCGAAGTCTCATTCAAACTTAGAAAACTTAAGTGTTGTCCGAAGAGTAGAAAATAGCCCCTTCACCATCTTAGCAAAATGATGAGTCAGTCATAGGAAAATCTTCCAAACCTCAGGCACATAAAACTTAGAAAACCCCAAAAACTCCCTTAGATTGGTTTTTGACAGTATTCATGGTGGACCATACACATATACCGCAAAACAACTAAAAATCCACCTTGCGACTCCACTAGCCTCCAGTAGGCCTTACTATTTTACCGAACTCTAGGTTGCTATCTGATCAACCTATCCCATCGCTCACTGACATAGCGGGAGATGGTGGGACACTGAGTACATAACAGTCTAGCAAACTCTTATAGAATTTTTAGTCCTTTAGATACTTAAACAAGAAAGCAGTCCATAAAGATCAGTTAGAGTAAACTCTTTTTGTTATCGCCATCCTAGCAAAGTGTTGAAACAAGTTTAGAATACTTTAACAAACCATGGGCTGCACATAAAATCAGAAAAAACTTTAAAAACATTTCCAGATTAGTTACTGGTGGTGGACCATAGCTATATCTTCACAAAAACAACCAAGTCCCTCCTGGCGACTCCACTAACCAATCTCTTTTGGTTTTGACCATCCTTCACTTTAGTATAAACTTAGAGAGGCCATCCATCCGAAACTTTCACAAATACCACCCTCTCTAAAACTCTAGACTCAAAATTTGGCTTCAAGAAGAATTTACACCAGATCTCACCCAGACCCAAATCCCCCTATCATAGTAGATGACCCAGAGAAGATTCTGTGGCAAGTTTCCAAAACTGACAATCTAGCTACCGATAGGTCCATCCGTAAAACAAAATCAGTACCTGAAAATCTCATTATCTTACCAGATTCACCTTCTGAATTAGAGTCAGCAAAAACTCTTTTTAGAATAAAATCACATAGTAAGATAAACTCTGTCGATCTTGAACCCCTAGACCCACCACAGAGTCCTAGTAGAGAAGCCTCACCTTCCACACCCCCCGAATTTCAGCTTCTCCATCACTTTGGCTCATACCGTCCCAGATCTGATCAAAACCAGGTCATTAGTCCAAGTACATCTGCCACACCTATCCGAACCACTACTGTTCAAACCACCTCAGACCATCCCACAAGCCCTCATCTTGTACATCATCCATTAGCTCCCGTCATGGCAGCCCGGTACGCACCTTTGGTGTTGCCACTACCTTTGGCTCCTCTCCCAAATAAATATCAAGACAAAATCCCACACTTTACTAGAGAAGACATTGCCACAGCTCAACAGCATATAAGTAGGATTAGCGATGCTTTTGAATACCTAGAAGTACAAGATGAGACCATCAGAATGAGAATATTCGCCCAAAGCCTGGGTGGGGAACCTAAAACATGGTTCAAAAGCTTGCCTCCAAACAGCATCCACAACATCCCAGAACTATGTCAAGTCTTCAGAAACAGGTGGGAAGTCCGAAAGAACCCTATTCAAATCCTGTCAGAATATAACAACCTAAAACGGGAAAATGGGGAAAGTGTCCAGGCATACTGCACTAGGTTCAACAGTGTGTATAACGCCCTCCCACCTCACTTCAAACCCCCACTTGGTTTAGCCTTAGAAAAATTCCCCGAGGGTTTTGATCCAGACATTGGATATCATCTGAGAGACAAGGATCCCCCTACCTTAGAGGAAATGCAACAAATAGCCATAAAAGCATAAGCCAACTTAGCAAAAAAAAGAGCTAGGACTAGATCAGAAAGAAAAGTCACATATAGAGATGAGCTCTCCACTTCATCTCCTTCCCTAGATCCTAGAATAGATGACTTAGTCAAAACCATGGCCAAAATGTGGGAAAGGATAAATGAAAAGGCCCGTGTTAGGGACAATCAACCAAACCCTCCAATCAGAAATCGAAGCCAAAATTTTAGGAGGGAGCAGCCTCAAAACAGACCAAGGGAAAATGACCAACAAATTAGGCCACCATTCAATGAAAATTATGTGGAAGAAGATGAGAGGGATACAGAACCCATTGATGAAAGTCATTTGAACCTCATGGGGTCTGATAATGAGAGTGAGGTGTATCTCACGGAAGAAGAACAATCATTCTTCTCTCCAAATCAGGACGAAACCAACTATGAATATCCCAACAATATTTCCATAGATTTCCAGAATGCCATAATAGAAGCACACAAGAAATATGACCTTAGAAGAAGGAAAAATCAAGATAACTCCAAGAAAAGTAGCTCGGACACTGCTAAAACCACTGATACCATCCTTAAGAAAGCAGTCAACAGCAACAAAATCATAGTTGGGAAAAATGAACAAAACAAGGATAGAATTACCCAAACTAACCCTGATTCAGATACTCCTAGTACTTCCACAAATATTCCTGAAGTGGCTGTGGCGAACAAAATCCTGAAACAGACCCAGAAAACTCAGAACATAGAGAAGGTCATGGTTGAAAAAGCTGAAAAAAACATGTCCAAACTTCAGCTGCCTTTTAGCTTTGAGGGCGAGATCGCCAAGATTAAGATCACCATGCCTCTTACCGAGCTGATCACCCAAAACTCTTACAAGTCCCAAGTGTTGAAAGTCCTAAATATGGGAAGTGATGCCAACACCCTTAATCTAGCTAATGACACCCCTGAAGTGTTGTTTGGTCCGAAAGTAGAAGGAAAATTCCAAGAGGGTGCTACTCTTCCCTTTTACATCAGTTTAAATATCCACGACCAAATCCTTCACAATGCCATGCTAGACTCCAGCGCCTCGCATAATCTTATGCTGAAGGTTGTAATGGAAAGACTAGGCCTGGAAATGACAAGACCATACAAAGACTTGTATTCATTTGATTCAAGTAGAGTCAAATGCCTAGGTTTGATCAAAGACCTTTGTTTTAGTCTGGCCCAAATACCTGTGAAACATCTAATCATGGACATAGTAGTGGCAGACATTCCCCCCAAGTACGGAATGCTTCTATCCAGATCTTGGGGAGCCAAGCTCCAAGGGAAAATTCAACTGGATATGTCTTTCGCCACCATTCCTGTGTTTGACCAAACAAGAATAATCTATCGAGAGTCACACATGAAATACATGCTCAGTAGCCAAGAGAGACCAGATAACATTCCAATGTATTCCGTGCATTCCGACCTGAACTCTTTTATTCTCTATACTGATGAGGACATTGAAGAACAGTCAGAAGAAACTGAGGCAAACTTAGACCCACCACATCAGCTGCCCCTAGTTCTCTATGATGAACTAGATACTCAAAATTACCATGATCATAGGCAACTATGTCTTGAGGAAAGTAGGTATGTTCCTTCTGAAATAGGAATTGAGCAAGAAGCACAAACCCTCATGTACTATCAAGCGAATTGCTCAAACCTCAGTCAAACATCAGCAGTGACCTTCGGAAACTATTTTAGGGTAAAGGCATTAGAAGACTTACACATCACAAACCTGTTTGGAACTCAGGAGCAGGGAAGTTTAATGTTTCTACCATACCTCAAAGACTTACCACCACATGACTCTTCCACTGCAAATGAAACTTTGACCGTAGCCATAACAACTCAAAATCTAGAAAAAATGCTTGATAAACTTCTTATGAGAAAAGATGATAGCTGCAATCCAAATGTACCCGATTTACTTGAATTGGCTCATATTCTGTCTTTTCACCAAAAACTTAGAAATTCTAGAATTAGCAATCTCATACAGAATACCATTTCATACCGAGAAAACAGGGGAAAACACTGTGCCACTACTATTCCTTTAAGAAAAAAATTCGACAAGAGAAAATATAACAATCTGAACTAATCAGTAATAATCAGAGATAAAATAACTGGTCATAGGGTCTGTTGTGATTTTAGAAAAACTAATGCACATCCCTATAATAGAAATTTTGTCCTTTCTACCCAAGATCATTGTATACCGATGAAATGTGCTTTTAATCATATGTTTTAAAAAGATGATGTTTCAGGTTATAGTAAAAATATTCCCTTGCAAAGTAGACAGCTTAAAGACTTTTTTCAGTATGCTGGAGGTAGTCCTAGTTTTAGACTCAGAATTGCAAAGTCACCTGATATCAAAAATATGCTCATGAAAGCCATGTTTCAAGTCCTGAATTTCTGCATTTTTGCCTACCTTGATGATGTCATTATTTATTTCAAAAATGACCAAGAGTATATGCATTACTTAAGGAAGATGTACAGTAAATAAAGAAGTGGAAATCAGAGATACAAAGAGGTACAGTGAGAAGACACTGGTTTGTTTAGAGATTCATGCATGAATCCCTATGTCATGTTAGAGAGAGAAAACTTTCCAAATCTCTCTTTTCAGGAGTTGAGTGGGCCGAGAATGAGAGGAGATCCTTACGAGGATAAGATGCTTAAATTTTGTCATTTCCAAGATTTCTAAGTTTGAAACACTTTCATTCATTGTATATACCATTGTTTAAAAAATAGACAAAACAGAAAAGACAAAAAACAATAGAAAAATAGAAAAGAGGGTTGTTGAAAAATAGAAAAAGGCCCCATGTTCCAAAAATAGTCTTTCGGAAAGCGCGCAAGTCTAAATGCCGCTACTAGTACTCAAATGTCTTGCTCAGCTATCTAGCCTAATCATATCTGAGCATGTTTAAATTTATTTGCTGATAAGTTAGTGAGTGAAAAGATGGTCAACATTGTGTAAGATTGACTTATCACAGAGAGTAGATTAGGAAAAGATATTGGTTCCACATGCTTAAAACATAACCAAAGAGAGAAGCGATGGATGAAAAATACATTGTACATCTTAGCCCCGTTTTTCTAAATTTCCCTTTTGCAGAATAATATTTGCGTGCAGCTTGTCTTTCATGCTGCAAATACATGACAAATAAGACTGCCTAATCCTGATTTGATCATCTTTTAAATTTCATGTTTTAGATTAGAGAACAAAATCTTGTCAAACATCGTAATCTTGACAGTTGATCTAGCGTAGGTAGAGTAATGAAGGAGTTCATCAGTTTAATCTAAAATCCCAGCAGATATAATTGTAGAAATAGATAGGTTCATTTTGCAAAAAGAAAAATATGTTGTCAAAAGGCTGCTAGTTCAAATGCGCCAAAAAAGAAGGAAAAAATGTTAGGAAAGATAGTGGGGTAGGTAGAAATATCATTGATGCTAATCATGCTGTCACTTTTTCAGAAATAGAATCAAAGAAGAATGAAATATTGTGCCAATGGGTAAGGCATTGGTCTTCATAAGCCAGAGATATGAAATTCTGGACACCTCCTGAAAAGGAGCTGCCCTCCCCAAATGGAGCCACTGTTAGTCATCAATATTTTTCACTTGATTAGTGATGACTAGTTCTCACAGCCAAGTTTTCTAGCAGCTGATCCAAAAAATTTGTCATATTTTCCAGCTGGGAAAACACCCGTAAAACTTTTTCGCCCTCCTACTTTTCAGTTCGCCCATGACGAGATGAAACCTCATTATCAAATCCTACCTTGCCTTAGCCATACTAGTCTGTCCATCATAGCTAAAAGGACAATCCAAATCTATTCAAAAATCCTCCCCTAAGTTAGGAAGTGGCGCTTTAAGACATTTCACCCTTGGAAAACTATCCAAGGGCCAAAAAACCTCCATCTGCTATAGACCAGTCATAACAAACCTCCCACTCTGCTAATAAAGTTGGTCACAACCCTAAGTCACGCCACTAATTCACCCTTAAGTCTTAGCAATACATAGACCATAACCTCAAGATTATTTTAGGTGTTTTACAGTGTTTTATGGATCTTTCAAGAATAAAAACATATCAGCATCTCAGAAGACAATTCTTGGCTCCACATGAGAAGACAGCTGCTTGTCGATGTGATCTTGAGCCTGAGATGCAGCATAGAGCCAAGAGCTTCTCATCAAGTTCTTGCGACCTCTTTCAAGGCCTGAAATGATAGTAGAAGACAAAACAACACTGTCAAGGGTTGATTGATCTGTCATGGCTAAAAACCTCCTTCATCTACAAGCAAAGGGTTTTGAAGACCAAAAAAAAACCTCCTTCATCTATAAGCAGAGGGTTTTGAAGACCAAAGAACCTCCTTCATCTATAAGTAGAGGGTTAAAGGCGCCTCCTTCATCTATAAGTAGAGGGCGATGGCAAATGTTTGATTTGAAGAATTGCAACTGACTGTGAGACAGATTTGTTTTTAATAAACAGTGAGACAGTGACTCAGATTTTCTGAAGCAAAGTAATGATTGCAGGCAGAGGTAAAAGAAGTAGTGTTTGCTAAAGTTTTGTTTGCTTGCATCACATATAAGAGAAAACCTTGTCAAGCATGCTCATCAAATATCATCAGACATTTCGCCAAGTAAAATGCCTCCTTCATTCATAAGCAGAGGACCAATGCATTGACTATTTTCAAGTTTGATTGATCAAAGATGAGTAATAGGGACAGTAAGAGATAGTTGAAATAGACAGATAATGGAAAAGACCAAAAAGGAAAGCAGGGGTACCACTGCAATCCAATAGGTCAAAACTTGTCTCTTAACAAGGTATCTCTCAAAAGACAATCTGCAGCTCAAGACAAAACTAAATTAAAGAGTGGATTGATGAAGTGAGTCATTGCACAGGCGAAAGAACTAATGATGATTGTGTTTTAAAAGGTGTTGATCTCTCTACTCATAAAATGGTGTCATTCAAATATGCTTATCATAGTTGACAAAGGAAAATTTGAGTTTAGCTCTTCCCAAGAAAGGTACTGCAACTTGACACAGTAGTTCATATGGTACTAGAAAGACCTTGGCAATATTTTTCAGGTTCTGGAACTTATTGAAAGCAAATTTCGCATGCCACTGTCACAAAGGAAGGCAATTTCCCTGTGAAAACAAGTCAAGGCACTCTGTTGTACATTTTGAATAAGGGAAAAGCAACAGACTCTAAAAATAGTCTGCAGGAATTTCATTACCTTTGAATCACAAGGCGATACCTATAAATTGACAGTTTCATCGTCATTGGAAAAATATTGTGAAAGAAGACAGTCAAAGAGTAAAAGGAGATCATGGTATATGGCAAAGGCTCTAAATAAGCTGCTTTTTCAAAAAGAGGTGAAAATAAAAATTCAGGTTTTGTGCTGACCCCCTTCACAGAAGAAACTAAAGGGTTTGCACTTAAAGTGCCCAACAAAGTTTATCCATGGTCAGAAGGGAGCATCAGTTGGAAACATGCAGCTACCTGCACAAGGTGACTTTGAGTCATTCTCCTTCCAAGCAAGTAGAAGAAATCACTGTTCAAACGTATAGGCACAATGAAAAAAGTTTGACCTTTTGAATGTTTTTATGAAGTGAATGGGTTAATACCTATTAAAGATGTTTTAAAGCATGCATGGTCTTTCTGCCAAAGTCATGTAAAGGTATGAAACCCTTATAGCCCATTCAAGGTTCCTAATCGTTGTGATTTCAAATAAACAAAGGTATTGTTTTAAAAAGGAAGCTTTCAAAATTCCCACAAGTGAAAGTGGAAGGGACTTTGATTTTTCATTTTCAAAAAGGGTTGAGGACTATTTCTAATTCATTTTGCCAACTCCAAAACGTGAGCAAAACCTTCCTTTTGTTGTTCACAAGACAAGAGAAAAATTCGTGAGCAGAAAAAGGAGAGATTTTTATCCTGGAAACCGCGCGGCACGCCTGTGGCGTTGCGCGGCGCGTTCAGGCGCACTTTTTGTAAAGAAATAGACAGGTGCGCGGCGCACCTATACAATTGCGCACCGCACCTGTGTCCTCTCGTCACAAGGGCCCAACATATGACCTGCAGTTGGTGTTGCGCGACGTTCTCCTGTTTGAACGCGCCGCGCACATTTTAAGCGCCCAATACACATCAAACAAATTTCAAAAGCTGCTTCAAATCCTCAAGAAGCATTGTCACCAATTTAAAAGGTATTTCTATATGCCTATTTGCTTTTTCAAGACTGCCAAGACAGAGTGATAGGGTTAAAAATCACAGTAGGAAACCACAAGTTTGAGTTTGTTATTTGAAGAAACAAGTTTTGTTGTAGTTCTGGTGGCTAGAGATGAAACATTAAAAGCTTGGGAGTGTTGTTGGTAATAAGAAAACCATGAAACTGCCCCAAAAAAAAAACTGTGATAAAATAAAGGAGAGATAAGGCATTTTAAGGGTGAAGGCAGTAGGTCAGTTTTCAACACAGCCATCATATGAGCATTTTTAATCTTTCAAAAGAGTTTCCTTTATTTTTCAAAGGGATAAAACAGTGTTTTGACTTTCCATTCCATAAAACATAGCCAGTAAGTAAAGCTACCATCTGCATTGTGAAGTATTGTCAAACAGAATATGAAGGACAGTGGGGTATAAAGAAGGCAGTTTCTTTGTTTGAAGAGGAGTTTATTATGGTTTGACTCCTACAGGACTTTTTGTAACCATATCAAAAACAGAATAAGCTTTGTCACCTTATCTTAAAAAACACAGTAACCTTTGACTGTGCATATGCCTTGTTGACTGACTGTCTTCATATTGTTGAATCTACTGGTGAAGTGGCCGACAAAGAAGGAAGCAGTGTCTTAAACTAAGGAGATTTTGGTTTTGCCTTAGTCTTAAATACAAAGTTTTACTGTTACCCTCAAAATACAAAAAGGCAAGGTGACCTTACCACAAAACACAGAAAACATCAGTTTGACTGTGTATCTTTATTGACTGTGATTTTGTTCTAGAAGTTTACTTTCTGAGTTGCATACCAAGTGAAAAGGTATTGTTTGGAAGGAGCATGGATCTTATACCCAAGGAGGGCATCACACACAACAATTAAAACCATGGTTGCCTTGACCAAAACAATGACTGACAGAGAAGGTATAATTTTGTTTAGCAGCATGAAGATGATGAACAAAGCCATGACAGTGATGAGCAAGGGCAACCAAGAGATGATACACAACAGCTTCCTAATGAGGGAAAGCAAATAAAAAACATGGATCATGAAGGGAATTCTCCAAATCATGTGCTATCTGCCTCTCCTAGGCAAAGGGCCATGACTTCTTCACCAAAACCAGAATGCCAAACATCAAAGAAGAAAACTCAAGAAAAGCTAAAGGAGGCTAAAAGGAAGCGCCCGACACAGAAAGTGAAAAAGGACACCTCAAGGCTCCAAATTTTGGCCTCTTCTTCTCAGCATGTTTCTAAAAACACCTAAGGGTCATGCTCACCAAAATTGGGCAATTTTTGACATGTTTTGTTTTTTTGGCATTTTTGAGTTTTTGGTCAAAACTCATGAAATTCGCCATTTCATTTTAGGGATTCGTCAAAGGAGGAGAATGGTATCATTGGATGCCATATTTTCAAGAGCACATACTCAGAAATTCTAAGAACATTTGGAGATCATTTTCTTCCCCGAAATGGCGAAAAATGCTCACTTTTTGCACACTCTGCCCGGTCTATCAGCAGACTGTAATTTTTGGTTTTTTACACATAGGTGCCGTTTTGGAGAACTTATAGGCATCATATTTGGAAAATTTTAGTTTCTCTAGAAAGTAGACACTCAGGGCTTTCCAACGAGCTATCATGAGCTCCGTTTTGACATCGGGAAGGCTACCAAATGTTGTCGGCAAGTCAGGGGACCTTTTGCTGATGTAAATTTTGAATATTTTTGTAATTTTTGAACCTTTAAAAACTGATATTTCCTCATGTGCGTTTAGCTATTTTTACACATGAGAAGTTATGCAAAGTCAATTAAATTATCTTTTTTAGCATTTTTTAGATATTTTATGAGATATTTTTGTGCCTTGGGCTTTGCAAAGCCTCAAGGACAAATTTAGATATTTTGATTAGGCCAATAGGATGGCAAGTTGAACCATGAGGTTTTCCTCACTTTGGCCTATATATTCCAAAGGCTTTCATTGTAAAACAAGGCTGAACTTGAGAAGAGAAGAAATATATGGTCATATAAGCTTTGGAAGAAATACTTGTCTTATGTTTTTGGATTGCCTCTTGGATGCTCTTGGATGAATGAAGAAGGATTGTTGTTGGATTCCATGACTTGGTAGAATGGTATAGTGTCTCTTGCTTTGTTGTTGTCTTCTAGTTTTCATTCATGAATACATGTTTCTTGCTTGCTATAGATCATTAGAGAACAAATTTGAGATATGCCCATGGAGGCACCTCAAATTTCCTGACTCTTCATAGCTTTCATGTTTTCTTCTTCCTTAGTTGCATTAAGGAATTCTTAACTGCTCTTTAACAACTTGAGGATATTGTTGCTCGTTTCATTCATAGTTCTATACATGCTAATTATGACTTACGGTACGCCCTGCTTACCTATGGCTAGCTATAGTTCCATCCATGAAATTTCTCTTTGACTGATTAGATTATCATCTTGTTGAACCAAGGACGCCTAGTTTCGATCTAGCCCTTTGCCTAAAACTATGCAAATATTGTTGTCAAAATTGCCTAATAACTTGAAGTACTGTGTTTAGGCGTTCCGACATAGTAAGTTAAGTTGTTTTTTTTCCTTAAGTGTTTTCCCCAAAGTCTGATAGCCATTTCCCAAAGTTAGAGGGTCTTATACTTCTATGCATGGCTTGAATGTTTATTTCTATGTATTGATTAGCTTGTAGTTACATTTTGCATGATTAATGGTTTTCCCTACCATGTTTATGTTATCTATTGAACTAGTTATGCTTGAAACTCTTTGTTGTTCACAAACTTGATGTCCATTTACTCCATTTTGCCCAAAGATCTTTCTACCTTGAATCAAATCGGCCCTTCAACAACCTTGTATCACCGTCTGATAGCTTTCTTGACCTTTTCGACCCCATAACCTAGTTGATCTGACATCTTTTTACCTATTTTATATCTTTGATCAGGTTCATCCCTCACAACTTAAAAAACCAAAACCAAAAAAAACTTACTTCATAACTAGCCTAAAATCAGAACACAATAAGAAAACACACAGATATCCCTTACACACATAGAGAGAGCCCTCTCTGAGTCCAGGAAGGCTAGGTCCTTGGGCTCCAAAGGTTGGTTTGATGTTACACTGTCATTTGGCTTCCCAATCGGCCGAATCACGGGACCCTAACAGAACCAATTTGCCATTTTTATTCCTATTTAGTTTAGAAATAAAAACAAACTAACTTCTCAAAATTAAAGCTCAATAAAATATTAATACTCAATTTTTTTTCCACCTCTTGTTAACCACAACATGTGAACACACAATCGCATTGCTGGCTAAATCTCGATGCTCCTGCCTCATACTTCCAAGGAAGAAAAAGATTGTTCCATCATGTCTTCTGGATCTACTTGATATATGTGTAACTTTGTTGTTGTCATCCAACTGGCATCTTCATTTGGATGCCCCTTCTGTTTAACTAAATACAAATAATATGTTTGGCTCCTTGTCTTCTTTGCTACTCTTTTATCCAGAATGGCTTCTATTTCCTTCTTTGTTGTCTTTGGAATCTACTCCTCCTAGTGTGGAGTCTCAACCTTCTCTTCTATTAGTTCATCTTGTGTTTTTGTCTCTGCTTCCTTGTATGGGTACAAATCTGCAATGTTAAAAATAGGAGATATTCCAATTCCCTCTAGTAATTCAATCTCATAAGCATTGGAGGAAAATTTCCCCAAGATTATACATGGCCCTATCTTCTTCATTTTCAGCTTGTTATATGTCTTGACAAGAAATCTTTCCTTTCTTAGGTAAACCATGACTAGATCGCCCACTTGAAACTGTTTTTTTTTCCCTTCATATAAACTCTTTTTTTGTATTTTCTATTGCTTTCCTGTAATCTCTCTTTGACATATTCTTGTAGTTTCTACATATGCTCTGCAAACTCTTCAGCCTTTGCACTCCTTATCTCCTGTTTGTCGAAATTTCTAAGCTCATATACACCTCTTGGATGCATCCCAAAAACAATCTAAAATGGACTCATCCCAATACTCCGATTAGGAGTATCATTGTAAGCAAACTCAACTTGAGCAAGTGCTAAATCCCACTACTTAGGATTTTTATAAATTAAGCTCCTCAATATATTTCCCAAGCTTCTTTTTACTACTTCAGTATGTCCATTCATTTGAGGATGATAGGCTGAGTTGAAACTAAGGTTTGCACCTAGCTTCTTCCATAGAGTTCTCCATAAATGCCCAACAAACTTTGTATCCATGTCAGACACAATACTTACAGGTAGCCCATGCAACCTTACAATTTCTGAAAAAAAAATATTAGCAATATGAGTTGCATCACTAGTCTTCTTGCATGCGATAAAATGAGCCGTTTTTGAAAATCTATCTACAAAAAAATGGATAGAATCATTTTTCCTTTGAGTTTTTGGCAAACCCAAAATGAAATCCATACTAACTACATCCCAAGGCCAGTTTGGTATTGGAAATGGCTGGTACAATCCAGTATTTTGGCTTCTCCCTTTAGCGTGCTGACAAATCCTGCATTTCTCAACATACCTCTTAACATCATTGTTGTGGAGGTAAATCCCCTCTGCGGACAGAGGCAATCCCTACTAGCCTAGACCGGGTCTAGCAACAATCGTCACACGCTATAGTGCAGGTTCCTAATTGCAAATAAACCAACTAGCGATGAAGGCTTACCTAGAAGCCAACGTTGTCGCTTGTAGAGAAAGTAGCGCTCCCGTTCCTTAGCTCCGGAAGATCACAATCCTCACGATCTCCGTGATCGGACACCTGCACACGCAAGAAACAAAACAAACGCAAGTGTAAAATCTAGTACATACAACTATATTTCAGTCGGAGAAGACATAACTCATGATCCTCATCAAGAACAAGAGTGGAACCATAACCAATAGTCACTTATCATTAATTAATCAAAGGAAGAATACAACCATAGCTCCAACGCTGAATTCTCCTTCGGAGGGTCGTCAGCAGAACATGTCTCGATAAAGCCTGTCAGGGATGGGACAAGCCTCTCTCTTCGGATGTCTCGACAATAATCTCCTTGCTTGGATTTGGCCTTAAGGGAATGAATCAAGGCTCTTGTAGCATTAGGCTCTTGGGAACTTGGAGATTAGCTTGCAAAGGAGATGAGAAAGCTTTTATAGATGGAGGAAGAGGAGTTGGGATCCCTATAATCATGGGATTGGCCCTATCCTCAAGGAAGCTTCCATGAGAGGTGGAAAACCACTTCCTCTACATGGAGATCCGTAGCCAAACCTCCCAACTCAAGATAGATACCAGTTTAGG